>CM060242.1:16037635-16063710 GCA_030555515.1 Acutogordius australiensis | reverse complement strand
TTTTTCAAAATTGTAAAAAAAATATCTCTAAAATAGAAAAATTTTAGGGGCTAATATTAAAAAGTTTAAATTTAGGTTTTATGGTGTTTTAGGATATGCCTAACAAAATATTTTTGAAAAAAAAATTTTTCTAATTTTGAAAATTTTTAATTTTTTAAATTTTTTTTACACTAGCTCAATTTTATTCAAATGCGTGCAATTTTTTTTGTCAAAACTTTTTTTCCCACTATTCGCAGCCTAAGAAACCGAATTTTTAGCAAGCTTATTGTTTCTTTTTAAATAACAATTTTTTCTTTAGGGACGTGCAAATTGAGTTTTTATTTTTGTAAAATTTTGAAAATTATGAAAACTCTGAAAATTTTAAATATTTTATTTTTTTCAAAATTTTTGAAAATATTTTATTTCAGAAAAAGCATTTTATGTAGACTCGTTTCATTTTTTTTAAAAAATTTTAAAAATTGTGAATTTTTTAAGTTTTTATTTTTTTTTTTCAAATTTTTTCAAAAACTTTTCTCTCACAAACCAAAAATTGGCAAATTTTTTTGTAAAAAAGCGCAATGTCAAAAAGCAAAAATTTAATAATTTTATAAAAAAATGAATTGAGTCTGAACGCACCCAAATTTGGCAACTTTGAAAATTTGCGTTTTATTACAAAATAAAATTTTCGTTGAAAAATTTATAAGAATTATAATTTTTCTAGGAGTTTATCAGTTATCTTTATATAGATTTAAACATATTTATCAAGATTTTTTAAATAAACCTAGAACAACTGCTCTGAGTGCTAGAATATTGTAAAATGTGAAAACTCATATTTAAAAATTTTTTTTTCATAATTTTTTTTAAATAAAGCCTAAACACGCCTTAAATAACCTTAAAAATTTTATATTTTGAAAAGAAATTAACTTGTATCATTAATATATAATATAAAATCTTTTTTTTATAAATTATAACTATTAGAAAAGAACACTTAAAGTATAAGGATAAATTATTTCAAATATTGAGGCTAGCTATATTATAGTTTTTAGCATTAAGTTTAATTTCAACAGAACTTATAATTTTTAACTAAAACTAATAGAAAATTTGGAAAATCATCATAAGTTTAAGATGTGCTGGGATACAGATTCTGCTGTGTCATATATGCACTCATTATCTTTAAATAATTATTGTTATATTCATATATAGGTGTACAGCAAATATATATACATCATATATTATATAAAATTGCAACTATGTATAAAAATATAAGTTAATACAAAACAAGGCAATTTTTTAAATTAACACATGTTTTTGTTACCAAATCAAATTCCGGCTGCGTGTGGAGTCTAAACATCATGGTAAGTTTCAATTTACATACTTACATAATTTACTAAATCTGAAATTAATAAATCTATTTTAGCTATATTCATCTCAAGCTAAAATAATAAAGCCTCATGGGGAGGAACCAGATAAATTTGAGCAAACTATTTCCCAAGCTATCTTGGAGCTTGAAATGAATTCAGAATTAAAGCCACAGTTAAAAGAATTGTTTATATCCGGTGCAAAAGTATTAATTTTAATATATTTATTAAATAGGAAATTGAAATTGATGGAAAGAAAGTTATTATAATTTATGTACCTGTACCTCAATTAAAAAATTTTCAAAAGATTCAAATTCGTTTAGTTCGTGAGCTTGAAAAGAAGTTTAGTGGGAAGCACGTTGTCCTTATTGCTAATCGAAGGATATTACCAAAGCCTACCAGAAAGAAATTAACTTCAAAAATTTCAAAGCAAAAAAGGCCTAGAAGTAGAACCTTAACCGCAGTTCAAGAAGCTTATTTAGCCGATTTAGTATTCCCAGCCGAAATTGCGGGGAAACGAATTCGATATAGATTAGATGGGTCACGATTAATTAAGGTTCATTTAGATCAAAGTCAACAAAACACCTTAGAACACAAGGTAATTTAAGATTATTATGTAACGTTTTTAGGTTGATATATTTTCTAAAGTATACAAAAAATTGACTGGAAAAGAAGTTGTGTTTGAATTTGTGACACCAATTTTTTGATGATTTAAATTATTAAATAAAAAGATTTTCTCATGATGTGGTTGTGGTAAAATTTGATGAACATTTTGTAAATTAGGTGAAAATTCAGAATTTTTTGTGTGAAATTGTCAATGCTGCAATATAGGTGCACCCCCTCCTCCTCTTTGCTTAATGATCATTTTTGTAAAACCTTTAAATATGCAATAAAATTATGGCCTATATAAATATACCCCACTTCATTGTTCTCCAAAAAATTTGGCTAATTTATTTCTCACTCCACCTTCCCATTTCCAAAAAATTTTGGGAAAGCTTTTGAGTGGAAGATTGATTGTTTTGTAATGTATGACTTAATTTATACAAATTTACAACTAATAACTACATATATAAAAATTAATATAGAAAATTAAAAAAAATTATTACCATACTTGGTTTTTATTTTTGGGGAAAGTTCCCTAGGGAAAAAATCTATTTCCTCATATTAACTAAAAAACTTTTTTTACATGACCTTAGTCAATAATTTTGAATACATTAAAGTAGTCATAAATACCCCCTTTTCACAGGTCAACAAACGTCAATGACCCAATTGTGAATTTTATGAAAATTATCCCCATGATGGCTTTATCTCATATATATATTTTGTTTTTCTTAGTTTCTTCTGGCCTTGGCTTCTCACATCTGCCCATACCGAAAATGGCCTTTTTTGACCAAACTGATAGATCTAGAAAACCCTAAAAAGAAAAATATACAAATCTTTTTTTTTCATAGGTTCAGACTCAGTTTGTTTTTTTGAAAATTTTTACCTTTTGACATTTAATGCTTTTTACAAAATGTCGCCAATTTTTGTTATTAGCATTTAAATAGTTTTACTGAAAGAAAAATTTAAAAAAAAACAAAATTTCAAAATTCAAAATTTTTCAAAAATTTGAAATGAGTCTGAACGTCCGCCCATATAAAAATCTCTTTGTAACTTATATTTATCATCTCAAATAACGATAAATAGAATTTTTTAGTATATCTAGCTCTTACTTAATTATGACACAATTGTCGGTTTTTAATAAAAGTTTTATTTGAAGATTGAATTTAACAGTGCTGTTGTAAATATGCAAATCAAAAATTTTATTTTTTGTTTTTAAACTTTTTTGGCATTTTTCCTAAAATTACCAATATTTATAGCTGACTAATTAAGTTTGATTAGAAAAAATGGTAAACAGATTTGAAAATCCCTAAGATGTCATGTTTGATTTCCATAGTCAGCTCCCATAACTCTCAAATATTTGTTGACCTGAGTTATAAAAGCATGCCCCCCTTTCCTCTTCTCTTTGTTAGGTACTCTTATTAGAAACGTTAGGCTGTTTAGTCTTAACAGATAAAAAATTAATGGACAAAGTTTCAAAATATTATTCAAATCAAACTTTTTATTTCCATTATCGCATATATTTACCACAAAAACATTCTTCCCAATTAACAATATCTTATCTAAGTGATTTCTAACAAAACTTTTGCAATTTTTACCAAATCAACCAACCAGATAGACTACGCCTTATTTACCAACATCTCCCCACTAGTTTTTTATTTTTTAGGCTTTCTCTCCATCACAAATGTTAATGATCAAGTAACATTAAGATATATGGATGAAAAATAGGTTGTTATATCTGTTGCTTGCCATGCTAAAAAAGTTTGGGGTAAAAATCTTTGTTTTCTCGTGAGAAAAAAGCTTAGTAATTATAAATTTTAACAAAAAAGCCTCGAAAAGATGAAGAAACCCTTTCCCATATAGGAGGCCTCATTTTTTTGGCTAAACTTGTATTTTATTTTTCAACAATTTTATGAAAGATTAAAAAAATGAACTGTAAAAAGAACAGAACTTAGCAGAATCTTACTAATTAATGTATTCCTGATTGAAGCTAAAAATCTTAATTTTAAATAAAAAAACAAAAAAATGAATTTGACTTATTACACAGGTCAACAAATATCAATGGCACAACCGTGAATTTTGTGAAAACATAAAAGAATTTATCCCCGTGAATACCTTATTTCATATATATATATATATCGTTTTTCTTAGTTTCTTCCGGCCTTGGCTCCTTACATCCGTTTATATCGAAAAATGGCCTTTTTTGACCGAATTGACAGATCGAGAATACCCTAAAAAGTAAAAATTTAAGACTTTTTTTTCATATAAAAATCTATTTTAACTTATATGTATCATATCAAATAATTAGAAATACAATTTTTCCGTATATCAAGTTTTTACATCAGCATTTAGATAATACAAAATATTTCGCGTCCAAACTTAAATACGACATGATATATTATCGGTTTTTAATGAAAGTTTTATTTGAAGTTTTAATTTAACAACTTAGCTGTTGTAAATATACATAATTTTTAAATCTTTTTTGTCAAAATTTCAATGTTTATAGCTGACTAACTAAGTTTGATTAGAAAAAACGGTAAACCGATTTGAAAATCCTTAAAAGGGCAGGTTTAATCTCCGCAGTTAGCTCATAACTCTCAAAAATTTGTTGACATGTGTTATAAAACCCTTTAAATACATACCCCTTATTTATTAGAAAAAAAGTGAAGCTTTTGTAAAAGGCCCCCTTTATGCAAAAAATCGTATTTTTTTAACCTAGGTGTGGGCTTTTCATCTGATGTTCAATCTAAAGGACTCTAGATTAAATAGTATTGTCCATTAATATGTCTCTTTATGAATTTGACCTTAAATTTTAAAAGGCTGAATGGGAGTTATTGTAGTTGCAGATTTTCACCCATGCCAACACTCGTTTGGAGTCGCCGAAATGGGCATTAGCAATGAACGATGGAAATATCTTTTTTGTATTTTATCTCGAGGGTGATTTTACTAATTTCTTCGCCATATTCCTATCATGAACGCCATTTTCGAGTTTAACGTATTCATTTTCGGACATTTGCTTTCTTCTATAATTTTAATACCGGTGATTATGTTATTTTTAGTAGGCGTGTTGGCGCGCCTCGGTTCTTCACTCATAGTTTGTTCAGGGTAGGCAAAGTGTCACCGGCTGAAAAGAATTAATTCAATCTTTTCTTGGTGTATCGCGGAGGTAGGATCGGCTCGAAACAGCCAGATCGAAGTCATCGTCTTGATACAGGCCTGGGAAAAAAATAAATGGGCCCCCCCCCCCCCCCCCCCAAAATGCCCACTTTGTGAAAATGGCAAAAGATAAGCCCCCTTTCCTGCTGAGAAGGGGCATACTAAAAATAAGACCCTTTTCATCGAAAAAAATCTTGAAGCTTTTTAAAAATCACCCGGCATTTTTTACCATTAAATATAAGCAGTAGAAACTAATATGTTTTCATTTATTAAAGATATAAAGCATTTATAATTCAATAAATCCAATAAACTAGCTTGATAACTAAAGTACCACTTAGGTTAAATTCTTTCATGCATGATCTCTTATCGCTTAAAACAAGGCTAAAAGCTCTTTCGACCGATACTTGAGTCGGTGCTGCCCCTAATATAACCTGGGCCACTTGAATCAGTTGTGGATGGCTTAATAATCCAGCCGAAAATTTTAAAATATCTTCTTTATATGTTAATTTTTTTTTACCGTTTATAAAGTTATCTAGGTGTAATATTATATTGTTGTAGTTTGTAGGTTCGCAAATAAAATCCATGTACATTTCAAAATCACTAATATTTAAGTTTGTAGTTGCGATATCGTTTTGATTACTGCTGGGATCATTTAATTGTATGCATTCCCATGTTTTTTGAATGCGTTTCTAAAAATATATTAAGTTAATGATTAATTTAACAATCGTAAAATAGGAGAGACCGAGGCTTTTACGAACTTCATACAAAATCTTTTATTAAAATTAGACAGTTTTGATTTTTTTAAGATTTTAGAGGGTGGATATTTTATTTTTGGACATATTACTCCCACTGTCAATTATTTTTGGTTTAACAAACGGAGAATTGGGAAAATTTATTCTTAAATCCATAAGCATTGCAGCGTTAAAAGCCTCATTTACTTAATTTTGACCTGACACAGAACCCATAGATGAAGAGATAGATGAAAATGAAATTTATCCCGAGCTCGAGCTTATTGCTGCATATACAACGGCAAAAGTTATTCGCTGCACTGCTCATACGGTTCAACTTATGGTTAAACAAGTTTTACAATAGAACTCGAAGCTTCCAGAAACATCATAGTTAAGATCTCAAAAAACCTCAAAAATAATCTTACTTGATAATACCTAATGATGAAAAGTTTGTCAAGCAAGCACTGAAAAATAATTATATTCTAGTGATGAAATTTGGATTTTAACCTTTGAGCATGTTGCTATATGCACACTCGGTCAAAAGTCAAATTTTTACAATTGCGACTTTTTTTTATCCCGATTATTCTTTAACTCAGCTGGTTAATAATAGAAATGAATTGGCCAATCAATTATAAAATAACTAGAATCTCGACAATCAACATCGTTTGACAATGAGGCTTTAAACGCTGCAATGCTTATGGATTTAAGAATAAATTTTCTCAATTCTCAGTTGTTAAACAAGAAATAATTGACTGCGGGAATAAAATTACTAATATTAATATTTCAATCAAGGGACCGGGACAGTTATAAGGCTCTTATGAATCTATAATTTCTAAACACCTTAGACTCTAGAATAATTTTAACTACTACAAAAACTTTACGGTAATTTTCTATATATTTTAATATTCTAAAAAAATTCTTTTGTTATTTATAAGAAAGTAAAAATATATTGGTTATTCTGTTTACCGACCCTGGAACCTAAATGCCTTGAAGGGGACTTATCTGACCATCATAAAAACACCTGTTCCGAATCAAAACCTCTTGATTCGGTAAAGATAACTGTTCGCGTGATTCGTGGCCCTCTCAAGATCTGGCATACCTAAAAATTAAATATCCACCCCCGAAAATCTTAAAAAATTTGAAACTCTCTAATTTTAATAAAAAAATTTTGTTTGAAGTTTTTAAAAGCCTCGGTATCCCCTATATTATGATTGCTTATAAATTAATTTACTTAATATATTTTTAGAAACATATTCAAAAAACATAGGAATACAACTAAATGATCCTAACATTAATTAAATCGATATAATAAGTTTTACAAACTTAAACATTAGTGATTTCGAACTATACCTGGATTCAATTTGCGAACCTTCTAATTTTACTACTTACAACAATATAATATTACACCTAAATAACTTTATAAACGGCCAAAAAAATAACCATATAAAGAAGTTATTTTAAAATTTTGGGCTGAATTATTAAGCCATCCACAACTGTTTCAAGTGGCCCAGGTTATATTAGGGACAGCATCGACTCAAGTATCGGTCAAAAGAGCTTTTAGCGCATTTAGCCTTGTTTTAAGCGATAAGAGATCTTGCATGAAAGATCTTAACCTAAGTGATACTAGTTATCAAGTTAAATCCTTGTTTATTGGAATTATGCACATATTATATCTTTACTAAATGAAAACATATTAGATTCTACTGCTTAATTTAAAAAAATGTCGATTATGTTATTTTATAAAGCTCCTAAGAGTTTTTCGAAAAAGGGGCTTTTTTTAAATATGCCTCATTTCTTTAAGCAGGAAAAGTGGCTTTTTTGCCATGCCCACAAACTCGTTAGCATTTTTGGAAATAAAAAGCTCAAAAGGTTTTAGAAAAACCCATTTATTTTTTTCCCAGGCCTGGTTGCATCAAGAAGATGACCTCAACCTGGCTGTTTTGTGCCGATCCTACCTCCGCGATACACCAAAAAACCATGACCTAGTTCTTTCCAGCCGATGATGCTTTGCCTACCCTAAATAAACTATGAGTGAGGAAAGAACCGAGGCGCGCAACACGCCTACTATAAATAACAAATTAAGAACAATCTGAAATAGCCGGTAATAAAATTTTAGGGGAAATCCAAGAATGACAATACGTTTAATTCGAAATTGTCCCTCAAGATTGGAATATGGCGAACAATTAGTAAAATCACATTTTCAACTATTTTCACATCCTGAACAACGAAGCACCGTCGAGCTTAAGTGCAAATATGATATTTCTAGCCTTCATCGCTAATGCCTATTTCGGCGACTCCAAACGAGTGTTGGCATGGGTGAAACTCTGCAAGTACAGTAACTCCCATTCAGCCTTTAAAAATTGAAGGTCAAAATACATAAGGAGCTATATCAATTTTACGAACAAAACTATTTGATCCAGAAGTCATTTAGATTAAACATCAGAATATCACCTTTCCATTATCAAATGTCCCAATTTAGATCTTCTTGTTGATTTACGAATTGTATGGTGACACCTAAAACTTGCCTGTCAAATTTTGATGTTCCATCTATTTTTACCGAATTGAATTTGTTTTCATCCTCCTTTAGGATAAAAGTTTGAATTTTTGTAGCTATAGAGGCGATCATATCCATTATATTTTCCCTGTTTGTGCTAAAACCTGTAATTTAAACACAAGAAAATAACATACAAACAAATATATTATTGTTTCAAGCCTATTTAAGTTTTTGTGACCCAAATTACCGCTTATAACCGATTAATATGGGTTCAAACGGATTTTTTAACTAAATTTGCCGGAATGAAAGAATTTGTGAGTCTGCCCTTCTTTATTATAGTAATGTGGCTAGATCTATCAGTCAAATAAAATACAGAAAATGTGCTCAGCCACCTATAAAAATAATTATGCAAAACTATAATGCTCAAAAATAACTTTACAAAATAATTTAATGCCAAATCCTTCCGAATATGGAAGTAAATCCTATAATGCGAGATAGTCGACTATCGTAAATGGGAGATGATGAATGGCAACCAACAAATTTTTTTTTATTTATAAATCCCTTGTAACTTATATTTTTTATCTTAAATAATGAGAAATATTATTTTAATTAAGCTCTTACATCAGCATTTAGATTATACAGAAAATTTTTTAGTTTAAATGCGACACTATATATTGTTAATAAAAATATTATTTGAAGTTTAATTGTGGTGAATATGTAAAAATTAAAATTCAATTTATTTTTGCTTTTGAAACTTTAATTACAGTTAAATTGTGGTGAATATGCAAAAATTAAACTTTAATTTATTTTTGCTTTTGAAACTTCAATGACAAGGTCAACAAATTTTTGAGAGTTATGAGCTAACTACGGAGATTAAAGCCATCTTAGGGATTTTCAAATCTGTTTACCGTTTTTTGTAATCAAACTTAGAAAGTCAGCTAAACATTAAAAAATATAAAATAAGATTTAAAAACAAAAATAAATTAAATTTTTTTGCATATTCACCACATTCTGTTAAATTTAAACCTTAAATAATATTATTATTAAACCGATAATCTATCGTCTCGCATTTAAGCTTGGGCGCAAAATATTATGTATATTCTAAATGCTAATAACTTTGCATTATTTCTTATTATTTCAGATAATAAATATAAGTTACAAGGGATTTTTATATGAAAAAAATTTCTTTTTAAGGGTATTCTCGGTCGTAAAATCTGTTAATTTGGTCGAAAACGGAAGAAACTTCGAAAAACGGAAAATATATAGATAAGGCCATCATGAGGCTGTATGCTTTAATGTTTTTATAAACTTATTTTTTCTGACATTGATATTTATTAACCTGTGTTATAATATGACAAACAAATATACAAATAATTATATAGTGTCTGCAAAATTGGTATTGGTATATTGAAGAAATATTCTTATAAATGAAAGGGCTAGGGATAGTGATGTTCTTATAGAACTTCTAACGTTAAAAGAAAATAAACCCTGAATCAATTAATTTACATGAATTTATGAAGTTAACATGAGTTGTCATAGACACGAATATATACCATTTTTGGAGTAAACACGGTGATAATCCTCGTTTACATCAGTTAGCCAATGTTTTAAATGCGATTCCCGTGACACAAACGAGCGTTACGGCTTTCTTCGGCTTTAATTTATAATAAATTGATATAGAAGTTTACTTTAGAAATAATAGACGATTCATTATTAATACGCATGAAAAAGAAATTTAATATTTGTTTATGTTCTTCTATGGTAAATCATATATTACTCATGAAAATAAATTACATAGCATTGTGTATTTTTTTTTGACTGAGCCCGTGTAAAAACTAAATTTCATTTACGTTCTTAACAAAAAAGAAATAATTTAAAGAATAGATTTGTTAAATTTTAATAAAAATAAGCACAAATTTATATATTCTAACTTTAGAGCTTTAGTATTTACAAAATATAAACCACATAATAATGAATTTTCATTCAATGATTTTAACTACATTTTATAAAATTCAATACTTATTTTACAAAATTTTATCTAAAAAAATTAGCTCAAATATATAATTAACCCCATAGAAAAATTTTAGCGAACCCAAACCCTATCATTCCTGAACCTGAAGCCTTTTCAAATCCCTGCTTCAAACCTATTATTGCATATTAAAATTTCTGAGGAACGGAGAAAATCGATAGAATGCAATGCTTGGGGCCCTCGGCACTTTTACTAAATAGAGTGTTTTACACAAAATACAGTAATAAAATGCAATAAGCACGCTCGTCAATGGTTGACGTCATTAAGCAAACTATTCAGGCGTTCCAAAGCTAACTTTTCCTCCAATTTTTGGTATGAAAATGGTGTTATCGGTACAATTGTTAATAGGCGCTACCAATGCTTGATTGCCCTTATGGAAGGACCGGAAAAGCCTCGATTTTAATGACATCTTGGAGATTTTACCAAAGATCAAATTATTATGAGACATACCCCAGGGGTTATCAACGTCGCCGCATAGTAATTATGCTCTTCACCTAAAAAATACAATGATGAGACATGGTCATAAAGCATCTTAAACAAATGTCAGATCGCAAGTTTAGGGAAATTTTTTACCCCACCTTTTGCAATGGTTCTACTTTTTTGGCGGCGGCATATTATTAAAAATTTAAAACAAAATATTTAAATTGGACTAACGTTAGCTTAGTTATCTCTGTCTGGGTTAATCGGGATTTTTAGATGCTCAAATGTCAGGCCCACCCCGGTTATTTTTTGTTAACAAACAAGATAAAATTATAAAAAAAATGATGCGGTTTGGTCCAAATGATGGTTACATCATATTTGTAAAAAAAATAAATCTAAACAAATTCTTTTAAAATATTTGGTCCGGAGCTGGGCTCATCCATACGAGCATTGCAACATAATGATTGCGGTTGCCTAGCATTTTTAGTAAATAGATTTTTAATTATTTATTATTATATACGTGTGTTTTAAGCACTTGACAACAATTTGGGGACGCATATATATCAGTAGGTGCATGTCAAAACTTCTGAATCGGGAAGGAGTTTATCAACTCCGGAGTTTTATTTTTTTTTGGAATTCGCTGGTTAACATTAGCCTATTGGAAATATTGGAATGTGTATTTTTAGTCCAAACTTTTTATTCAATGGAAATTGTAAATTAATGAAAGTACTTGAAGTAACTAGCAAATTCCAAAAAAAAACTCTGGAGTCTATGAACTCCTTCTCGATTCCGGAGTTTTTGACATCCCCTATATGCCAGAAGCCAGCCCTATTGGCGTTATTAAAATAGAGAAAAGGGCTTTTGAAAATTAAGTAATACGCTGATTCAAAGTTTTTGATCTATATTACCTAACCCAAATTTCCGTGAATTCAGCCCAAAACTATATGGTCAATTCCAACTCAAATCGACAAACTTTTTTCCCTTAAAGTCTCAGTTTTGGCTGAAAATTGGTACACTGGTAGGGTCCTTGGGTGCTGATAAAAATCTAAAAATTTTTTGACCGGAAGTGATTTTTGACCGAAACTTGCGCGCATGTATTATTAAAGGTATTGTAGCTAGAGCTTCATAATTCTTTTTTTCATTTTAAAGATCGTAATAAGGGCTACCTTAGAAGCAAAAAATATTTAAAAAAAAAATTTAAATTACCAAAAAATTCAAGTCAAGTTTAGACACAAATAGCTCAAAAAACGTATCTTTATATTTACTGTAAAATTTATAAAATATGGCCCTTAATAATGTTAATAAATATATGATTTCAAAAGTTTGGGATCGGCATGACTTTTTTAAATAATTTAAAAAATCAATTTTGTGCCCTCATTTTGGGACATATTTATGCACTTTACTTATATTAGAATATGCCACTTTGTTAAATTTGACAGTATTCAAAAAGCAGGACATATGGGCAATTATGTTAGACCATAATAGTTTGATTTATTTGATCATTACTATTATTAAATTTACAGTAAAAAGTGAACCTCAAATCTAAAAAAAAATTGAAAATTTTAGCTGTTTTCAAAATCGACTTTCTGGTTAATCAGCCAACCTTTCTCTATTATTTAACATTCATTTTACAGATAAAATATTGCTTAATAACATATAAAAGCCCCAGCTTTTTTCCATTCGATTTTGACGCTTGTACGATAAAAATACCAAAATTTGCAAAAAACAGCAAATTTTCAGGTGTCAAAAAACTAACGCAGATTGCATTTGTCTGTGCAAGCTTTTTTTTTATTATTTGCATAATTAACTTATAATACTTAGAACCTATAGAATTAGTCAAAATTTGCCTGTTTAAGTGTTAAAAAAATAGTATATGCGTTATGTAGAAAATCTTAAATAACGAGATAGGAAAATTACAAAAAGAAGGATCATGAAATCATTCCATTACACAGGTCAACAATTTTTTGAGAGTTATGAGTTAATTACAGAGATCAAACCTGCCATCTTAGGGGAATATCAACTCCGTTTGCCGTTTTCCTAATCAAACTTAGTTAGTCAGTTATAAACATTGAAAATTTTAGAAAAAAAGTCAAAAAAAACCAAAAGATTCAAAAACAAAAAAAAATAAAATTTTATTTTTGCATAAACTCAAACTTTAAATAATTTTTTTATTAAAAACCGATAATATATCGTGTCGTATTTAAGTTTGGACGCTAAAGCTCTTACATCGAATTAGATAATACAAATTATTTCTCGTCCAAACTTAAATACGACACGATATATTATCGGTTTTTAATAAAATAATTTGAAGTTTAAATTTAACAGCTTAACTATTGTGAGTATGCAAAAAAAAATTTCAATTTATTTTTGTTTTTAAATCTTTTTTGTCAAAATTTCAATGTTTATAGCTGACTAAACTAAGTTTGATTGAGAAAAACGGTAAACGGATAATTTAAAATGCTAAAAGGGGCAGGTTTAGTCTCCGCAGTTAGCTCATAACTCTCAAAATTTGTTGACCTGTGTTATAAAACCCTTTAAATACATACGCATTAGAAAAAGTGAAGCTTTTGTAAAAGGCCCCCTTTATGCAAAAAATACCTAGGTGTGGGCTTTTTCATCTGATGTTCAATCTAAAGGACTCTAGATTAAATAGTATTGTCCATTAATATGTCTCTTTATGAATTTGACCTTAAATTTTAAAGGCTGAATGGGAGTTATTGTAGTTGCAGATTTTCACCCATGCCAACACTCGTTTTGGAGTCGCCAAAATGGGCATTAGCAATGAACGATGGAAATATCTTTTTTGTATTTTATCTCGAGAATTTGATTTTACTAATTTCTTCGCCATATTCCTATCATGAACGCCATTTTTCGAGTTTAACGTATTCATTTTCGGACATTTGCTTTCTTCTATAATTTTAATACCGGTGATTATGTTATTTTTAGTAGGCGTGTTGGCGCGCCTCGGTTCTTCACTCATAGTTTGTTCAGGGTAGGCAAAGTGTCACCGGCTGAAAAGAATTAATTCAATCTTTTCTTGGTGTATCGCGGAGGTAGGATTGGCTCGAAACAGCCAGATCGAAGTCATCGTCTTGATACAGGCCTGGGAAAAAAATAAATGGTTTCCCCAAAAAATGCCCACTTTGTGAAAATGGCAAAAGATAAGCCCCTTTCCTGCTGAAAAGGGGCATACTAAAAATAAGACCCTTTTCATCGAAAAAAAAATTTTGAAGCTTCTTAAAAATCACCCGGCATTTTTTACCATTAAATATAAGCAGTAGAAACTACAATGTTTCATTTATTAAAGATATAAAGCATTTATAATTCAATAAATCCAATAAACCAACCGGATAACTAAAGTACCACTTAGGTTAAATTCTTTCATGCATGATCTCTTATCGCTTAAAACAAGGCTAAAAGCTCTTTTTTCGACCGATACTTTAGTCCGGTGCTAGCCCCTAATATAACCTGGGCCACTTGAATCAGTTGTGGATGGCTTAATAATCACAGCAACTGATTCAAATAATAGATTATATTAGGGGGCACTTTTTCAAACTAAATCTTTAGCCTTGTTTTAAGCGATAAGAAATCGTATGAAAGAAATTTAACCTAAATTGAAGCACTTTTGAGTTATCAAGCTAGTTTGTGGATTTGTCGATTATAATCTTTATATCTTAATAAATGAAAACATATTAGTTTCTACCTTATATTTAATGGTAAGCTGCCGAATTCAAAATTTTTTCGATGAAAGGGTCTTATTTTAGTATGCCCCTTTTCGGCAGAAAGAGGGCTTATCTTTTGCCATTTTCTAAAAGTGGGCATTTTTATTTATTTCCCAGTATATATCATGATCTGGCGATTTCAGCACTCCGCAATACGCAAGAAGATTGAATGGTCTTTCGGCCGGTGACACTTTGCTACCTGAACAAAGCTATGAGTGAAGAACCGGGCATACTAAAAATAACATAATCGCAATATAGAAGAAAACAAGTGTCCGAAAGTTAAGCTTCGAAATAGCGTTCATATATGGCGAAGAAAATAGCCCTCGAATAAAATACAAAAAAGATGTTTCCATCGTTCATTGCTATGCTGGCGACGCGAAATCTGCAACTACAACTAACTCCCATTCAGCCTTTAAAATTTAAGGTCAAGTGAAGACATGTGTAATGGACAATACTATTTATCTAGAGTCTGAACATCAGATGAAAACCCGCCTACTTGCATAAAAAGACTTTTTTTTCACTTTCTAATAAATAAAAATTCTTAGGTTTTATAACGCAGGTCAACAAATTTTGAGGAGATGAGCTTTCACGGAGATTAAACCTGCCTTTTTAAGGATTTTTTCAAATCCGTTTACCGTTTTCTAATCAAACAGTTAGTCAGCTATAAACATTGAAATTTTGACAAAAAAAATTTAAACAAAAATAAATTGAAATTTTTTTATGTATAACAGTTAAGTGTTAAACTTCAAATAAAACTTTCATTAAAAACCGATAATATATCATGTCATATTTAAGTTTGAATGAGAAATAGATTTAATATTATCTATTGAATTCGATGAAAAAAAACGTAGCGTCAAACAAATACGACGATATATTATCGGTTTTTTTAATAAAAAATTATTTGAACATTTATATTTAAGATAAAAATTTTTTATTTTTTGTTTTTGAATCTTTTGATTTTTTGACTTTTTTCTGGAACTTTCCGTGTTTTATAACTGACAACTGTGATTAGGAGAAGAGTTGTGTCTAAGATGGCAGGTTTGATCTCTGTAATTAACCATAACTCTCAAAAAATTGACTATTATTAATGGGTGTTTTGTAATTTTCCTATCTCGTTATTAAGATTTCACATAACATTATATATATTTTTTTAACACTTAACTGGAAGCAAATTTTGGCTAATTTTATAGGTTCTAAGAAATTATTATAAGTTAATTATGCAAATAATAAAAAAATAAAGCTACACGAACAAATGCAATCTGCGTGAATTTTTGACACTGAAAATTTGCTGTTTTTTGGCAAATTTTGTCGTGCAAGCGTCAAAATCGAATGGAAAAAAAGCTGGGCTTTATGTTGTTAAGCAATATTTAATCTGTAAAATAGTGTTAAACAACTTTGAAGGTTGGTGATTGTAGAAAGTCGATTTTGAAACGGCAAGAATTTTTCAATTTTTTTTAGATTTGAGTTCGCTTTTTATTTTTGTAAATTTAATAATAAGTAATGATCAAATAAATCAAAACAACATAATTGCCCATATGTCCTGCTTTGAATGCTGTCAAGAATTGTAAAAATGGCATGATGTATAGTGCAAAGGGACAAATATGATCACGAAATGAGGGCTTTAGAAATTTTAAATATTTAAAGAGTCATGCCGATCTACTTTGAAATCTTATTAACATTATTAAGGGCCATATTTTATAAATTTTACGATAGGCTGCGTTTTTGAGCTATTTGTGTCGCAAACTTTGACTTAATTTTGGTAATTTACCCCAAATATTTTTTTGCTTCTAAAACAGCCCTTATTACGACTAAATGAAAAGAACGAACTCCTACAATAATTTCGGTCAAATCACTTCCGGTCAAAAAAATTTTTGAACTATCGCCCAAAGGATACCATTTCAGCCAAAACTGAACACAGAAAAAAATTTGTCATTTATTGACCTACGAATTCACGAAACGGGATTAAGTGTAAGATCAAGACGTATTCAAGCCCTTTTTTTAAATATATTTTAATAGCATCGTATTTCTGACGCGCAGAGGATGTGTCAAAACTCCGGAATCGAGAAAATTCATAGACTCCAGAGTTTTTTTTGGAATTTGCTAGTTTTCAGAAGTACTTTCATTGAATTTTGAACCGATTGAATAAAAAGTTGGACTAAAAAATACACATTCCAATATTCCAATAGATGTTAACCAGCGAGAATTCCAAAAAATAGGCTCGGGCTTCCTTCTATTATGTTATATATGCGTCCCCAAAGTCGAGTGTTTAAAAATACTTGCCCGTATATAATAATAAATAATTAAATCTATTTGCATGCAAAATTTTTTATCCCATTCCGCGTCTGCCACATATCCATTTAGGATGATAATATTTTAAAATTTGTTTAGATTTATTTTTTACAAGCATGATGTAACCATCATTGAACCAAGCCGCATGCATTTTTTATAATTTTGTCTTGTTTGTTAACAAAATAACGAAGTGGCAACGGTGGTCTTTCATCCGATTAACAGACAGAGATAGTCCAATTTAAATATTTTTCTGTTTTAAATTGCAATAATATACCGCCATAAAAAAGTAGAACCATTGCAAAGTGAAAATAAATAAAGCGTCTGATATTTAGTCTTTATGACCATGTCTCGCTAATTGTATTTTTTGAATTGAAAAGAAGCGTGCTGCGGCGACGTTGATCCCTTTCAAGTCATAACAATTTTTTGATCTTTGAGTAAAATCTCAAGATGGTCATTAAAAAATCGGAAGCACCGTCCGATTCGCTCCATAAAAGAACTGAAGATTCGAAGCATTGAGTAGCGCTATTGTAATTGAAATGCAGATAAGCACCGTTTTATGCAAAAAATTGGGGGAAAAGTTGAGGCTTTACGCCTGAATGGACACCCTTAATGACGTCGGCCATTGACAGCTTTAGCGCACACATTTATTCCCGATATTTTGTGTAAATTTTCTATTTGTAAAAATTAGCGAACTAGCTATTGCATTCCTCGATTTCTCAATAATGCAATAATAGGTTTTGAAGCGAGATTTGAACCGTAAAATTTTTCTATAGGGGTTAATTATATATTTGAGCTAATTTTATAAGATAAATTTTGTAAAATAAGTATTGAATTTTATAAAATGTAGTTAAAATCATTGAATGAAAATTCATTATTATGTGGTTTATATTTTGTAAGTACTAAAAGTAAGTTAAGAATATATAGAATTTGTGCTTATTTACAATTAAAATTTAACAAATCTATTCTTTAAATTTTGTTAAAATTTCGTTAATGAATTTTTTTTTTTTGAAATTTGTTTAGTTGGGCTCGGTATCAAAAAATACATAATGCTGTAAATTATTTTCATGAAGTAATATATGATTTATCATAGAAGAACATAAATAAATATTAAATTGCATGCGTATCGTCTATTATTTCTTGAAGTAACCTTCTACTCAATTTATTATAGAGCGGAAGAAGCCGTAACTTGCTCGTTTTGTGGTCACGAATCGCATTTTAAAAATTTATTTGGAACTGATATTAACGAGATTTATCTGCAACACTTCCCAAATGGCATATTCATTGTCTTTGACAGCCTCATGTTAACTTCATAAATTCCCGCAAAGTGGTGATTCAATGTTTATTTTCTTTTTAACGGTTAAGAGTTCACATAGGAATTCCCCCTTATTCTATTTTTCATTTATAAAATTTCGATATACCATGCCTTTTGCACGGCGCAATTATTTGCTTATATTTGTTAACTGTCATATTATAAACACAGGTGTCAATAAATATCAATGTCAGAAAAATAAGTATAAAACGATAAAACAATACAACATACCATGACACTATCAAAATATTGCCGTTTTTTTCAGAAGTTTCGCGTTTTCGCACAAATTAAACCCCAAGATTTTCAACCCCCGAACATATGCCCTTAAAAAAAAAATTTTTTCATATGAAATCCCTTGTGGCTTATATTTATTATCTGAAATAATGAGAAATAATAAAAAATTTTATTTTAATGCTATCAAAGTTATTAGCTGAATATACATAATATTTATGCTAGTAAATGAGTGGCGATCCAGTCGGTTTATTAATAATAATATTTGAAGTTTAAAAATAGAATGTGGTGAATATGCAAAAAAATTTAATTTATTTGTCTTTATATATTTTTCAATGTTTAACTCTAAGTTTGACAAAAAACGGATAAACTAGTTTGAAATTCCCTAAGATGGCAGGTTTCCCCCCCGTAACTCATAACTCTCAAGAAAATTGTTAATTAAAAATTTTAAAGCAAAAATAAATTAAAAGTTTAATTTTTGCAAATTAAACTGTAATCAAAGTTTCAAAAGCAAAATAAATTGAAATTTAATTTTTACATATTCACCGCAATTAAACTGTAAATTAAACTTAAATTATATTTTTTGTTATCCGATGTGTGTCGCATTTAAGCTTCGGGAAAATTTTTCTGTATAATCTAATCTTTGATGTAAACTTAATATACTAAAAAATAATATTTTTCATTATTTAAAAATAAGAGATTACAGAGATTAATAAATAAGAAAATTTTTTAGTTCCATTTGATAATCGACTATTTCATTGCCGTCCATATTGGAAAGTTAATTATTTTGTAAAAATTGTACGAGCATTATAGTTGCATAATTGACATTTCTGTATTTTAGTTAACTGATAGATCTAGCCACATTACTATACCAATAAGAAAAGACGAATGTCATTCCGGCAAACTAGTTAAAATTGTCGGTTAGCTTATTTGAACTAGTGCAAACAAATTGGCTTGAAAACATTTTTGTTTGTATGTTATTTTCTTGTGTTTTAAATTACAGGTTTTAAACAGGAAATATAATGAGATATGATGCTACTCTACTGCTACAAAAAATTCGAGAATTTTATCCAAAAATTGATTTAATTCGGCAAAAATATAGATGAACATCAAATTTGACGAACAGAAATTTTGGCAACGCTGAACTAAGTAAATCAAGAAAATCTAATAATTAGGACATTTGTGTGAAGGTGTCTATTCCTGATGTTTAATCTAAAAATTTCTGGATCAAATAGTTTTGTCCGTAAAAAATGATAAAAGCTCAAAAAATTATTTAATTTCTAAAGGCTGAATGAGTTACTGAAAACACTTTAAAGTTTTACCCTTCTTAACGCTCGTTTAGTCGCCAAAAAATTAACGATGGGCTTTAGATCAAGGTCGACACTTTCGTGAGTCAAGATATAATAGTTGAATGTGTTTTACTAATTGTTCGCATATTCATGAATTGAACAAATTCAGCATGTGTCATTCTTAATTTTCCCTATATTTGTGCACGTATTTCGAATTGTTCTTAATTTGTTGTTTATATTAGGCGTGTTGCGCGCCTCGGTCTTTTCTCGCTCACTCCAGATTTATTCAGGTAAAGCATCATCATGAGCAGAACACTAGGTCATGGTTTTGGTGTGTCGCGAGTAGGATCGGCATAAAAATAGGTCAGCGTCTCTTCTTTGATAAATTGAGCCTGGGAAATAAATGGGTTAAAACCTTTATTTTTCAAAATGTAGCAATTTTGTGGAAAAGCGTGTTAAAAAGCCACTTTCCTGCTTAAACAAATGAGGCATATTTAAAAAAGCCCTTTTCGAAAACTCTTAGGAAAACATAAAATAACATAATCGGCATTTTAAATTTAAGCAGTAGAAATCTAATATGTTTGCATTTAGTAAGATATAATATATGCATAATTCAAATAAGCAGGGATTTAACTTGATAATATATCACAGTTAAAATCTTTCATGCAAGATGCTATCGCTTTAAAACAGGCTAAATGCGCTAAAGCGACCGTGCTTGGTCGATACTTTGCTAATATAACCTGGGCCACTTGAAAAAATGAGATAAAATTAACCCAATAATCAGCCCAAAATTTTAAAATATGCTGTATTTATTTTTGGCCGTTTATAAGATTATCTAGGTAACAATATTATAATTGTTATTACAATTGAAAGTAAAATTAGAAAGGTTCATAGAATGAAGATATCGAATATGTTCGAAATCATATCTGTAAAAACTTGTTATATCGATTTAATTGTTAGGATCATTTAGTTGTGTTCTATGTTTTTTAATTATGTTTCTAAAAATATATTAAGTAAATTGGTATAAGCGTCATATTATAGAGGATGAAATGCCGAGGCTTTTAAGAACTTCATACAAATTTTTTTATTTAAATTAGAGGATTTCAAATTTTTGCTTTTCGAGGGTAGTGTTTAATTTTTACATAATTTGAGAGAATTACGGAAACAATCTTTACCGAGTCGGGGTTTTAGTGATTTTTGATGGTCGAATACGCTGGGCGTGGTGGAAGGGAGTCGGTAGAAGCAGGTATTGTGTATTTTTGCCAACGCAAATAACAAAAATTTTTTTAGAGATAAATATATAGAAAATTGCAGAACATTTAATTGGATAAAATTATTCTAGAATCTAAGGTGTTTAAATTGTAAGATTAAAGAGCAACATAGTCCCTTGATTGAGTGCAATATTTAGTAATTTATTATTATTTTCTTGTTTAACAACGGAGGAAGTGAAGAATTTATTCTTACAAATCCATGGCATTACGGCGTTATCATTGTCAAACATTGTTATTGTCGGATTCTGGTGTGTTGGCCAATTCTTTCTATTATTAACCAGCTGGTGGAGATAATCGGGGATAAAAAAGAAATGCAGTGCTAAAAATTTGACTTTTGACCGAGTATGTGCATATGTATAACTCAAAAAGTTAAAATCTAAATATAATTATTTTTCAGTGCTTGCTGTTAAACTTTTCATCATTAAATACAAGAAGTAGATTATTTTGAATCTCCAACATGATATTTCACAAGCAGCTATATTAATATGTTGCTATAAGTTGAAGTCGTATGAACGTGCAGCGAATAACTTGCTGCATTGTATTGCAGCAACTCGAATATTGATAAATTTCATTTTTTCATCTATCTCTTCATCTATGAGTTCTGTGTAGTTTAAAATTATGAAAATGAACCTTGCTTTGCAATGCTAATAATTTAAGAATAGAACCAACCAAAATGACGTGTGAAAAATATGTCAAAAGCAAATAATTTAAAAGGAAACATTCTGAATTTTAAAGGTTTTGTAAGAGTTCGGTAAAAACTCGATTCTCTTCCTTTACGATTGTTAAATTGTCATTAACTTAATATATTTTAGAAACGCATTCAAAAACTGGGAGTCATCTATTAAATGATCCCAGCAGTAATCAAAACGATATGCAAACTTAAGTATTAGTGATCTATTTGCGAACCTAAACTACAACAATAATATTACACCTAGATCAAACGGCCAAAAATTAAGCATATAAAGAAGATAATTAAAATTCGGCCTACAAGATATTAAGCCATCCGCTGATTCAAATGGCCAAATTGTGAGCAGCACCGACTCAAGAAAGTATCAGTCGAAAAAAACTGCTTTATGTTTTAAAAACTGATAAATGATCATGCATGAAAGAATTTAACCTAAAGTGTCACTTTAGTTATCAAGTTTTTATTTAGTTATTAATTATAAATGCTATATCTTTAATAATGGTATATTAGTATATATTTAATGGTAAAAAATGCCGGGTGATTTTTCAAAGCTTCAAGAATTTTTCATTAACATTTTACAACATGCGCGAGGCTTATCTTTTGCCATTTTTAAAAAGTGAGCGCATTTGGAGGGAAAACTTCATTTATTTTTTCCCAGGCCTATATCCGATGACTTCGATCTGTCAATCCCCTCCAGGTGGATAGTCGGCCTGATATGAGTGAAAAGTATGTCTGCATTAAAATTATAAGAAAAGCAAATGTCGAAAAATAATACGTTAAATAACGTTTAATGACAGAATTAACTAACGAAAAATAGGCATGCAAAGATATTTCCCATCGTTCATTGTGAGCTGACCTCAAACAATGTTTCATAGGTGAAATCTGCGGCTTCAGCCTTTAAAATTTAGGTCAAATTGCAAAGTATTAATGGACGTACTATTTAATCTAGAATCACAGAATTGAACATCAAAGCCCTACTTTATAAAGGAGGCCTTTTTTACAAAGCCATAAATATGGGAGTTATTTAAAAATTTTTTATAACGCAGGTCAGCAAATTTTTGAATTATAGTAACTTTTATAAACGCAAATTTTTCAAATCCGTTTACTTTTCTAATCAAACTTTAGTTGGTAACTATAAACGAAATTTTGGCAAAAAAGATTTAGAAAACAAAAATAGAGTGAAAATTTTATGTATATTTAGCAGCTAAATTGTTAAATTAAAACTTCAAATAAAACTTTCATTAAACCGATAATATATCATGTCATATTTGGACATAATATTTATTATTATCTAAATGCTGATCAAAACTTGATATACAATTGTGACTAATTATTTATATAAGTTAAAAAATGGAATTTTATATGAAAAAATCTTTAAATTTTTTCTTTTAAGGGCAAATTCTCCATTCGATTGCGGAACGAACTAAGAAAAACGAAATATATATATATGGGATAAAATCATCACAGATAAATTCGCATGTTTTCACAAAATACAGTTTGTTGCCATTAATATTTGTTGACTATCTTGCTAAGTCAAATTCCTTTTGTTTTATTTAAAATTAAAATTTTAGCGTAATCAGATACGAAGAAAGATATTCACTTAAGTTCTGTATCTTTTTACAGTTCATTTTTTAATCTTTTCATAAAATTATAAAATACAAGTTTAATAGCGGGCATATGGGAAAGAGTTTCTTCTCTCTTTTTGAAGACTTTGTTTTGAAAACAAATTTTTACCCCAAACTTTTAGCATGGTAAGCAACTGAATATAATAACTTATTTTTTCATCCGTTCTTTTAATGTTCTTGATCATTAACATTTGTAGGCGCGGACGATTTGTGTAGAAATCGCAGATAAGATAATTGTTAATTGAGGAAAAATCTTTTTTTATTGTATTTCTAGTACTAATAGAGAGAAAAGAGAATCTTTATAACTCAGTCAACAAATGTTTGAGTTATGAACTGACTAATCAAACATGACATCTTAAATTTTCAAATTCTGTTGCCATTTTTAGGCTAATTGATCGCTATAAACCAAATGACAATTTTTAGAAAAATGCAAAAAAAAATTTAAAAAAACAAAAATAAAATTTTTGATTTGCAGCACTTTATTCGATCAGCAAACAAAACTTTTTTATTAAAACCGACGATTATGTCGCGAAGTAGAGTAAGGCTAGATATACAAAAAATTCTTTATTTATCGTTATTTAGTGATAAATATAGTTACAGAATTTTATATTGAACGCGTTCAGACTCATTTCAAATTTTGAAAAATTTACTGAAATTTTGTTTTTTTAAATTTTTTCTTTCCGGCAAAACTATTTAAATGCTAATAACAAAATTGGCGACATTTTGTAAAAAAGCGTATCATCAAAAGGTAAATTTTCAAAAAATTTAGTCTGAACCTACGTATATTTTTCTTTTTAGGGTTTTCGATCTGTCAATTTGGTCAAAAGGCCATTTTTGGTATGGTAGGCAAATATATATGAACAAAAGCCATCATGAAAGGATAATTTTCATAAATTCACAATTGGGTCGTGGCATTGACCTATTGTGAAAGTATTTAAAGCAATGTATTCAAATTGGCTAAGGTCATGTAAGTTTTTTAGTTAATATGAGGGAAATAATTTTTTCCAGGAACTTTCCCCAAAAATAAAAAACAAGTAATGGTAATAATTATTTTTTAATTTCTATATTAATTTTTATATATGTAGTTATTAGTTGTAAATATGTATAAATTAAGTCATACATTACAAAACAATCAGTCTTCCCATACTTTTCCCAAAATTTTTTTTTAAATGGAAAATTGAATTAATAGAAATAAATTGTAAATTTTTGAGCAGAAATTTGAAGTGGGGGTATATTTATATAGGCCATATTTATTGCATATTTAAAGGTTTTTAGAGTCGATAATAAGGGGGGGAGGGTGCGATATAACGGGGCTATCGTAAAAAATTCGAATTATAAATAATTACAAAATGTTCATCAAATTTTACCACAATATGTGTGAAAATCTTTTTTTATTTAATAATTTAAATCAAATCAATTTAATGGTAGTGTCGTGGGGAATTCTAATATTTTCCAGTCAATTTTTGATAGGAGGAAAATATATCTAATATTTCCCATTATATAATAGTCTTTAAATTTTGCCCGGTGTTTAAGGTTTTTAACTGACTTTATTCTAAATGAACATACATCATCTATATCGAAAGATTCGTTTCCCGGGCTATTTAAAGTCATTTAAATAAACTTCTTGGGGTGGTGGTTAGGTTTCACTCTAGGCCTTTTTTTATTTTGAAATTTTGAGTTAATTATAACGGAATGCTTTATTAGTAGCGAGATTAATAATAATAGGGGTGAGGTGGTGCTCCCTAATAAATAACCGGGGGAGGCCCTATAATTTAAACGAATTTTAGTCTTTTTGAAATTTTTAATTAATTTTTAGAACCATAAATTATAATAACTCTCCATCAATTTCGGAACCTATTTAATAAAATATATTAAAATTAATACTTTATAATAAACTATTCTTTTTAATATTTAGTCTGAATTCGGGGTCGAAACTCCCCCTAATAGCGGGGAAATGGACGCTCAAATCCCTGGTTCCTCCCCGGGAGGCATGATTTGGGATGAATAAAATAGATTTATTAATTTCGAATTTAATAAATTATGTAAGTATAAGGGCTTACCGGATGTTTAGACTCCGCGCGCGCCCCTTTGGTAACAAAAACGTTAATTTAAAAAATTGGTTGTTTATATTAACTTATATTTTTATACATAGTTACAATTTTTATATAATATATGATATTATATATATTTGTAATATATATATATGGAATATAATAATTATTTAAAGATAATTATATATGTTTACAGCAGAATCTGTGTCCCAGCACATCATATAATGATTTCCAAATTTTCCTATTGGATTTTAGTTAAAGAATTATAAGTTCTGTTGAAATTAAACTTAATATAAAACTATAATATAGTTAACTCAATATTTATTAATTTAAGGGTGTTCTTTCTATTAGTTATAATTTATAAAAAAAGATTTTATATTATATATTAATGATACAGAAGTTAATTTCTTTCAAAAATATGGAAATTTTTTAAAAGATTTATTTAGGCATGTTTACTTGGCCCAAAAAATTATGAAAAATTTTTTTCACATTTTGATATTCTAGCACTCAGGCAGTTGTTCTAGATTTATTTAAAAAATCTTGATGTTTAAATCTATATAAAAATGGCTGATAAACTCCTAAGAAAAAATTATAATTCTTATAAATTTTTGGCAAAGAATTTGTAATAAAACGCAAATTTTTCAAAAGTTTTTAAGATTTGGGTGCGTTCAGAACTCAGTTCATTTTATTATAAAATTATTAAATTTACACTTTTATTTATTGCCGAATTTTGGTTTTTAATGAAAACTTTGAAAAAATTTGAAAAAATAAAAATTTAAAGTGCAATTTTGGAATTTTCTAAAATGAAACGAGTCACATAAAATGCTTTTTCTGAAATT
>CM060242.1:15777933-16037435 GCA_030555515.1 Acutogordius australiensis | reverse complement strand
ATTAGCCGCAGCCTTAGCTCTTATTAAAACATAAGACGCGCCCATGCTGCTGCTGCTCTTTCATAAGTTCACTAATGAGCGAAGAAATTTTAAAACGTAAAACCGAGATCGAGATTGAGAATTGTTCAAAAATTAAAAAATTGTCTTCATGTATAATTTTTAATAATACATTTGTTAGCTAATACCAATTTTGACATCAAGGGATTTGTTGTAGATTTTAAAGGTGAACGCGAAGAAATGCAAGATTTTAATATAATGCAAGAAGATTTTAGTGAATTCATCTGGCCAAAGCATCTTGAACAAAAAATGTTTACTTTTTTAATATTATTTTTAGTGATGAAAGACCAAAAATTAGGTTATATGCAATATTTGATGGTCATGGAGGAAAACAAGCTGCAAATTACGCTGCTAAAAATCTACCAATAAGGTTAAAAGAAAAATTGCTAAAAGGTAATATATATTTATTTTAATTTTAGTTAATTCTGCTAACATTCATAATGGTATGAAAAATATGTTTGTACAAACTTTTAAAAATATAGATGATGATTTTTTGCAAGAAGCCATAAAATAGTAAATTTTTTATGTTTTATAATTTTAGTAAACCAACTTTAAATGATGGAACTACTGCCACTGTTTTGTTAATCATCGATGAATCTATATTGTATATTGCAAATATAGGTGATAGTTTGGTCAGTACATAAATATACATAATACATATTATAAATAAACCTATAATGTTAATATCATTTTGTTTTTATGCCTAGGCAATTTTGATTAGACAGAATATGGAAACAAATACATTTAAATCTATACCCCTAACTGAAGCCCATGAACCATCAGTGTATGAAGAAAGGGTCAGGATCCAAAAATGTGGAGGAAAGGTCATGTATGGCCTCATATATTTTGCATTTAAATTTGATAGCATACCTTAAAATTATTTTTTAGAGATGGTAGAGTTAATGGTATTTTAGAAGTTTCTAGATCAATTGGAGATGGTAAACTTAAAAAATTTGGTGTGTCAGCTTTACCTTCCATTAAAAAATGCAAATTTCAAGAAATCAATGACAAGTTTGTTAAAATTATAATATAAATTAGATGTGGTTGGTGTTCAAAATAAATCTGCCAGCCAGTGTTTTTAAGGAAGTAAGGCACCTGTTTTTTTTTAAATTTTGTAAAGTGGTATTATCAACACATTTTATTTTGTTCAAACCTTGCAACAAACCACAAAATAACTTTTTGAGGGCATCAACATTTTCTTAGATTTCTTTAACAAACGTTAGTTACAGCATTTCTTTAAGCAGATAACTTCTAAATGATAAGAAGTTTTAATTTAAATTATTTATTGATTAACTTAATATTTTTTTAATGTACATATCATTTGCTAAAATTATTTAATCATGCATACTTTTGGAACCAAATGTCAAGGTATATTTAGTTTTTTTGTGGAATTTGGAGTTACATTATGTTTAATTATTAGACTAAAGTCAATATTGATTTAAAAAACAAAAAGTTAAAGGATTTTAACAAAAAGACAAATATTTTTTTAGATTGAAGGTAATGTTAGCCTGTTAATATTTAGGTGGCCAATTGGCTTAATTTTTTTAGTTATGTGTTAAGACACTTTTAAAATTTTGGACTTGCTGCTCTACCTAGTTTAAACAAATAGACCTAATTGCCTATTACATATAAATTTTAGATATATCATTGTTGCATGTGATGGATTATGGAAAGCATTTACTCCTGAAAAGGCTATCGATATTGTAAATGCATCCCTTAAAGTATTTTGTTGAAAATCTTTTTCTATATTCTTACCCAAATCGTTGTTGGTAACATTAATATTAGAAGTTTCTTAATTTTAATAATTTGAGGACTAAAAGGGATAATGCTCTAACGGTTATGTCGTCTTTTCAAGAGTAGCAGGTAAATGACTTTGCCTTTCTGCTTTTTCCTAAGTTTTACAGCCTGCTGGAATATATTCCTAGAAATGCGTATTCTTTTGTGATAAACTCATATAAGATCAATGCCGAAAAAAATATGGGCCAAAGGTAGAAAAATGGGCTTTTTTATGCTCGGGCCAAAAAAAAGCTCATACTTATTTTAAATTTTAACGCAAAAGTCTCAAAAAAAAATGGGGAAAAAGTCTTTTTTGAAAGCCCGTTTTATTTTTTTCTTCTTTATTCTGGAATTGGAAGCTTCATTACTATTATTAAAAAGCCCTTCAGGTAAAAAGCCCCCTATTACTAAGAAAAAATGGGGCTTCCCCTATTTTACAAGTTTTTTTAATAGAGAAGCCCCTTAAAAAATTCCCTCTAAGGGCTGGTTCATTTTTATTTCCCAGGCCTGTTTATGACTATTGATCATAGGGGTTGATTACGTCGCCCCACAGCCACTGCTCTCTACCCAAACAAAAAATTATGTTCCTGTGAATCCGCAATTGACTTGTTTTAATGTTTAAATGAATGATGTATATTTAAGGATCAAGCAGAAGCCGGGAAAAGTTTGGATGAGGCTTATCAATATGCATGTTTGAACATAACGCAAAAAGCTGCTAAAAGTTTGTGTGGTGATAATATTACAGTTATGTTAATACGTTTACAGCCATAAATATAATTATACAAATACATTTTGTGTTAATAAATTATATTGGTTTTTAATATTTATAAATTTTGGTCGAGTTTTGTATTTTAGCATAAAGAACTATATAAATATGATTAGGATAGGTTATTATTAATACAAATACAAATTTTTGATTATGAGTCTACTACAGAGATAAGGGTATATTCAGATTTGTCAATTTGAAATAAGGCCATTTTTCGATATATGGATTTAAGGAGCCGAAGGCGGAAGAAACTAAGAATAACGGAAAATTTATGAGATAAGGCTATCATGTGGGCATGCTTTTATGTCAGAAACTTCTTATTTGTGACATTGGTATTTGTTGAGTGATATACTCTAACGATAATAATAAATATCTTACGATCAAATTTTACAGAGCGTCTAATAAACGTAGGGGAGAGAGGGGCGAGGTGGCGAATGGGGCGAAGTAATTTTTTCAAATATTTTGGGCACTGTAAAATTAAATTGGTTGAAATTGAGTTTTAAAATATATTTTAATAAGCATAACCGGAAATTAAGAGAAAAAAAATTTAAAAGACCTCTTATTAAAAAATAGAGTAAATAAACTGTTTTTTGGGCACTTTTCATCGAAAAAACTTTTATATTCTTTTTACGCTTAGCCAAAATATCAATGAAATAAAAAACTAAAATATGTTTTTTATATTAAAAAGAAGTGTTATTTAACTATTCTATATGTTAAGTCTTCTAGAAACGCCAAATTATCAGAAAAATATTGATTTAACATATATAAGAGGGTGTGGGGCGATGTGGTTGGGGGTCAGGTGGTTTTTTTATTTTTTCAGCTGTTTATTAATATGAGAAACTACAAGCGAAAAACGTGTTTACCAAACGAAAATGCTATACAAATAGCTTTAAAGGATTTAAAAACCGGCAATAGTACAAATATTGCCCAAATTTCTAAAAAGTAATTTATTTTAAGAAAAAGATTTAAGTCTGATATTAATAAAGACTATAAATATATTTTTATTTCCTAAAGAAGAAAAGGATTTAGTTGAATATATACTAGAAGCTGCAAGAATGTACCATGGATTAAGCCCAAAATAGGTATTTTTATATTCATTTTATAAATTATTGTAAATTAGATAACTAAGTTTGCTTACTCTTATGTAAATAAAAAAATCCTAATTGGATAAGGGATGAAAAAACTGGTAAAGATTGGTTTACCCTGTTTCTCAAAAGAAACAAAGAAGTTTCTTTAGGGCTTTCTGAAGTCACAAGTCTTGCCAGAGATACAGGATTTAATAGCGTTGCAAAAATTTTTTGACAATCTTATTGAAATCCCAGAAGAAAAACAAATTAATTCAGAAAATGTCTGGAATGCTGATGAGAATGACCATTGTTCAATGTCCAAGAAAAATTAGCCCTTAGAGGTGCTAAATAGGTAGCATCCTTAACTAAAAACAAAATTAAAAAATATGAGTTTGAATATTGTTAACAAGCCTAAGAAAGGTTAAAACTCAAAAATCATATAAATAAATATTTACATGATACATGTTTTAATTATCTTATGCAATAAAAATGTCTAATAACTCCTTATATATTATTTCTTGTTTTTTATGAACTCATTTGTTAACCAACCATCTCCCCCCATTATTCACCACTTCACCCCGTTGTTGGGGCAAAGTGGCGGAAAAAAATAATTTTTTTTGACTCGAAAGATCTGTTAAAATATAACGGTTTAAAATAAAGTTGTATATGATTTAAATACAGAATTAAAATAGCTATATTTTGAGATATACAATGATTGGATCATTTAAAAAAAAGTTATGATCAAATATTGAAAAAACAACCATCTCTCCCCTACTTCTGAGGAGTTTTGATTACATCTTTTATATACAATATAATACTGAATTTTTTTTATCAACCATGCAAAATGTAATATGAATATATAATTTTATGGGTAATATCGGTAGAAAATTCTACTGGCACAAACATTCTAAAATATACAAAAATATTTTTTATTAAATGCAATGGTTAAGATATGTGAGTTGTAAAATTTAAGCTTTACTAGAATGTAATAGTTTGGATTACAAGAGATAGCTATTAAACAGAATTTTGAGAGTATTATCAAACATTAGATAAAAACTACTATTCTTTCAAATCCATTTCCCGTTTACTTTTTATATACCTTAAACATTTGTGTCAAAATAATCACAACGAGTGTGGTGAAAAAATTTTAATTTTTTTAATCATGTTTTAATGAGGATAATATTCAATCCTGATTTTCTGTAAAAACTTATCATTTAAAGCTGCTTAGTATTTTAAAAATTCAAATGTGGACAATAAAATACTTAAGAGCTTAATAACTTAACTCTAATAGCAAAGTTTAAGTTACAATATAAATATTTTTTTGGACTCCAAATCGCAAAACACACGACATTAGGTTAACAATGTTTTAATTAAATCGGAAAAAATTTTGGTAAATTTTTTTTAAAAATATGCGATTGTGTTAAAATTAATAGAACTGTGTATAGTAATCCGGGTTTCTTAATTTTTTAGGGTTTATTTAATTTGCAAATCGCGCACACGCCATGCCTTGTTAACATTTTTAGTTGTCAAAAACATTATCGATCCTAGGTCTGGTGCCTAAAAGATTCTTGTTTTGGTATATTTCACCTCCATTGGCATTATGCCTACTAATTGGAGGGCCGGCGTTATTATGACCAGGCGGAATCGGGACGGGACGTTGCTGATGTTGGTCGATAATGTTGTCACGTGATCGACTCCTTCGTTGGTCGGCATTTCTGTTGTTTCCTCCATGAAGATTTTCGCCATTCCCCGGCCTTTTGCGATTGTGATTGTTGTTAGCAGCGTGTCGTATTTGATTGTCCTTATCGGTATGACGATCCCTATCGACCTTATTGGAAGGATTTGGCGCTAAATTTGAGGCGCGTTGTTCAGCACGGTTTGCGCGAGGCCCATGGGCAACCGGAGGATGTGGGTGAAGTTTAAGCGTCTCTTTTTTAAGTTCGTCCAGTATATCACGCCGGAATATGGTATCGCGTTTATTGGCAAGAACCCTCAACGTATTTCGGTCGGCCCTTATAACGCCGGGCCCGTGTGACATTATTTCGGGGCAACCGAGTCTACGAGTTTGACCCATCGCACCAAAGTTATTTCCATGATGCAAGGGGATGTTAACGAACGACGCTTCGCCTTTCCCATGACGCTGCGGCCTCTCGTTATCAAACTCATTTGCTTCGTGGAAATATTTAGGGTGTCTTTCGATCCCGAAGTTTCCATTAGCCAATCCGTTCAGATTTGCTCCTTGAAATTTTCCTCTCGAGGTATTCCTTTGCTTGATGTCTCTTGGGCAGCCGCTAATCACAGTCCCGTTTCGGACAATCTTTGTGTTGTACCCGTTGTCGTCTCCGTCAATATCGTAATCCAGAGTCGGGAGAGGCTCGTGATCACCCCCGAAACCATTTGGATTCCCGTTTATTTTTTCGGATAGGGCGAGAAAGCGTTTTGCGAAAGCGGCATCCAACGTGTTTGTAGTGTACCTTTTGGTTGTCATTTTGCCATCGGCTCGGATACTCAAGTTTTTGGCCAAATTCAAGGCGACCGACCTTCGGCCTACCACGTTTCCGCTTTTACGGCTAAATGGCGCCGATGGGCCACCGCTATAATAAAAATCATCGTCTTCTTCGTCGTACGAACCACCTTCATCGTCATTGTAAAAATTTGATTGGTGTTCGAAAGAACGTAATGGTAGCCCGAACTTCCCATTTAGGGTCGTGTTGTTTGCAAGTTGACTTGAACCACCCCTCTTTCCCGCAGTACTTCGATGATGTGGATTACGTGCGTCGCCATTCATTGCGAACGGGCCTACACCTCCGGACATGGTCCTTTTACCATCTTCGCCCGTGTGCTGAGAATGTTCACGTTCGTATTCGATCTCCTCATCTAATCCTTCGAGTTTTTGGAGCTCTCTTACGAGTGCTACGGCTTGCTCTGCCGTCAACTGCGGTGGATAATTGCTAGTTCCGTTCTTGCCATAGCCCGAGCTCCCATTCCTCAAACCTGATCGAAAACGTGAAAGTCCACGTTTTCGATTCCAACATTTGAGGAAGGAGAGTTCGGTCGTGGCTAGGATTAATTGGAACGTACTGAACCGGTGTGCAAGCATCGCCAAGAATTGCGTGAGAAGTAGGAACATGAACACGACCAAAAAGACGAGTGCTATGGGCTCAAGTCTTAGGCCATTGGATTCGTTGTCGTCTACGTCGGAAATCAAGTCGCTACCGAAGCTGTATTCGTCTCCATCTACGTCCTTACCTGCTTCGCCCGTCGAATGTATAGACCGTTTGCCCCATGGCCAAACGATGTAAATCTTGTCCTTGCGGAGTTGCAGCAAAAATATGATTAGGATGAAGCAGGCATTGACCATGTAAAAACCGAGTATGACCTATATATTAGCAATAAAACAGAATTTTAATATAAACCAATAATATACTCTTAAATTTTTAAGAAATACTGGCATTTTTGAAACAAAAAAAGTGCCATTTATTTAGCGAGATTGCAATCTGAGGTTAATTACGCCTATCTTGCTGATCAGCCTGTACAAAAGTTTAATTGAATCTTCTTAGGTGAATTATATATTTAAAGAAAATTTATTATATAAATATTTATTGTTCATTTTATAGGAAGCGTTAAATGAGCTATGTTTGAATTAATAATTAAATTTTAGACTTTGTTCCGTAAGGATTTTAGGTCTGATTTGATTTTTATTTTATGTTCTTCATCCTCATCTTGTGGGTACAAGTAGGTCTCGATAAGCTCTCTCCAAAACGTTTCCTCTTCCTGCGCGACATCCAAAACCTCTCCCTTCTTTAGTGATTTATCGTTGATCCATGTCCCTTTTGATGTTATATAGCACAGGTCAACAAGTTTTTGAGAGTTATGAATTAACTACAGAGATCAAACTTGCAATCTAAGGGATCAAATCCGTTTACCGTTTTTTCTAACCAAAAGTTAACTATAAACATTGAAAATTTTAGAAAAAAATGTCAAAAAAAAAACAAAAAAGATTCAAAAAAAAATTGATTTTTTTTTGCATATTCACAACACTTAACTGCTAAATTATTAAATAATTTTTTATTAATAACCGATAATAAATCGTGTCGTATTTAAGTTTGGACGCAAAATTTTTTTTTTTTTTAATTGGGGGTGGTAGGGGTTGTTTTCTAAAAAATTTTTTTTTTTCTTTTTTTGGGAGATAAATTTTATGTAAAAAGAATTTTTTTTTAAAAAAAATTTTTTTTTTTTTTTTTTAATAGGGTTTTTTTGTGTTTTTGTGGGGGGAAAATGTGTAATTTTTTCAAAAGGGGTTGGAGGGGAGGGGGGGTGGGGGGGGGGGGGGGGAGAAAAAAAAAAAAAAGGAAAAAAAAGGGGTGGAGGGGGGTTTTTTTTTTTTTTTTTTTTTTTATAAAATATATAGTTATAGAGGCACACGTGATCACTTAGATATATCGCAGAATTAAAAATAATTAGATTTTTCAATAATACCTACCTTTTAAAGCATAATTAATAATAATTATTATGGATTAATCGATCATTTTGATTTCATTATCTGTGATTCCTTACAATGGCTATGTAAAAATCATGTTTACTTTTGGGTTTGGCTTGTACCAAAGGGGACCGCTCGGCCGAGGTCATATTAATTCGCACTTGTTTCGATTTTCGGTCTATTTCGGGTGGGCCAGCTCCTTTATTTAATGCATTCTCCACATCATCCTCGTCTAAGTGAGCTAACAATGGCTCTAACAACAGCTTTGATGCCTCATCCTTTAAACCACTCCAACCTGAAAATCGACGTTTTTTGCTTCGCGACCTTAAGGTAGAGTGTATATATAAACAATTTATACTGGACATTTGTAAAGCTGACCTACTCATACAGAGGCGTATGATTGAAAATAAAAAAATGTAAACTGGGGTCCCCCCAATCCTTTCCCCATTTATGTACCAGACATACCTTGGGGCTAAGTCTCACGGATCGAGCAATAAAACGTTTATATCGCCGTCGGGACATCTAACATCTTAGAGACCAAGGTTATTTAACAAAGGTGACTTCGCATTAAAGTTGGTGGTTCGTTAAGCCTTGTTTTCCAAATTTATGACAACACGCCAGAAATAGGGAGAATACAATTTTTGATCCAAAAGGTAAATTTTTCGTGCTGCCTACTGATAACGGCTATGGTTCAATATAATTATTTTCGACTAACCAAATTTTTTACATAATTTAATAATAAAAAAAACGAAAAAAAACGTCCTTTTGTTCAAAATTTGACTTTGAACGTACTTTTTTATTACTGGAAATTCAATAATCGACGTACTTATGGTTTTTAAATCTGTGTCTATTGTGATTTTTCGCAGTTTCTTTGCGTGAGCAACAAGTGAGGCGACATAACGTGCCGCAATTGAAAGCAAACCCCTCTTCGTCATCGTTGGGTCCGCCTATCGTCCCGTAATCCGTGTCGTAATCTGAGTCCCCATCTAGATAACATAGATTTAAAAAATTAGCTGGGGCAAGACTACTTCGCCCTCACTTAATTTTTCTCAGAGATATAGAGCTTAGCTTTAAAAGATTTGTTTTAAGGGATGTTTTAAGAATTAGCCCTTTTCGACCATTTTTTCTTGTGAGTGATATATAGTTTTATTGCCAATTGAAATCAAAGCACCATAAAGGAGTAATCATAAAATGTGTTTATATTTAAATACCATTATCGTCGGATGTCGTTAAAAATTCGCCTAACTTGTTCATCAACATAACGTCCCTTTCCTGATCATCCAAAATTGGCCGATCCAATCTGCAAAAGAGAACAGACCATGATTACTTTATATTTTATATAGGTGGTATGCCATTAAAATTTTAGTAATAACACTGGACAACAAATTTAGGGCGACCCTAAGCTACATTTATGGCAACTATGGTTTTGGTCAAGTTTTTGGCGCTGATCACGAATATGAAATCAGAATTTTAGCCAAGGCCTCAGATTTTTAGTTATTTGGTGTCAAAGTTGAGATTTTTCAATTTTTTGGGTATTTTGGGCTTCTTTATCATAAAACCTATGGGTAGTGGAAAATCAAAAGTTTCAAAATATATTTAGATAACGTAAAATATTCATTATTAACGTAAGGGGTTTAAATTTTTTTTTTAATATTTAATTTTTTTTTATTGTTACATTTTTTGTAAAATTAGTGAAAGATTTTTGTCATAAACTCCGTTTTTTGAGTCCTAAATTTTTTGAAATGGTGAATTGCTAAAAAATTTATGTAATCGAACCTTGTTTAGATATGTTTTTTTATAAGGAATTTAAATATATTGCCAATAGATTTTTTGTAGAGATTAATAGTAAAAAAAATTTTTTAATGTTTTTTACCATGAACTTTGGACGCGGTTTAATAAAATTTGGAGGCCTTAGAAAAAAAACTAAACCCGGGATCGTTATCGCAAGAAAATTCTCTACAAAACCCTCAAAAAATTGTGGATGTAGTTTTTTTTTGTTGTCAAGTGTAATTTAACTTTTTTAACCATATCTGCGTTCAGTATGTTGTTTTTTGACTATATTTCATGTAATTTTTTCGAGCGGGTTAAGAGACATATTAAAAAATGTAACCTCCGTCGCGATGAATTCATCAACTCTTGTATATGTTCGTGATTTTGCAAATTTAAAGCAAGGTTATCGAGCTTACTCGTAAGCACATTGCTTGCAGGCTGACCATTTGGAAGGAGAAGTGATTGTTTCGACGAAGGATCCAGGTTTAAAAGAGCAGAGCTTGTGCCATTTAAACCGGCACTCCCATATCCAAGGCCCGTCGGCTCTTTTACATAGAATCGTTTTCGCATCAGGCTATCGTACAAATACTTTAATTTTAGCGCTTTCCATTGCGACCGTGCGAATTCGTGCATGCGTTTTTTCTTGCGATTCTCCCGGAACTTATTAATCTTATCGGCTCCGGGTACTTCACGCGTACCCCATTGAACCACGTGGAGGTTAGTTAGGGAATACACGATGAGGAGCAAGTACATGGCCGGGATAGCCAGAAAGTACAAGATCCCGTACGCGATATTCCAAAATTCTTGGGGATGCAACAGGGCTGCCATGAAGAAGCATCCCACAAACACGAACAAAAAGATGCTAGAGGGTGAGGTGAGACCGTCGTCCGTTATTTGAACGGATATACCCACGGACACCGATATCATGAGCAGGGCGTAGCAGGCGCTCAAAAAGGCCGCCACGAGGAGCTGAGTTTCGGAATCAGCTGAGAGACATATGAACACGAAACAGATGATGGGTATGAGATTGAGGGCAAAGGATTTCCACAGGTTCATGTGGAACACCAAAGCCACGGCCCCAACTATCATGAGGAAGATGGTTCCGGGCCCGATTAAGGCGCAAGCCAACAGGGCCCATTGATAGGCTATGTAAGCGAGCGAGATGCTATCATTCATTTGGATCGTTTTAGTATGACTACAAAGCAGGTCCAAGATATTAGCCAGGGTTGAGGGGATCCACCTACGGCGTTGATTGTAGAATTCAAAAAACCCCTCCGGGGCATGGGTAAATGCATCAGCCGCTGCACAGTATTCTACGCGGTAGCCTTGTTGAAGCAATAGCGTAGATAGCCATCGGTCTTCGCCTATTTTCGAAAAGAAAAGATAAGTTATGCATGTATTATGTTAAAAGATTGTATAGTTTCAAATCAAATTTTATTGATAATAATCTTTAAAAAACTATATTTATCGGATATTACGAATATCGCTTATGTAAGGCACTATAATAAGATTTAAAACCTTGATCGTATTGGACATAGTGCATGGCCTTCTCCGATTTTGAAGCGTACTTTCTCATCACATTGTCATCCATGAGAGCGGATGCTCGGAACAGGCTAAAGCACCCTGGGCTACAGAGCACGCATCCAATCATATGCTCGGTTGCTTTTTGGAACCAGTGACCAATGGCATATTCGAATTTTTGGTACCAAACCATGGGACCTTAAGGGGCATTGGTAAAATAACAAATGGTTACATATTACTAAAAGCTTAAACCACTAGGCAAACATTTAACTATAATTTTATAAAAGGTTTTAGCCCTATTATGTTTGACATATCATAGTTATAAGATCTAAAAATTGCACATTTATTTCGTAAGACTTAAAAATTAAGTGAAAATACTTTTAAGTAGACTTTGTAATATTTAGAGCTTTTATTTTTCAGTTAGGCTATATACTAATTTTTCAAAAAAAAAAAAGTTGACATGGACTTTATCGGGCTTGTATATCGACATGTTTCGGATTTTAATGTTCAGGGGGCTTTTACATAACTAATGCAAAACATCTAATTTAAATTGTAGTTTGTTGAACTCGTACAAGTAACAAAAAATTTTTGTCCAAACCCGATCCAACAGGATGAATACGACCACAGGCGGCACCGACTTTGTGATTTTTTTTCATCAAATCTATAAGCAGTTGGGCAGCTGCTGGTTTGACATCGACGTCGCCATCTAGGGTTAGGATAAACGTGTTATCGGCCCGGACTTGTTTGCGTTGAATATCATCGATTTGAACCCATAGTCGTTGACCGAGCAAGTAATACATGTACATTACCTAAGATTGATAAATGTTTAGTTTTGGTCGCTTGTCAGATTTTCATACCGAGCGTGGAACTACTAACTGACCTTATGATTAATTTATTATTCAATGAAAACGTTTATTGGATCCATCACACTGCGATTATTTTAAGTTTTTTATTTAATTTATGCTCATAATTTTTAGGTCCTTTTTTGGCATAAGGGCTTAGTAAAAAAAATTTAGGGCAGCAAAGCAATTCGGCGGGTCTCGGACACGTTGTTTTTACTTATGAAAAAATACCTGTCTAAAATATCAAAAATTTTACGATTGTACGACAAATAAATCAAAAATTTTATAAATGTACGACAAGTAAAATTTTATAAGACGATAGCCTTATAACCAAACTGAAACGCACATTTTTTGGCTCTTTCTCACTCATATCTGATTAGGTTGGCGACAGGTATGCGTTTACACTTTTTTAAAAGCGCTAAGGGGTTGAGTGAGAGCTCATTTGATAGGTGGTATGATAATCAAGCAGGTCTTGAGTTTGAAGGCAGGTTATTCATTTTGATTGCAAAATACCTTAACTTAGCCAAACTCAGAATTTTTGATTTGAGTTAGTCAGGACTAACATGAAGATAACTAAAAATTTAACAAGTCTTAACCTAGACATAGGCTAAAAGTCACCCCGGACTTAATAATTTTAATTTTGGTGCGCCACATTATTCCACTTCACAGCAATAGTATGTGTTAAAAAATGCTTAAAGTGACATTTTTTGAGACCCCGAGATTGAAAACCTACAAAATACTAAAACATATTAGTTTTCAATTAATTTAAACTTGATCTTCTTGACAATAAATCGTTTTTATATTGTAATTATTTAATTAAATACTTACCATACTTAAAAATTTTTATACAACCGAAATAGATATTAAGCATTATTCAACAGCCAGAATTTATGATAAATTTTGAAGATTGGCTAGAGCCTAATTATAATTATAGGAGTTTTTATGATAAATTTTTACTTGACTCCATCGCTTTTTATTCCGAATCTTGGTTCGATCCTTTAAATGTACGTTTAGAGTATTTCTACCAGGGAGATTCCAAATTAACTTGCCTCCATAGGGCATGACATATTTTTGGGGCGGGGCCAAGCGCATAGGAGTTCTATGCACTGCACTGTATTCAAGTTAATACGAATGTAAATTAACATTATTATCGTTTTTTTATCAGGCCACGTTCAAAATGAGTTTTTATATTCGAAATAAATATTCAATTTACAAAATTTTATTTTTTTTTGATTTTTTTAAAATTTTTATATTAGAAAAAGTATTTTTTGTGCTTATAATTAAATTTGGCAACTCTTCAAAAAAAATGTTTTTTTTTCACAAAATAAAATTGTTAAGAATTTTGAACAAAAATAGAATTTAAACGTGACCCTAATAAATTTACTGAGATTGAGCTTATAAAATATTATTTCTACTAAAAATCTAAACCTGGCAGCTATATCAACGACGCTTATTAACTGCTTAACGAATGAATTGATCGCCCGTTCACCTTTGTCATTGTCCTCAAACGCCTCATCCACGAATATGTGAGCTAATAACAAAAAAGATTTCTCATTAAAAAAACTAAAATGTAAAATAATGTTACAATTGTTAGTCAATTAAAGTTTGTATTTTGAGTCTTATTTGAATAATTATAAAATGCATTCTCTATCTTAAACATTGGTTTTAAAATACACAGAGTTTTGTTTTTTCTAAATAATTTGGATGAGATTATCTTATGCTCATGGAAGGATAGTAGGCTATTTCGTATATTACACGACAAAATTGTCAAAAAAATTTACCTTCAAATTCGAAGTAATCCGGGTCGGCTACCTTCAAAAATTTTTCCGCTTTCCTTCTTGCGCTCTGATCTTCATCCATTCTATGAAACAAAAAAAAAGATTAGTAACACCCCCTTTCATGTTTTTCGCAAAAAACTTATTTAAATTTTACAATCTTAGCCATAGAATGACATGAAACTAGTTGGCCGGGGTTTAAAATGCAATTTAAAACATTTTAGCAACTGGTCTTTCGGAAGGTTGCCTTTTTCACCGACAGGGTTAAAAGGGGTTCCTGAAGGGGTCGCTTGAAGGGCAAGGGAGGCGTTTCGAATGATTATGACTTTCTAATTTGTCATTAAAGCCTTGCATGTAATATTACGAAGAATACTGCGTTAATTGAATGTTATTAGCGAAAAACGTACTTAATCTTGTCTACGACAAAGGTTTTTGGAAGTCGTATATCTTTACCCAATCAAAAAAAAATGCAATTTGGACAGTTAAATAACCTGAGGATGGATTTTAAGACTTGCGTCATTTCATCGGCTGTCTCGTGCCACATAGTTGCGCAAATGTAAATCCTTATGGTGGCATCATCGCTCCCGTTTATATCCTCGAGGCCCATGATACCTGCGTTAGTTGTCGTATCCAAATCCGTTGTTACAGGTGAACCTTTCTTACCTGCTGCCCCCTTCGTGATGGCCGGGCTGTTTTCTTTGGCTGAGACGACGTCGTTACTTTCATTATTCTTAATGATATCGAGTCGATTTTCCAAGCTATCTATACTAGCGTAAATGTTGTTCGAATCTCGTGCGACCGACTTCCTTGGCGGAGGGACGGGTTGTTCTATTAAACAATGGGTACCCAACATTTTTAAATGGACTTATACAAATTTTCTAAACTCATAATTTGTAAAGGTACAAAGACACTGCTCAGCCTGCTAATATCTAAAGAACTCTAAATAATTTAGATTTAGGATTGAATTGTTCACGGTGACTTAAGTATTTATTAATATTTCGTATATAAAAGAACACTTTTTTGTAATGCAGCCTCTACTTGCTAGGCTGTAAAAATACGATTTTAAATTAAACAGAGCGAAGGGCCGCCCATAACAGGTCAACATATTTTGGAGATACATGAGCTAACTACAGAGATTAAACCTGCCATCTTAGGGATTTTCAAATTCAACGTTTTTTCTCATCAAACTCAGTAAGTCAGGCAACAAACATTGAAGATTTTAGAAAAAATGTCGAAAAAAAGTAACAAAAAAATATAGAAAAAAAATTATTGTTGTATTTAAAACAGTTGAACTGTTATCAAACTTCAAAATAAAATTAACCGTTAATATATTGTGTCGTATTTAAGTTTGGACGCGGAATGTTCTGTATTATAAAAATGCAGATGTAAGAGCTTGATATACTTGAAAATTTTATTTCTCCAGCGATAATAAATATAAGTTACAAGGAATTGATAAAAAAAATCTTAAATTTATTCCTTTTAGGGTATTCTCGAGGTCGCAAAATTGGTCAATTGGTTAAAAAGAGCCATTTTTCCGCATTAAATGGATTTAAGGAGCCGAAGGCGGAAGAAACTACGAAAAACGGAAAACATATTAGAGATAAGGCAATCATGAGGATGTATGCTTATATGTTATCATAAACTTTTTTTTTCTGACATTGATATTTGTTGACGTGTGTAATACCTTTGTTAAGAATGTTGATCGTGCTACTGTTTATTCTACCGCGACCCAAAAAAGATGTTTCATTATTTTTAACGTATCTTTGTTGTTGAAGCTCGTTGTCAGTTGCGTTGGCAAACCTTCTCGACGCCTCAAGACCTTCGAGACCATCAATATCAATTGGGAACCCATGCTCATCTAACATTTCAGGGTGGTTCTCGTCATCGTCCTCACTCAGTTCGTATTTATCCAAATCATCTTCGTCATATATGCCATAGGTGATCTTTTGCTCCTCTTCTTGGTGCTTTAAATTGTTTGTTTAGACATAAAATACATTGTTATACAAGCGTTGAAGTAAAAATAATTTTTTCTCTTATAAGCTCACTCAAAATAGCCGGGCAAGCGAAACTCAATTTTGGGCCACATTTGCCCAAAAAAAATATTAATATCAGGTCAAGAATTTATTGAGAGTTATGAGTTAACTACAGAGATCAAACCTGCCATCTTAGGGAATATCAAATTCGTTTACCGTTTTTCCTAATCAAACTTAGTTAGTCAGGTATAAACATTGAAAATTATAGAAAAAAGGTCAAAAATACAAAAAAGATTCAAAAACAAAAATAAATTGAAATTTTATTTTTGCATATTTACACAAGGTAAACTGTTAAATTCAAACTTCCAATAATATTTTCATTAAAAACCAATAATATATTGTGTTGTATTTAAGTTTGGACGCGAAGTATTTTGTATTATCTAAATGTCGATGTAAGAGCTTTATATATTAATAAAATTTATTTTCCATTATTTGTGATTAAAAATATAAGTTACAAGGAATTTTTATATGCAATGTAAATTTTTATATTTTTTCTTCTTAGGGTATATTTAGATCTGTCAATTTGGTCAATAAAGGCCATTTTTCGTTACAGACGAATCTATGGAGCCAAAGACGGAAGAAACTAAGAAAAACGAAAAGTATATATGAGATTAGGGCATCATGGGGTTGCATTCTTTTATGTTCTCATAACAATCTCGTTTCTGACATTGATATTTGTTGACTTGTGATGCGTGTCCTAATTTTCATTTTATCCTATATTCTGAGTCATCCTTCAAATATTCAAAAGTCATTAGAAGGGTTTATTTTGAAATGATAATTAACTATGATTTTATGGATTGAGATATATTCATATAATTTCTAAATAGTTCGACTAAGTTAAAAAATATAAAAAAAACAAAATAATCTTAGATGTAAAAACCTAAATTTTAAAAACCTTAAATATTTAGAATTTTTTAATTTTTGAAAATGAATGAACTCTGAACCGCCCTTATTTAAAACTTTTATTGAATTTAGATAACACTTATTAGATTAATAAAAAACTATAAAAACATTTTATCCTATGGATCAAAGCTTTGAAGCTTAATAAATTAATATAATTGACATATTTTTTATTGAATAGTAAGTTTTAATTAAAACAATTAAAAATGTTTGATAAATGTTGTAAACTAGATCAAAACTACTTTCATTCTGATTTATGGTGTAAAGTTTTTTCTGGTCAAAACCTTAAGTCTGCTATAAATTATAAATTGATTAAAAAAATGTTATAAAAAACAAATGAGATTTAAAAACTTATAAAAAAATTTAAATTTCACTTTCATATATAATAGCTGAAATGTTAATTAAAATAATATTTTTAATTGCTAAAAGCGAGACATTTTGATTTAAAATGGATGCAAAAGCTGATATACCTAAAAATTGTTTCATTATTTTAGATATAAAATTGAATTTTATATATAAAATAAATTTTAATCGTTATTATTTTTGTGATCTCAAAGTTTTAAAAGCCGTGACATTTTTCATTTTTTGAAATTTTTTTGACTTTCTTGGATTCGTAAGGCCAAGATCGGTTCTAAATTGTAAACGTAGGCCATAATGCTGATTATTGCGGTAATTTAATAAACTTCGCACAATTCTCATTAATTTTTATAGGCCGTTTTCCTATTTTTTTGAGACTCATAATGTCACTTTGTCATTTAAAACATCTGAGAGTCTTTAGCCAGGCTTATAGGAATTTGATAAACGGGAAAAAGTTAATGAACAAGGATAATTACTAATATCAATAATGCTAGAGCTCAATCTTAACAACTAACATAAAGTTTGAAAATTGTAGTATTAATTATATGTTTATAGTAGGTCTAAAGTTTACAGCACGTCTCAAGGATATTATTTTTCGGTCCCTTCTTCGGTTGAGTGATAACGATTGCACTATGGTAACGGGACAATACATTGGATTGACAAATAACCTAGTATGAATAAAAATGATCATAACTTCATATCTTAAAATATGGGTGGGGTATTGGTGTAATATTTATATACAAAATTTGCAAATTGATTCTACCAAAAACATAATATCAATATAAAGTATACAACAATAAACTTGTCGGTTTTGGCGAGCCTTTCTACCTTTGGGAACCAGATGTGCATTGTGATCCAGGTTTGGGCTACAACCCATAAGCCCCATATCCAACCGTACCTAAAGAGGGAGCTATAGCTACCGGGGTAACATTTCCAAAACAAATTTTCGGGAAAGAATTTTGACCGAGCCGAGCAAGCATCAACCCTTTCCATTTCGCAGGTGGCTGTGACGAGTGTTAGCATCAACGGAACTGCCAGGGTCAGCGGGAGTGCGAAACTAAATTCCTGGATCATGACTTTACACGTGAACTTAGAGACGTAGTAACAGATGAGACACGCAAAGATTTGGGCTAAGACAAGGAGCCAAATCGTGCTGGGTGATACGTTAATGGCTGAAAACAGTGTAGCTCCTAACAAGTGTTCCTCACGGGTAATGCCTAACCGTGACGCCTTTTCCCGAAAATCAAATACGTTAACAAACGTTGGGACCGTATTCTTTAGGGTTGCAAAAATTTGGGTGTAGGAAGGCAGGGAATCAGATGCCGAGTCAAGAAGATCGACTGCCGATGAGGCGGTGAAAGAACCCATTTTCCAAATCCTTTCGAGGACCCATTTATTTACGTCGAGTGACGGTACATCTTTAGGTATGTCTCTAACTAGGGACAAAAGCTGTTTGATTTGCCCTCGCTCCATATTTCTTAGCACCTCTTCTCCTAAGGTTCGGACTAATATTTCCATGTATGTGGTTGGCGCGCCGTTACTAATAGAAGTTTGAGTCGTATTATTATGGTTTCCAAAGTGAATCGGGGTCGTTAGAGCTGTCTTTATAAATTTATCGTTTATTTCGACATAAGCCAACGGGGAACCCTGAGAGCCAAATCGAGCTGGGTTAGTAAATATTGGCCATAGATTTTTACGGTACATCCTAAGGGTCGTGATAGGTCTCTCAAAAATTGTGCCCACGTCAAAAAAATTGTACTCGAGGGCGAAAAAGGCGTAGGCACTAACGATACAGACGGTTAAAAAAAGTTTCCACAAACTTATAAACACGTAAGTTTTGGCTCTGCATCTTTTGAGTCGTTCTTTCGTAGCTGTGAGAAAGTAAAAAGGACCGGATCCCCGTTTATCCACAAAATTTTCCCACCACGTGAGAGAAATTAGGATGGCGGCAACGGGAATAGCCCAACTGAGACCGTTAGCGTCATTGATACGGAGAAAGGATTCAATAGTATCGGAAAAGCTGGATGAACTTGAGCTATTGTTTACTACAACAGATCTAATAATCTTTCCAGACGTTGTAACATTTGAACTAGATCTCTTAGATAGAGCGGAACGGTCGTGCGAAGTGGTTGTTACCATCATGGGCCACACGATAAGTCCCGCGATGAGTGAAGTAACTGCCAGCACATCCATACCAATCTTGAGCCATCTACGTCCCATCGTTCGTTTTTCCAAACTATTCTCATCGGTGTGACCGTCTAATTTTACGGTCCCACTCCTTTTCACTTTGTAGTGAAGGCTACTACCGTTTAAAGATTTCGTAGAAAAACGACTAACCATATGTAAAATACCGGGGATAATGCAGAAGCAATGCGTTACCATGACCCCGTGAGCCGAATCAATGTGTGGTAGCACTTTGAGCATGAAAAGGCAGATTCCTATGGTGTGGAGCGTTTCAATCGTGAATACCTGTGTTTCAATAATACAAAATATATGCATTGAATGAAAGATTTGGAGCCATCTTTTGGAATTCGAAATTATCTCCGGGATTTTGGATATCTCTACAGTCCATGAAACTACATATAACAAAATCAATCGTAAAACATCAAACAAAAATCTTCATATTACTACGCCAAAGATGCTCCAAGACGGGAAGAGCGTCGTATGGAAGAGGACTTGTCGAAGACTCCGGATAAGGATAAAAATGTAAGGCGTACAAACGCATATCAGAATGGCCCAAAGCCATTTTAGAGAGGCTGCCTTGAAGGGGTCAAGCGGCCTCATAGGTGTTGAAGTTAAACTCTGAGCTCTTCCGCTGGGTAACGGGACTCCGCGTTCATCGACAAATAGATTACCAGTAGACATTGCACGTTTGGCGCGTCTAGCCATCGGCGACAATTTAATGTTAGTTGATTGTGGCAGACTAGGCGAATTTGCGGCTAAGGTGTTTAATTTTAATTTTACATTACTATGAGACTTCTTGCCGAAGATTATAGAAGGCATGGCTCAATAAATTTTATAATTAGCAAATATCAAAGCTAAAGATTTAAAAAACTCGAATGAAATATTTATATTATTTATAGAAACCTTTAGACCAATGTTCCGAATTAACTTTAAAAATGTAACCCCTAGGCCCGCCCCAATAAGATATTTTAAATTATGTTGATTTAGAGTAAATACATTCAAGTTCTGACAGGGCCATTCGATTGACAATGTACGCCCTATCGTATACGGCGTATACAGCTAGGTGTAATTTCTCGGGCGGGCCGTTGTTTCCGTGCTTATTGCCACCTTGAAGAATTTTGTTTCTCGTGGTTGAGGCGGAGCTCTTTACATTTCGGGTCAGGCAAATTTCTTTGATAAAGAACTCGAAATTAGAAGATTCTGCTGCGTTTATTTGTGCCGTAGATTTGATTAGGGCAGCACCATTTGGTAGTCGCGTTCCAAATGCATCTTTGTTATTTTGGGCTGTATATATTTTTGATTTAGGGCACGTGCAAAGTGAATTCTTATTTTAGTAAAATTTTAAGAATTTTGTAATTTTATTTCGTAAAAAAAACGCAAATTTTAAAAAGTTGCCAAATTTAGATGCACTGCTTTTTCTGAAATAAAAAACTTTTTAAAAAATTTTATAAAAAAAAAGTTTTTCAGAATTTTAAAATTTCACGAAAATAAAAACTCACATTGCACGTGGCCTAAAGTTGAAATTAGAGTGTCAACTGCAAAATCAATTGGCCCTTTACACATTAATACTAAAAAAATTTCAAAAAATTTTACCGGAGGTAAATTACACTAAGCAAACAACATCAAGTTTGTGATTTTTGAAAGTTTTAATTACCTATTAAAGTCTTACCTAAGGGAAAATTCAAGGATCGGGCAAAATTTTCTGAATGCAAATTGGCCGTCATAATGAGTAGGGCTCCCATGCTTATCATGGTGGTCGCTAAAACGAGCACGAACGTAATTAGGTATACGGCAAATTTTGAGATCTGTTTAAAGGCTTCGACCAGTTTGTTTGATTCATCAAAATCTTTTGAATCTATAGGCACAATCCGAAAAATGTCCCAGGGTGTCGTAGTACTGTACGTGCTATTTGATCTTGATAGTAAAAATATTGTAAAATCTAGAAAACGCATTTTATTGGGCACCTTCAAAATAAACTTTAATTTTTTGTATTTTTTTTTGAAAATTATATTCTACTAAATTTTTGGCTCTCAAAAACAGCCGCTTTTAGGCGAGATCGTATTGATTGTTTGATGGCCAAAATCTCCGACCCTGGTCGCATTAGATGAGTAATATTCATATCCTATTTATTCGTAGATGCTAATGAAATTAAAATTTTGTTTTTGTTTTATAAAGTTTCCCAAAAAAGGTCTAATTTTTTTACAACTTTTTTTTTCGCTGTATTTGATTAAAAAGAAAATTAAGTTTACACTTTATATTGCGAAAATAACAAAAATAATTTTTTAGGAGGCGCCCCACGTCCATGCGTCGATGTAATTTAAAATAGGGCGCAACACCTAGGAAACCCTAATATCATACTTCAGCCCTTATTTAAGGCCACGTGCAAAGTGAGTTTTTATTTTCGTAATTCTAAAAATTTTAAAAATTTTTAAATAAAATTTTTATTTTAGAAGCATTATGTTTATTAACTAAATTTGGCAATTTAAAATGGCTTTTTTTTCCAAAATAAAATTTTTTAAAATTTTGAAAATTTCACAAAATAAAAATTCACGCACGTGCCCTAATGTCCATTTTTAAAATCTTACCAAACCTTTTTTTTAATCCTAAATTAACTAATAATTTTAAAGCATTTTGATTTATATAGCGCAAGCAAAACAGTGTATTTAATTGAAATTAAACTATATTATGACATTTACAAAAATAAAAAATAACAGACCCCAAGGGTGTGAAATAAAAATTACGCATCCTGAACTTGACATTCCTTCCCTAAAAACCCTATTAGGTTTGACAAAAAAAAATACTAACCTAACAACTATAAACATTCTAGATAAAAATGGGAAGAGTAAATCAGAGAACTTTGCATATATCTCCCACCACCTTTGTTAAATTATATGCTTACTTTGCAAGTCTAAATAGAAAATATTATTTTGTTATTATATCCTTATTAGCTACAACTAACTTAATTAGTTGTATATTATATACTTCGATATTTCTAAAATACCTTGGTATTTGTGACTCTGGCATGAATAATAATCAAAGTCTGCAAAAAGTGAATCTTTTGCATGGTTGATTTAACGTATTCTCTCCTTTGCGCAATGTATAAATTGGTATTATTTTTAATTACCCATTTCCTGAATGATGGCGGAATTTCGCACAAAATTCCTTTCTACGGTTTTTTTAAAATCAAAATTTAATAAAAATCACCCAATATAGAAAATGCTTTTTAATATCTTTTTTTATTCAAACATTTAATTACCTTTGGCCGTTCCTCGTATATTTTTCACTCCCGTTTATGGGTTCGTAATCACTGAAGATGGAACTCTTATCGGCTGGACCCGATAAACCCAATCTATTTGGGTCACTTTTGACTGAATCCGCTTTCATGCTTGTTCCTGAAATAGAAAACGGCCCTTTTTTCGAGATTTGTGAATGTTAATAAAAACACTTGAGATAATTCAATGTGTCATAGACGCAGGGTTTTGTGGATAATGTTGCATCTATAATAAAAATAATAAAAATATGCTTCAATTAGATTGGATGTCAACTCTAAAATGACTTTTATTATAAATTAATATTTAGGCCCATGTAATATTTTTTTACCATTTTTAATTAGGTTTTTTTTCTAAATTTGAAGCTTTTTTCATAAATGTGTGTTTCTAAAATTAATAATTTGAGATTTGATATAAATTGCAAAATGGTGGCTGCAAGAGTCACTCTCTAGGTAATTGCACTATAGGTATTTTTACGAGGTTTTTCAACTTTTTAAAAAAATATTTATCCCCATTTTTTTACTTCTCATATTTGGGAGATTTTTATGGGGCCCGTGCACATTAGACAGAAGTTGTGTCGCCCCCCCTTAAAAATTCAATCCGATGTAAGTAATACACAGTCCCTTTTTCTTCAGTTATTTTTAAAAGGTACTATTTTAAGGGGGTGCGGCAATTTATACAATTGCTATAAGTTTTTATGCTTGACTCACAGGCAGAATTAGGTATATAATTTATTAAACAGCTTGACAATTTTTAAAAGTTATGAGGTAATTATTAATATCAGACCTGCCATCTTAAAGATTTTAAATCAGTTTACCGTATTTTCTAAGCAACTGTAATTCAGCTGCAAACATTCACAATTAAAAAAATGTTAAAAAAACAAAAAAAATTAAATAAAAAAAATATTAAATATTTTTTATATTCAAAACAGCCTGAAATTGAACTTCAAATAAAATTTATACCTCAAAACCGAGTATATATCGTGTCCTCTTTATTTTGGGGTTCCAAATATTCTGTGAGAGCTTGTTAAATTTAATAGTTTTATTTCTCATGATTTGAATAAAATATTAGTAACAAGAAATGTTATTTTGACAATAGATTTTTTTTATTTTTTTCTATTCAGGTAATTATCGAGGTCGTAAAAAATTGTTTGGTCAAATCTGGCCATTTTTCAATTTTTATCTAACAAAATAGCCGAATTCTGGAATCGGAAAACGGAAGAATCTATGAAAAGGACACCATGTGGATTATTTCCCCCCAAGTAATTTCATTTTTTCACTTATTGTTATTGACCTGTGTTATATGAAACCCTAACCCAGTTTTACCTAAATGCTATAAAGGCAGAGACCATGAAAAATATTTTATACACATTTATTTAATCTCGGCTTGATTCGCATACAAGCTTGAGCCCACTTGAGGCTATGATATGGTGTTCTCGCAGCATTGCTAAATGCCTCTTTTAGGATCAAACCAGACCTATTTAATGTCTCGAATTAGACCTGAAGAATTAGGAAGTGGTCATATTAAAAACAAAAACTCTCTTTTAAGAAGCTCTTTAAAATTCATTTTATTAATAGGCTCAACTCCTCGATTAAACACAAATAATGATGAAAAACTCTTCATTTAATGAATGAATTGAGAGTTGGAATAATAACTTCTTAAACCCAAAGTGTGGCAAGTTTCTATTTCTATATAGTACACATAAAAAAGTGTGCTTTCTTTCAGGTACGTAAGCAACCGTTAAACGAAGTTGGAATATTTTATAGAGACGTTGAGAATCTCAAACAAAGGTGGTTTGTTGGTTTCTTTGGAAAAAAGTTCAATATCTGATTTTCCTTTTTTTTACCTTTGTAAGGCACGCATCTGGAACACAAAGTTTATCATGATAACCTCTTTTACAAAAACTCTCCTCAAATTTTATTTTAAATTTAATTTAGGCAGAACAATTTGACTTTCTTGTTACATTGACTTTAAATTTAAACTTTAATCAATTTTTGGAGAAGGAATAGCGACAATAGTTGTTTTATGCCATGTCCTATAACAGACAATTTTTTATTTCAAATATCAAAAATATATATGTGTTTTAATTTACTTAGGGCCATAAGCCTATAATACTCATCATGTTTTTTGGTTAATCGGAAAAATAACAAATGCCTCAAGTTTATATAAAAGTGGATGCATGATCAGTAGATTTTTGAATAAGACTGTGTCAAAGATTAATTTTTTAAAAAATTTAAATAACATATGGTTTACAATTTTTAAGTCAATTGAATTTGTTTTAGGTTTTTATACCTTCTTCTTTTTAATAAATTTTCCATTTTTTTCGTTTTTTTAAGGTAAGCATCTTTTGATTAATTTTATTTTAAAATAATTTTATAAGAGTCTAAAAGACCGCTTAAATTTTTAACCTATTTAAATTAAGTATTTTAGTTTTATCAATAGCTTCCCTAGCTCCAAGAGTTCGTTTCGATATTATGGCTTTAACATTGAAATAATATAACTTGACCCCTTTATAAACTGTTTCAAATTTGAAACACTCTTTCATTTTTTTAGTTTTGTATCGCCTGGCTATCCCTAAAAAACAAAAAATCCCCGCTAAATTATTTAAAATATGCAAAGTGTACTATGATTGTATATTTGAGAAATTTTTCAATGTCAATGTCAAGGTCTGAGGATCAAAATATTATTTAAAGGACCAATTTTTAGCAATACTAATCTTCTTCTTCCTTTTTTAGTCGGGGTCCGTCAGAAAATTTATATAAAAGTTTATTAAAATTCGGATATTACTTATTTTTTATTTAAACTCATTTGTTTGTACAACTCGGGTTAGGAAATCTATAGAATAGCCTGATTATTATAAACAACATTTAACTTAAATATTCGAAATCTTTTCCTGTTTCCCAAGCCCATCGGAGCTCTAAATTTCGGACTCCTGTCACTATAAACCAAAAACCCGTGAGCGTATCTTTAATTGAATGACGAATACATAATTACTTGTAATTGACCGACAGGAAATAAGAATTAACACATGGGTGTTAGCCATAAATATAGTTTTCCCATAAGAATAAGTATATCGCAGTCACACAGTTATAAATTAAAATCCAGGAATATGTGGGGGGTTAAAATTGACTAGGGTGTTGGGAAGGATTTAAAGGAATATTGTGGGGATACAAAGTCACAAAACCGGCCAAGAACTTTTTTAAATTTGGAAATGACACACACAAATAATGGTATTATAGGTAAAACAAGGCTTTGCTAAGAGAACTTTTTTTTATACTTAGGGTATTAAAAGCGAAAAGGTAAAATAGAAAGAAGAGGTATAATAGAGACGGACATAGTTGTAACAAAAAGGCCAAAAATGTCTTCCCTATTTATACGAATATATCTCAACAACACACCTTCGTATATACCTATGTGAACCCGTCGTGTAAAACTTTCATCATGAAAATGTAGGCCTACATGTCCGCAATGTTGAACAAAATTTTATTTTTTTAACACCTCTTAAAACATATTTTTAAAACAGATTTGGACTGGATTAAATTTGTGTTTTGACAACAAGATTTATAGACGTTTTGCCCATTAAGAATATATTTTAAAATTTTAGCTATATTGTCGAATCCTATATGTCATAAGAATTTATATTCCTTACCTTAGGGCAGTGTTAGGGTATATAAAAGTCATTAATCATGACAGTTGCCTCTGAGACTCTTTGGGTGGTGATATTTTATCAAAATACAGCCAAGTACCCGACCCTTCGTGTTATGCAACTTTTTTTGAAAAGGAAGTTACATATATTCAAAAAAATTCTGTGAGAGTTTCATGTTTCAACTTTTAGAATTTCATACTCAGATTAAGGGCCGATTCGTGGCGCCCTAAGCTACAACACCCATCTTTTCTAATGAATAATTATAAAAATCTTTTTATTGATTCATGCGCCCCTAAGTTACTTGACATGCCCATATGAAAGGACCCCGGACCTGTTTAGAATAAAATCAAAATTAGGAGAAATATTGGCAAAAACAAAAAATTATATTTTTTGGTTTTCAATACAAAATCGAATTTTCCTCTAGTGGCTTGCCTTCAACGAACAAGAAGCCAAGCGACTTTTTCTACATCTCATTGAAATCTCTAAGCTATTTTTTTAAGGGTTAAACACTTAGTTACTAATGAGACATGCTCGAAAGTGTAATATTCATTTTGATCGTTGTACAAAACTCGCCATTGGTTTCTCATAGATATGACGGGGAAATAATTAAAAGGTTATGGCATTACGATACAAGTTGGGCATGTCAAAACTCCAGAATCGGGAAGGAGTTCAAAACTCCGGAGTGTTTTTTTGGAATTTGCTAGTTAATACTTGTAATTATTACAAAATTAGCTGGTATTTAATTTATTTACAACTTTCAATATGTGTTTGGACTACAAAAATACAATTTCCAATATTTCCAAAAAGCTAACGTTAACTAGCAAATTCCAAAAAAATAAAACTCCGAATCGAGTTGAACTCCTTACCGATTCCGGAGTTTTGACATACCCTAAATACAAGGCATAGTAAGACTAATTTTAATTGAGTGAAATATGAATTATTAGTTTTTACAAGAGTGTTATAGGAGCACGGACGGTCTAAAAATTTATAATTAAATTAAACATATCAAGTTTTAACAAATCCCGAAAGCCAGTCAAGCCCCAGAGGTGTGCATAATAAGTAGGCCATGACTACTTGCTTTATCCCCGCCTAAGCAAGTGAAAAATGGGTTCAACAAAGTAAATATCAATTAAAATATTTAGGATCATAATTTGTTTTTTTGTTATTTATGTTAAAAAAAAATTCCTAATTTTATAATAACTAAATTTTAAGATATAACATTTTGTTATTTTGTAAGGTATACTTCAAAAAAATGGTTGGGGTACCTAGATGTTCCATTTATCCGATCTCGGGTAAGTTATCCAAAAATAGATTTTTAAGGTAAAAGATTATGGGATGCTGATTTGGTACGACTTCCCGAATATACGTTGCTTCAAAGACACGATGATAATAATCATCGATGCAATTAAAGTTGTTGAAGGTTTAGCTAGTCTCTTTTTAGTTACCAGGCATTAATATCAATGTCCATATCACCAAAAATATATTTAACCTGGAAACTTGAATGCGTTTTTCGTAAATTTAATTGATTAAATGAGCGAAGAATTGCCAAAAAACATGGTGTATCTAGGGCGGTGACACATTTTCAAGATTAGGTGTTTGGAGAAATCGGTGTGAAAGGGATTAAAAACTTTTATTGGGAAGTTTTGGCACGCTGCATGAATTAGCACACCTCCTGCGATTTCACGGTTCCTAGTAAAATTATAAAATTATATGGATTGGTTGGTTAAACAAAGAAGATCTTTAAATTTTTCTTATTCAGTCCCACATCATGTCGTATTTAGAAAAAGGAGTTAACAGTAAAATCACGAGAACCATGTTGGTTTTCTTCACTAATTAGGCTAAAAATAATCACTCGCACTTTTTTAACACTTATTTATTTTTTTTATCAATTTAAATGTATATCGTCGTATTTTTCGCCCAGTAAATCTTGAATTTAATGAAAAATTTAAATCACTGGAAAGAAATTTTGGTATTTTCAAGAACAGCGGGAAGGGGTATAAAACAAAGCTGTCGAAAAAAGATTCAGAATCTCTCTCTTTATATATACATATATATCAAATTCAGGTAATTTTTTATTCCTTTAAAATTTAATTAATTAATTAGAATTAGACGAGAGAGCAATGAAAGGAGATGAAATCAGCAGGGGATCCCCCCTCAATCACATTAAAAATTGAAATTTAAGATTTTTTTTAGTCACCGAAAAAACTTTCGTCACACTCACTTTGCTCATTGCAGTAGTGAATGTTGATTGTTTAACGTATCCATGATTCATTTGTTAGCTAAAATTGGAGACTGTGATTCGCATTTTCAGGTAAGATTGTCTAGGTGTGATAACGCGTACACACCTGAGTTTTTTTAGCTGTAGCTGCGTTAACACTACTAAATTTTTTCCCCAAAACTCTGTAAATTTTTTTTACTTATTAACCTTGCTCGGCATTTAAGTTTTAAGGAAAGTAGATGCAAAAATTATTTTGAAAGTTCTAACTAAATAAAACAAAAAATTGATAATTATAATTGATTAAACTTGAACCTTTCCCCAATACGGGTGCCATACTCGTTTAGGGTTTTAACTATTTTAACCCGGGCAAAGCAATCAATATTGCCGACGGGGTTAATAGTGAGATTTGTAAGCACGCCGGCGACTTATTCTTTAAGCCTAGGCTCTCACTTTTGTCATATAGTTAAGGGCCTACAGCAAGTAGGTTAATTAGCAGCTCTAACTGTGGTGTTGTATATGTGTGCGAGCTGTCTATACACAAAGTTGAACCCGAACGTCCCTAGTAGGCATGTTTGCCACTGAGTTAACCAAGCCGACCTACTTTTAAATATAACCTAACCAGCTGTTCAAGGTATATAATGTTGCGTAAGGGCACGTGCAAAGTGAGTTTTTATTTTCGTGAAATTTTCAAAATTTTGAAAAATTATATTTTGTAATAAAACGCAAATATTTAAAAAGTTGCCAAATTTTTTATATGCACCTAAAATTCTATTTCTGAAATAAAAAAAATTAAAAAAAAAATTAATTTTCAGAATTTTCAAAATTTTACGAAAATAAAAACTCACTTTGCACGTGCCCTAAGTTAAAATATTCGACAATTCACGGCCCCATTCAAGAAGTGTAAAAAGATGGACGGTCAAACACAGTTGGGCGATACATGTAATAAAATTTCAAATTTTAATGTCCAAGATGACAGATTTTATCCTCCTGGAAGATGTACCTAAAAAAACCTTGTATGAAGGACCGTTAGGATGACCTAAATACCTATCTGATAAATGTATGTGTGAAATAATACGCCTTTACCGCTTTCTTGGTCTTTTATACATTCAAGAATATAACTGGCTGCCAAATAATTTACATACGGGCACAAAGTGAGTTTTTACTTTTGTGAAATTTTCAAAATTTTAAAAAATTTTATTTTGTAAAAAAACGCAAATTTAAAAAGTTGCCAAATTCAGTTTATGCACATAAAATGCTTTTCTGAAATAAATTTTTTTTGAAAGCTTTGAATAAAACAAAATTTTCAGAATTCTTAAAATTTTACGAAAATAAAAACTCACTTTGCACGTGCCCTACACAAAAATAATTTAATTTTGGATTTACCAGTTTGGCCTTTGATTCATTTAAACCGAGAAAATTTAATATTGCCCTCAGACACGATAGTGAGATTAGCTCACTCACCGTGACCTAAGTTTTGGGCCTGGGCTAACTTTGGCATTTCTTTTAGGGCCAAATGCCTATGTAGGCCACCAAGCTTTTCCAAAATGTAAAACCGAAAAGTTGCGATTGAGCTAACTAAGGCGGTGTTTAAATCGTAAAATGTAAAACAATTAAATTCCCTATTTAACAAAACGCAAAGGCAATAATGCAAACTAACCATGATTCATGTGTTTTATACTCATTTTTCGTAATAAAAATGAAGTTAAACATGGCCTAAACAGTACAAAGCCTAATGTGACGCTGAGCAATTTTGCCGAGACTATTTGTCCATTTAAAATTTAGATATGGGGTAAATTAGCGCACAAAAATACTAAAATGATTTAGAAAATTGCATTTGGAAATTAAAAGAGTATAGTTTAAACAATTTTATACATTCGCTTTATTTCAAAATTTAAAACTAACAAGTAAAAGTTTAAAAAGACTGGCAAATTAAATTAGAATTTAGGAAAAAATTTGTTGTTTAGTAATATTTTAAATTTTCAATGTTAAACTTTTGAATGTTGGGAATTTAAAAATTTTAAAGGCATAGCGTGGTGCCATGACTATGAGCATCGTTGTTCTGTTTTGTGCCATATATTCAAAGTGGCAGAAAAACTTATTTGTTTAACAAGGAGAAACCAAGTGCCTATAAATAGGTTAAAATCAAGGAAAAACGGTTTTTTACAAAGACAAAAGTTGGCTAATGGTAATCTTATATCAAAACCAGCATAAATTACAAAATGGGCCCATTCATCGAATATTTTAGGTAAACGGACAGGAGCATGCCTGTCAAACCTCTACTAACCTCTAAGTAATTAACTTATTGATACGTATAAGATTAAGTTAAAAGTTAATAAACAAGCTGTTTTTTAATTTTGAAGACGAATTAGTCCACTCAGCAGCCGGTGTACGTGAATGTATACTAAGAAAAAAGTCACCTCTAGGCGCAATAAAACAAAAGACCTATTTTGTGCATGACAGGTGTTTCCACTGAGCAAGCTTACCAGACTTTCTTAGGGCGAGTTCAGACTCATTTCATTTATTTTAAATTTTAAAATTTAATCCTTGACATTGAAAAAATTACAAAAAGTAGCCAATCTTTGTTTTTGGCATTTACATAGTTTTTCTAAAAGAAAAGTTAAAAAAAAAATAAAATTTGTAAAATTTTTGAAAAAAATGAAACGAGTCTGAACGCACCCTTAAAATAAAACTTATTAAAAAACACAGATCTTGATTCAGTAAATGTTGTAAGAGGTTTATTAATTTTTTTTATAAGGCCTCAGGTAAAACAATGTCATTTAGTCACACGATAACAATCTATGGTCTTTAGGCCCTCACGTATTAAAACCATTCGTCATATCAGGCACTCAAGTACTAGCTAACCTGGCCCAATGTTAATAAAGATAATGCGATAGGAAGCAGTATTTATTAACGCTCTATCGAGGTGATTTGTTTATTTAAGGGGCCTTTAAAAACCAATAAGGTAAATGTTTTATATAACCTCAAACATAGTTACAATGTCAACTTCAATACTTTATATAGTTTTAAATTTGGTGGAATTTAAAACAATATTTATTGAAAAATTACTAATTTTGCTTGAAGAAATTAATAATACAGCTATTGACATTTAAAGCGGTTTGAATTTATTTGTTAGAAACTATAGAAAAAAATGAAATATAAATAAAGTTTAAGGAATGCTATTTTTAAATATATTACATTATATTGCAACGTAAATAATAATTAGATTTATAATATTAACTATAAAATCAAACAAAATCATAAAATAAAGAAAAAATATTTTTTGGTCAAAATATAATATTTAGTCAAAAAGTTTTTAAAATGCAACGCAAAAATATGTTATACACAATAAGTCAAATAATTATTAATGACAATAACATATGAAAAATTTTCTACTTAGCTTCAATCAACATAGAAAAAAAGATAGTCTATTTAAATAAAAGTTGTATTGGAAGATTATTAACTAAAATTGAAAATACGTATATGTAAAAATCAAACTGGCGCGTAATATTAAATATGCTCACTTAAAAAATAGATGTAAAAATTGCAAATATGTACATATATGCAGGTATAAAGCAAATATTGCAATAAAAAATGTTTTCAAATATCCATACTTAGACTATAAAAATAGCTTTTAAAAATAGTGTAGTAAATGTCGTAAGGCTTAGCAGATTTGGAGAATTGCCAATTATAGATAATTGCAAATCAGTCATATTTTGCTAGTAGTATATAGATTCCCAATGGTAAAATTTTGTAGACCAAGCCCGTAGTCAATCAAAAATTTTCGGCCCGCCTAGCCCATTATGTTTTTCTACTAAATAAATAGGCAATAAAAAAAATACAATTTTATCTAAACGTTAAACAAAATAGTATGTTAAAACAAAAGGCCGATCTGTAATGTTTTTGGCCATATGGCCCAACCTGACAGATAGCCCGGCTCTTGCTTTACTTATGAGCCGAAAAAAAGGCGCCATATATTTGAGACCAGCCGGGCCTTTGTTGAAAATACAGATAATGAATGTAAATTGAAGTATTTTATTAGAGGTGTTGTTAGCAGAGCTGGAAAAAACCCCATTTTTAGGCAAAACTCACTTTTTATTTTTAGAAATTAAGAAAAAATTAAGGATTTTCTGCTTATATCTGTATTTATCGTTTTTTTAATCTGTCACAAAATTTTTGAAAAACAAAAATATGAGTTTAGCAAAAAAATGGGGTTTTTCCCCAGCTCTGGGTCTTAGTGCATATCAAATTATAGTGTTGAAATTTCTAAACTAACAATATGTAATTTTTTAAATAAATTAATTAAAAGAGCTTGAACTTGCTTTCCACAAAGTTTTTAAACAAAATATTTTTCTCTTTATAATTATAGCCTAATTTTAATATCTTGTAGTTGGTGGTCACCGTAAATAAAGTTTTCATATTATCTAAGCAAATTTTCATCCAAGATATTGTGGGTAGAGAGACCAGTTCCCATTGCACTATTGCTATTAAAATTTCCGGAGCCACTTGTATAGGCAGATGGGGGCATTTGGCCAGGTAAATTAGTAGCGGGGGAAGTATAACTCGCTGCTGGAGGCAAATTCCCAAAATCGTATGCAGGAATAGTTCCAGTGTTAGAATTCAATGTATTTGGATTGGAAAAGGAGGCGTAATCGTTTCGGGAAGCTCCAGTTGACCCAGCACTTTTGATTATTGGGTTTTCCCGATAAAAATAATCCCAACCATCCTATATAATATGTTATACAATATAGAAAAAAATGAACCCGTATGGCGCATTGATTGTGAAAAATTTTGAGCATAAATATAATAAATCCTCAAAACACAAAGGGTTGATTTTGATATAGTTTTTGTTTTTCTCACAGGTCGGCAAAAATCAATTGATTGCCGCGAAATATGACACATCCAACGCAATAATCTAGATGGCCTTAACTCAAATATTTATTTTTTTCATTTTCCAGGATTCGGCTTTCATAAATGAAAATCGAAAAATATAGCCAAATTTGGAAAAATTGACCATTAATTGAAATTCCCTGTAACTTCCATTTTTTATTTCAAATAATGATAAATACAATTTTTAATTATGTATGATGCAAAATATTTGCTTCAATAATTAAATATAAATATGGTAAGGAAAAAACGGTCGGGGAATTTAATTGAGCCATTTTTCTGCACAAACTAAAAAGCTATCAATATTACGTAACCAATCTTGAAAATTATGGAATAAAATAATGAAGTAAAACTCGCTGAAGCTCGAGAAAGTGTCTCCACACATCGAGGTTTGGTATTAGAGCAACGCCATTTTCAACCCCAAGCTTAAATTTACGATATAACATGCCAAGAGCAAGGTATCCCCCAAAGAAGGTGAAAAATCTAAAAAATTAAATGTATAAGATAGAATAAAATATTTCATTTTTCTAAACTAAAAATAAGCTGTTGAGGTTTAACTACATATAATTATAAATTTTTGATATACAAATATCTTTATTCTTTTGAACAACACAAAAAAATCAGCTATTATCTATTTAGAAAGTTATGGTAAGGATTTTATAAAATATACAATGCTTATATAAATCAATAGTTTTCAGCCTCTATAATAATAATAAAAATAATATACAATATATTTAATATGGTCCCAGTGCTTTTTCCTGCCTTTTTGTGACCGCCAGTTCCAGTATGGGAATGTGTCCCATTAGAAGAATCCTTGCATAATGCCTCATTCCAAAGTCGAAGTTCAAACACATATTGGCAATCTGGGATTTTTGTTGATGCTATTGGTGAAGAAGAGGCTTTTATAAAAGAAAATTGCAAGTTAAATGTATTTATTTCAATTTTTAAAGTCAAAGGCAAAAAAATCAAAATTTTATATCTATAAATATAATATGTTTATTTATAAAACATAACCAACAATTATTTTGACGGCTCTATATCAAAGTATAATATTTAAAGATCTTTATATGTTAAATTTAAAAAAACTTGAAGTAACTATTGCAACAATTGATTTACCATTAGCATCAAGAAATTTTTTTGAATTGACACCACTATTTGAAGAATCACCAATAATTTCAGTACCACGTTTGAAATTTGGTTTATCAATTAAGCTTGCAGAATACATTCCATCCATTATATTTTTGGATTCATATAAATACTTAAATGTTGGCTATATCGCAAAAATTTAGTTTAAATATGAATTTTGAATAATTTATATAAAGGGCATGTCAAAACTCCGGAAATATGAGTCCAATTCAACGGAAGTTCCGTGGAACTTCGTCTTAGAAACACTCCCGAAAACCACCAGGAGTTTTGCAATTTTAAACTTCCAAGTTTTTTCCTGGATTTAGATAATTAACATTAGCCCATTGGACAGGCCCGATTCTAGCTTTTTCATTTTAGGGGGGCAAAAAAAACTCGTGGGGGGGGGGGCAAAAAGGGGGGGGTAGTTTTGCCGCCTTCGGCGGCAAAATTGGCCGTGACCTTCGGTCACGGCAAAAAATATACATGTAACAATAGAATCCATGTTTAAAATTTTTTAACAAATTAATAGTAATTTATTATATTCTTAAATTAGAAAAAATGAGTTTATATATGGAATATGTGAATTAAAATTAATTGTTTTCACTAAAATCAATTGCTTATAAAGATATGAGATTTGAATTAATTGTAAGTATAATTTTATCACTTGGTATCATTGCGCATGAAAATTAAAAAATATATGAATGATAAAAATAAATTATATAAAACTCTGGATTTTAAAAAATGAAAAGTGAAATAAGATTGATTATTATGAAAACAAAATGTATAAGTATGCTAATTTGGAAGAATATATATGAAAAAACACTGGTTATATATAACTAGTTATTAATATTAGGGTAAAAAATTAAATAAAACATGAACATAAACGTTTGCGCATAAAAAAAGTTTGCAATTAAAATAGTAAGCAATAATTAGCTGATTATGAGCAGTCTATTGTATTGATCAAACTTTTATCTTAAAAAATTTTAATTAAATTACAATATTCATCAAAATTCAACGCCCCTAGTTAATAATTTTGTTCTAAAAGAACCAAATCACCTTTAAGCAGGTCACTACTTGTCAGCCGTTATTATCCTTCTTAAAGAAGAAAATGTGGCCTCACAACTCGACGTTGAAGAGCCAATTAACAAACTTATAGGAAAAATGTTAAATAGATTAGAAAACGCATCATTTTAATCATATAAAAATTTAACAAAATCAATAGTAACACATTCTTTGTATTTATTAAGTTTCTTATAAAAAAATTTTTGGCTACGTCAATTTCTTTAGATAATGAATTTTTATCAATATTACTTATTTTTAAAAGAGGCTCTAATTTATTTATATCTAAAATAAAGGTTAATTAAATTTATAAAGGGAATCTAAAGATTTTAAACAACTATTATCGGTAAAAAATCTATTATCAAAATATAAATAAATCAATAATATTAAAATAAATACTTTTTTCATCATTAATATTTAAAATATTTTTAAACTTATGAGTAGAAAATAAATAAAAATCAGAAAATTCTTTAGGTTTGGTTTTTCTTTTATCCATAGATAAATTATTGTCATTTAAAAAAATATTAATATCAAAACAATTTTTATAAATCTTCAAATGTATTTTTATTTCTTAATTGTTTAATTTCTAACAAACAATGGTGTATTAAATCAGAACTTTTAGAAATATAAATCGTGTTGCATTGAAATTGATCTATAATATTAATAAATAAAATAATTTTTCAATTAAATACAAAAAAATAAATAGATGATTATAAATATGGTCAAAAAACCCCGATTCGGCCCTGTGACCTGAAGATATAAAAGTTTTTTTAATTTTTAATTTTTAAAAGAGTATTAAATATATCTGTGTAATTTAAAAAAAACAATGGGCAGGTAGTGACCACACCACCAATGGGGCAACAGCCGGGGTATGGTCCCGCATTCATTAACTACCTTGATTGCATCATGTTGAAAAAATTTATGAAGGGAAGAAAAATTATCAAAAAAATCTTTCCCTTCACTTAAAATAGGACAATCTTTTACAACAAGATGCAATCGGTGGTTAAAGCAGTTAATATACGGGACATGGTGTCCAGCTATTTTGCTTAGAAATACTTGAACACCATTTTTTTCCCCGGGCATTACGTTCTACGTTCGCCCCATCGTAGCATTGTGCGATCAGGTTCTTTGGTTGTAGATTATATTCTAACAAAAGATTGTTGTTAACTGAGAAAATTTCTTAGGTATCAGATTTATGAATTAGTTTCACAAATATAAAGCTATCTGTAAAATCAAATTTTTCTATATATTTTGTTAGTTTGATCTCTCTTGCAGATTAGAAGTATTAATGAATAAAAACACTTTTAAAAAAAGTAAATATTTTTAGGATAATATTTTTTAAATATTTTTGACGGAGCAAATTTAATTATGTTATGTGGAAGAAATAAAATGACTATGTATTTTGGGGGGGGGGGGGGCAAATTCAATTTGGGGGGGGGGGGGGGGCAAACATAAAATTACTATGTATTTTTTGGGGGGCAAATTCAATTATTTTTGGGGGGGGGGCAATCAAAAACCTTTTGGGGGGCACTGCCCCCCCAAAAGGGGTCTAGAATCGTGCCTGCCATTGGAATTGTGTCTTTTTTTATCCAAACTCATTTTTTTGAAATAGAGTTGTAAATAAAGGCTGGTGATATTTGTTCTGGGTATCTTATCGTCCTTACTACTAGAGAAATTTTAACCAAATAAATTCTCAGAATTCTACAAGGTATAATACTAGAAATTTTACTTGGAGGGATTCATTCTTCTTGAATAAAATGGAGTTAGAAGTCAAATTTTAAATTTTTTAAGGTTGGAAAAACCTTCGAATCTTAAAACCAATTGGATGGATAACTTTATGAAAAATTATGAAATATCAAGTTTTACAAACTATAAATATAATCCGTATTAATGAGGCCACCTTCCATTTTTAAATATGATAAAATATGAATTTCTATAATAATGAGTTATTTCGAAAGCAAATCAACCATATTATTACCACAAATTTTGTTTATATATCTACCTTAAAACTCTCTGGTAAGAGATACTTAATATATCCATCTAAATAGATAGATAGAGGAATGGTTTAGTGATTGTATTTCTATTTTATAATAAATTATGAGTGATTTTTCAAAAGCAAATTAACAATATAATATTCCAAATTTTGTTTATATATCTACCTTTCTCTGGGCAGAGATACTTAATATATCCCTATTTAAATAGATAGATAAAGAAATGGTTTATTGATTGTATTTATATTTTATAATATAAGTGATTTTTCAAAAGCAAATTAATAATATTATTATCCCCCAAATTTCGACCAAATATCTACCTTAAAACTCTCGGGGCAATGATATTTAATATACCCTTATCTTAATAGTAGTGGAATGGTTTTGATATTTTTATAATTTAAACTTAAAAATGCACTTTTCAACCAAGTTTTGTCACAAAAAACAGGTTGAAATAAGTTAAGATTATTTTCTCTAAAAAAACTAAATAAATGCAAAGAGGGTACAAAATTACACAAATGTTATTATTAATATTACCCTTTTCTTTCAGTGAGCATTGTCTTTTTTGTGTTGATATTTCGCGTTAAAATGACTGAAAAACGTGGAATTGACAGAGTTGCAACCTGGCTTTAGTGAACTGTTTTTCAAAGGCATTTCTTAAAAATTTTAAAATAATAATGTTTTATGTTATAAAAATATAGGAAAATTTAAATATAAAAAATTTTAATTAAACTTTTCAGCTTGACACTTGTAAGAAACTTGATTTCAGAGGTTTTGTTTTGAGTAGTAAAAATTTTCAAAAATGCCGAGAAAATGTCTACAGTATCATTTTTTATAACGCCTATAACACTGGTCGACAAATAACAACTTTATGTCGGCGACCAACTATAAACATATATATTTTGATAGTGTTTTTTGAGTACATTCAGAATATCTTTTCCGTTTTTTTTGAATAGGTCTAATTTTTTACCTAGATGGGTTTAAAAGTGCCAAAAACCTCAATATGTCCTATATTTATAGGCACTTTTCGTGCCTTTAAAATAAAAATAAATAATAGAAAAATATATTTTACTATTGAAAAACTCTTATATTGTTATATAACTTTTTTAGAATTTACTTATTTCATTTACTTTTTTAAATATTTGATTTTAAAAAACTCAAAATTTCCAAAAAATACGCGTCTGAAAGTCTGTGCTTCAAAATTTTATATATTAAAAAAGGGGCTACTAAATACACTACACTACATCAAGCATGATATGTAAGTGTGAAGGATTGGCATATAATGCCAGTATTAGTAGCAGCGCGTACTAAGCCCCATTAGTACCCCTTTTTTACCATATAATATTTTGAAGCATAAAACTACATCAAGATATGTAAGTAAGTAAAGGGCCGGCAGAATGCCAGTATTAGTAGCAGCACGCACTACAATCTTTAATAGTTTAGTAGCCCCTTTTATAATATATAAAATTTTGAAGCACAGACTTTCAGACGCATATTTTTTGGAAATTTTGAGTTTTTTAAAATCAAATATTTAAAAAAGTATATGAAATAAGTAAATTCTAAAAAAGTTATATAACAATATAAGAGTTTTTCAATAGTAAAATATATTTTTCTATTATTAATTTTTATTTTAAAGGCACGAAAAGTGCCTATAAATATAGGACATATTGAGGTTTTTGGTACTTTTAAACCCATCTAGGTAAAAAATTAGACCTATTCAAAAAAAACGGAAAAGATATTTGGAATGTGCTCAAAAAACTCTTTCAAAATATATATGTTTAAAATTGGTCGCCATTTTTTGTCGACCTGTGTAATTTAATAAATTAATTTACTGTTGTACCTATTGTGCAACGACCTGACCCACATAATTTCCATCAATGATTAACATTATAAAAACTGGCATAGATCTGTTATTTAATGAATGGGTTGAATCAGCCAACACAATTTTAGGAAAATTGACTGTATAATTTCTTCATCCTTTCGTTCTTGTAAAATATAAAGTTTAAACACACCATTTTATCAGGATCAAAGAATAGTGTGTCATTTTTAAATTTTTCATAAATTTGTTAGAGATCATTTTTTATATTGGGTTGACGTAAATTATACATGTCTCTGAGTTGGACGATAATACCTTTAGAAGTAAGATGATATTAAACTGTAATAATTGAGCCACCAGTGTCAAGTAAATCTGTCACCGCTTGCATACAATCTTCAGGAATAAATCTTTGTGGTGCAATTTATATATTTTCAAGCTCACATTCGCTTTTAACAAATTTCATTGCGTGGTTAGACAGAATATTAGAATATTCTCATTAGGGTTCCTCAACAAAATTAGCCCATTTTTACATTTTCATTAGTTGTCTTATATAATTTGTCGTTTGACAGAGAGTCCACAATTCTGATTAAATCACTAAACATGTTGGCTAGCGATGATCTTCTATTGATATTTTTTTTAAATTTCCCATTGAAGCTTTCAAGTTTATTAGTGGTTTTTGTTAAAAGATTTTGTGATTCCATACATGACCTCGCCCACTGGTGCCGTCATGGAGGAAATAGGAAGGTTAAAAGTACAGCCCAAATTCGTTCATCTAAAACCATACGTATAGGCTGTCCAAGTCATATAAAAATTGCATTTGATTTGAAGAACATAAATCTTCGAATTATGGAAATAAATTTGGAATAACCCCGAGCTAGGTATAAACATTGAAATATGGAGTATTCAATGATATCTAAATTATTCATTAAAATAAACATTGTTGAATTTGTATCTCTGATTATTTTAAAGTAGTTTTTAATAGATTTCAGCACCATTTTATTAATTGTAAATGTAGTCTAAATTATTTGGTTCAGATGAGGCAATATATAAATCACTTGCACCACAAAGATTCATTCCTGAAGATTGTATGCAAGAGGTAACAAATTTACTTGACACTGGTGGCTTAATTATTAAAGTTAAAAATCATCTTACCTCTAAAGGTATCAATGTCCAGCTCAGAGACATATACAATTTACGAAAACCCAATATAAAAAATGATCTTCAACAAATTTATGAAAAATTTAAAAATGACACACTATTCTTTGATACTGATAAGATGGGGTGTTTAAACTTTATATTTTACCAGAACGAAAGGACGAAGAAATTATACAGTCAATTTCCTAAAATTGTATTGGCAGATTCAACCCATTCTTTAAATAATAGATCTATGCCAGTTTTTTATTTTGTTAATTATTGATGGAAATTATGTGGGTCATGTGGTTGCAATAGGTACTTTAGTTACATAATTTATTTATAGGCGTTTTAAAAAGTGAGGCTGAATACATTTTCTCGGCATTTTTGAAACTTTTTACAACTCAAAACAAAACCTTTGAAACCAAGGTTGTTCTCACAGACAAATGTCAAGCTGAAAGGTTAAAATTTTTCATATTTTAATTTTTCTATCTTTTTATGACATAAAACATTAATATTTTAAAATTTTAAAGAAATGCATTTAAAAAACACTTCCCTCAAGCCAGGTTGCAACTCTGTCAATTCCACGTTCTTCAGTCATTTCAACGTGAAACAGGCCCGATTCTAGCTTTTTCAATTTAGGGGGGCAAAAAAAACTCGTGGGGGGCAGAAAATTGTTTTTTGCCGGTCACGGCAAAAAATGTTCATGTACACCAATTGAATCCATGTTCAAACTTTTTATTATTAAAAATGTGGCTTAACAACTCGACGTTGAAGAGCCGAATAACAAACTTATAGAAAAGATGTTAAATAAATTAGGAAACGCATCTTTGTAATCATATAAAAATTTAACAAAGTCATATGTAACACATTCTTTGTAATTATTTTAAGTTTTTTTATTAAATTTTTTTTTTGCTACGTCAGTTTCTTTAGATAATGAATTTTTATCAATATTACTTATCTATAAAAGAGGCTCTAATTTATTTTTATCTAAAAAAAGGATAATCAAATTTATAAAATCTAAAGATTCTAAATAACTATTATCGGTAAAAAGTCTATTATTAAAAGAATCAATAAATCAATCAATAATATTAAAATAAATACTTTTTAATTTATCATTAATAGTTAAATTATTCTCATGAGAAGGAAATAAATAAAAATCAAAAAAATCTTTAGGTTTAGTTTTTCTTTTAGCTATAAATAAATTATTGTCATTTAAAAAAGTATTATATATATCAAAAAAGTTTTTAAATAAATCTGTAAATGTATTTGTATTTCTCAATTGTTTAATTTCTAAAAAAAATGTGTATTAAATCAAAAGTTTTAGAAACATAAATCGTTTTGCATTAAAATTGATCATTAATTATTTTTAATAAATAAAATAATTTTTTAAATGATAATCACAAAAAAATAAATTTATGATTATAAATATGGTCAAAAAACCCCGACGGTTCGGAGCTGTGACCTGAAGATATGAAAACATTTTTTTTTTAATTTTTAAAAGAGTCTTTAATATTTTTAAATAATTAAAAAAAACAATGGCGTCGTAGTGACCAAACTACCGATAGGGCAACAGCCGGGGTATGGTCCCGCATTCACTTACTTCCTTGATTGTATCATGTTAAAAAATTTATGAAGGGAAGAAAAAATATCAAAAAAATCTTTCCCTTCACTTAAAATTTTAAGACAATCTTTTACAACAAGATGCAATCGTTAAAGCAATTAATATACAGGACATGGTGTCCAGCCATTTTGCTTGGAAATACTTGAACACCACCTTTTTCCGCGGACATAACGTTCGGCCCATCGTAGCATTGTGCGATCAGGTTCTTTGGTTCTAGATTATATTCTAACAAAAGATTGTTGACAAGTGAGGAAATTTCTTTTGCATCAGATTTATGAATTGCTTTGACAAATATACAGCTTCCTGTAACATTACATTTTTCTATATATCTAATAACAACAGTAATAATTTCTGTGTTAGTTAGATCTCTTTAGCGGATGAGAAGTGTTGATGAATGAAAACAATTTTTAATAAATATTTTTAAAATAATAATTTTTAGATATTTTTGGGGAGCAAATTTAATTTTATGGGGGTGGAGGGGCAAAAATAAAATTTATACGTATTTGGGGGGGGGGGGGGGGGTGGGCAATGCCCTTCAAAAGGGGTCTATAATTGTGCCTGACGTGAAATATCAACACAGAAGAGACAATGCACACTGTAAGAAAAGGGTAATATTAATAATTACACTTGTGATATATAATAACTTATATAAAATTAAATTTTAGAACTTTAAAGCATCTTAAAACCATGATTTTCACGATGAGCCGTAATAAATTTAATGTGGCTCTGAATTCAATATATGCTTTGAACAATGAATATATGAACGATTATCTTCTAAAACACTGGCCTAATAATAAAGATCAATGGGCGACGTCATATATGGAATCACAAAATCTTTTAACAAAAACGACTAATAAACTTGAAAGCCTCAATGGGAAATTTAAGAAATATATTAATAGAAAATCATCGCTAACTAAGATGTTTAGTGATTTGATCAGAATCGTAAACTTTTTGTCCAACGACAAAATGTATAAAACAATTAATGAAAACGAAAAAATGTAATTTTATTGAGGGACCCTTATTAGGGTATTCAAAAATTTTGACTAATCACGCATTGAAATTTGTTAAAAGTGAGTTTGAGCTTGATGCCTTAAATTTACCTTGTTCGCATTTATTTAGTTATTTTAGAGATAACAATTAACTTAACCTGTTTTTGTGACAAAACTTGGTTGAAAAGTTCATTTGCAAGTTTACAAACGCAAATAGAAATTATTCAACCAAGTTGACATATTACAAAATCAAAAAAAAAGTTTTTAAATCGCACACATCTACATTTAAACATTTTAAAAACACCGATATTCTTTTCAGTAAGATTGCAAGCTTACCACTTCATGTTAAAAACCAATTTCAGGAACACTTTAAAAACTTATGTGAGTATGCCGATATAGGTTTTTGCCGGGTTAAGCAAACAATTAATAATAATAAAAGCTCCAATAAATTAAACAAATCCATACAAACACAACGAGAGGATTTAGAGTGTTCTGTGTTGCAATCGAAATCATAAAAGTCGGAAAAATATTCGATATACCCGAAGGTTTACTTTGACCACATCTTACCCTTGCCTAATCCTAACTAAATCCTGATATAGTATTCCTATCCCAACATTAACCTAGAACACATTTTAATCTTAGCCTAACCTTTTACCTGAAATACATTGCTAATGTTAATTCTCTATCTGTGTTAGGGAGATAGCTAAGGGCACGTGCAAAGTGAGTTTTTGTTTTTGTAAAATTTTCATCTGAAAATTTTACATTCATTTTTTTTTCAAAATTTTTTCAAAAATTTTTATTTAAGAAAAAGCATTTTATGTGCATATATTAAATTTAGCAACTTTTCAAAAATTTGCGTTTTATTACAATTTTTTTTTCTTCAAAATTTTGAAAATTTCACAAAAAAACTCACTTTGCACGTGTTCTAATACACCTATTTTAATGTTTTAACTTAAAAACAGTATTACCTATTAAAAATCTCCTAGCGCCCCTAGCCGAGCTTGCGCTGCCCCTATGGTCAAACCGGCCCTGGCTATCCTTAAATTTATTTACTTGTAATCAGGTAGCACATTTTTAAAAAAAAAGAAAATAGCTATTATAAGTTATTTTTTAAGTATGTTGTAACTTGTAAGTTTAAAAAACTTACATAAAAAAAATTAAGTTAAATCAAATTAATAAATTATTGCATAAAAATTTGCATATTTTATCATCCTTATAAATAATTTTATAAAATCTTCTAGTAGTATACATTCAAATTTATATTTTGGTTAAAAATTCTCGTAGTAAGGACGATAAGATACCCAGAACAAATATCAACAGCCATAAAAAAATGCAAAAGCAGCTAATTATGCAAATATTTGTTTAAAATGTTAAAATTCTTGTTTTTTTTCGATTTTTTTTTGTTAAAATTAATATATATTAATTAAAAAATTAAATTCATGTCTACATAGAATTTTAGTCGGTGGTTTTATTTGGTAGTGATTTTTTTATTAAATGATTTGTACAACTAGTATTTATAATATTATAGTATATTTATCCAGTTAAGTCTGTTGATGCCGCCAAATGCGATTTATGCAGTTTAAGCTAATTTTAGATTTTTTCCGTGCGGTAGTATATAAGTGGGTTTGCAGTAAAATTTCTCTATTTCATCATCTTGTGATAATGTCACCAAATTGTCGCATATATTTATGCAATATTTAACTAATTTTTCTCAATTTTTGTTTGTGCGATTTTAAATTAGTTGTTTTATGGTAAAATTTGTCCATTTTTTTCTCTTTAATATCACCAAATTGTCGCAAAGGGCAAAAATTTAACATTAAACTAATTTTTTCCCAACTTGCTTTTTTGACTATATAATTATAATACTTTTATTAATTTGAGACCTGCTGAAATGTCACCAAATAGTCGCAAATGCGATATATGCAGTGTAACTAATTTTTTCATTTTTTTTGCTTGCGCGATAGTATATGAGTGATCTATTTGTTAAATTTTTCCATTTTGTGTAAATGCCACCAAATTGTTGCAAGTGACAATTAACAAACTATTTTTTTTTTCGATTTTTATAGCTTGTTTGATTACTTAATAATAAATTTCCACACTGGCCCGCCCAAATCTGATGATAAATCGTAAATTTTGTAATTTAATCCGGCCCGTATTTTGAGATGTTCTCGTATTTTTTTAATTCAAGCTTAAAATTTTTGTTAAATTATTAAGCTATAAAACATATTGTATAAATACTTACACCTTTGTGTGATAAATAATTTATCATTGTAAGTTTTTATTCCTTATTAACAATCCGTTAAGCAATAAATTTGCCCAAAAAATTTTATTAGGTAAAGCAGCAGTGGGCTAGTTCCTGATGACTCTCCAGAAGCCAGATTGATCTAAATTTACCAAGATTTATCAATAAATAATGTTACAAACAAAAAAAAATTGAAAAAGTTTCCCTAATATTCACATATGCATTTGAGACAATTTGGTGACTGCTTTATAATGAGATTTTATACAAAAATTACTAATACATGGCAGCTCAAACAAAAAAAATAAATTTAATAATAAATTATATGCATTTGAAACATTTTAGTGACATCAACTCCAGGCTTAAGATTGACAAAATTTACCAAAATCAAAAATAATGTTACAAAAAAAAATGGTTTCCCAGTATTAGATGATTGTTGCAACAATTTAGTGACATTGTTATTAGTTGCCTAAAAATGAGAAATTTCATTAAAAGATTACTAACATATGGCCACCCAAACCAAAAAAAAATCAAAATATTAACAGTTTAGTGACATCTTTACAGCAGACTTGAAGACAAAATTTATTAATATAGTGTTACAAAATAAATCTCCAGAGCTTTAAATTGACCAAATTAATCAAATTATTATAATATAGTAAATATTCAAAATCATAAAAACATCAAAAATCAAAATACCTTGCCAACCCTATATTTTTACTATCACATTTTTCTTTTAAAACTAAAACTATTGCTTCATATTGGAGTAAAAACATCTGGTGGCTAAATCATCCTATTTAATAAAGAAAACTTATTTTAAAAAGGAGTAATGGTAAAACTTGGGAGTTTAGGAGTTCCTACCCCACTCCTTCCATACACTCCAATTGGAGTTATGACAAGCCCTACTTTATTTATATAACTTGACATAACATTTAAAAACAGAATATGAAATAACATTTATATATAAATAATTATTAATAAAATAAATAAAAATATACTGTATTAATTGTATCATCACATACTATCATGACTTTACCTTTCCTTCTGCTATTTAAACAGATGTCATTATAAGAATCACCATCATAATAAGTTAATGCAAACCAATTATCTACAGCATTAATATTAATAAAACAAATTTATAAAAATAAACAATATTTAAAATTTTTAACTTCCAGCATCAATATCCATTTTGTTGTGACTACCAATAATTTTTGAAACTTTCCAAGTGCCATCAACTTTTTGGTATTGCACAATAGATGCATTTTTGTCTTTTTGCTCCTCATTAGGGCAATGACAAAGTTTGTATTCATATTTTATTTCATTTGTTTTATCATCAAAACTAGTCCATCTTAAGTATTGAAATTACAAAATTAATTTAAAAAAATTTTATTTTGTAGGTTTATACTTCTGGCTATATAAGGGTTTGAGGTCATTTAATCGAGCTTGTTTGTAGGCATCGTCGGTATTGAGGATGCATTGTAAATAAACGCCCCCAATGCATATTACAAAGACTCCAATGAAAAATTTCATTTTTAAGTTAAACCATATGTTCTCGTTTAACGATATTTGCTAAAATTAAAAAAATCAGCTGAAGAGAACGCATGGTTTTATCACTTGGTATTGAAGGTAGTGCAAACAAGTTAGGTATAGGTATCGTAAAAGACGGAATGGTGTTGGCGAACCCTCGTAGTACATACATCACACCTCCTGGCCAAGGTTAATTTTTTTTATTCTAATATTTAGGATTCTTGCCTAGTAATACTGCTGCCCATCATCAAAGCACAATTTTATCAGTGCTTACAGAGGCCTTAGAAATTTCTGGATTAACAATGCGGGATGTTGATATTATTTGCTTTACTATAGGTAAATTTGAAGTAAATATTATTATAATGGCGAGAATATTTATCTTGGTATATACTATTTGTTTATATATATAATTATTATTTTGTTTATGAATGGTAACTGCACCATCTGCTAGGTCAATTTTTATGTTATAATTAATATTGTTATTATAGTTTGTATAGTTTTTATTTTGATATGATATTTTAATATGCTATAAATCATATTTTGATCATCAGGTCAATGTCAAATGATTTATATTAGGGCCTGGGATGGGGGCACCACTTCTTGTTGGTGCTTTGGTAGCAAGAACACTCTCATTACTTTGGGGCATACCATTAGTGGCAGTTAACCATTGTATAGCACACATTGAGATGGGTAGACATATAACTGGGGCTCAAAATCCTGTTGTATTATATGTGAGTGGAGGAAATACACAAGTTTATACAAATTTTTTCAAATTGTCATTTAATATAGAAATTAAGTATATATTAACCTCAGTTTTATGCGGCTTGATAAATTTTTACAAATATATGGTGATAAATTTATGTTGAACCCTATTTTTAATTTTTATTATTGGGGACAATAAACATTCCAAATGTACAAGGAAACAATTATTTGCAATGATTATTATTTTTCTTATTTATTCCTTATTTTAATTTGATTTAAAGTGAAAAATTTATATTAAATTTAAAAGATTATAAATTAAGTATTGACATAATTGAATTCCTTGTAACTGTGGTATCAGAAATTTAATAATATTGAAACTTCTAAGTATCTTGCTGAAATGCATATGTAAATTTTTTTATTACATTTCGGAATGTTTAATATCTTAGTGTTTTTACACTTTGCTATATTATTAAACTTACACCAATACTTTAATTCAAATTTGTTGACAACACTAGGACAAACAGCTTATATGCTTTGGAAAGTGATGCCATGTTTACTGTTTTTATTTTTATTGTTATCAATGAGTCTGGCCAACTTACATTTTTTGACCTAAGTGTAAAAAATTGTGATGCCATACACATTTGGAGCAGATTTATTTGGTAAACAATTGAATGTGAAATTTATTCGTAGCTGGGGATTCAAGTTTTTAGTTTAATAAATGTGATAAAGATATAATTCAAAATTTTTTTTGCACTTTCTGTTTTATCAAAATTTTTAAGGTTTTTTAAATAATGAAATTTGGATGGAATATTCAACGCGGTAGGCGCATTCAAAAAGTATGGCAAACTATGTTTCTCGCTTCCATAATTTGCATTGTGGATTTGTCCACTTTCGACTGATATGGACAAGCTGGACCTGAAAATTCGGCCTTTACTCATCATATATGTAGATCATAAATTTTTTTTTACATCGCTTTAATACTTAATTCACACATAAATTTTCATTTAAATTATATAAAAATTTATTCCCAAGGTTATAGCTTATTCAGGTCAAAGATACCGCATTTTCGGTGAGACGCTGGACATCGCCGTCGGTAATTGCCTCGACCGGTTTGCTCGTATCCTGAGGCTCCCTAATAATCCCTCTCCCGGTCAAAATATCGAAAAATTTGCCGCTTATGCGTCTGGCAATGCCAAGTTTTTTGAGTTTTACAAAAATCTTCCACGACCTGAAATACCTCTCTTAGCTCAATCTATATCTTCCCATGATAGTAAATCCAATTTTAGCGGTGATAATACTCTTTTAACAACAAAAGCTCAACTTTCAATAAAGAAATGCCTTACAAATAAACAAAATAGGTTTACTTTCTCTTTTGTCGTTAGTTAGTTTGTTTTATGCCTATCATTACTTTGCTCTATGTTTTTGAAAAACATCATTCACATTTGTTTTAATTACATATTTAGCAACTTATTGACCAATTTGATTTTTGAAACTTAAATGTGAGAATTAAACAATTTTGATGTATTTTATAGCACATGTAAATATTTCCCTCTGCCATACGTTGTTAAAGGTATGGACGTCTCGTTTTCCGGACTACTGAGTCACCTCGAAAATGCAATCAATAAATATAAAATATACACAGAGGATGACATAGCAAGTTTATACATAAATTTTACAATTTCGTTTAGATTTTTTGTAATAAATTAATAATTTATTATTTTACAAGATATCGATAAGCATAGAAATATACACAATTGAAGAATATAAAAACACTAGCTGACATGTAAAATATGAATTTGAAAAATAAGATGTGATAAAAAGTAATATTGTGCTGAAACAAAGTAGGAATATTGTTGTGAAATGTTTATTATTGAATTTTTATCATATATACACCTAGATATAACCTATTCCACTCCGATTCTCAGTTTTCAAGACCAAATATATACGGCAGGAGAGCTTTGTTTTTCGCTCCAAGAAACTGTTTTTGCCATGTTAGTTGAAATAACTGAACGGGCATTGGCACACTACCAGGAAGATTGCCAAAAAGATTCATTAAATGCGGCTAAGGAGGAAATACTAGTCGTTGGTGGAGTCGGATGCAATTTAAGATTACAAGAAATGCTTAGTAAAAATTTTTTTACAACAATTTGTCTTTTGATTGTGATGTTACGGTTTTCTAAGTTTATCTATCTCCTTTTATACTTTATATATTTGATACTTTATAATCAATTTCATTTTAATTAATATGACTTTTTGTATTCATTTTTATATGCATAGGTTTACAAATTTTTGAGAAATTAATATTAAACCATTAACTTTTTTATATTACAATTTTTTTTCTATTTTTAGATCAATTGGCTTCTTATAAATGCCCAGAGGTCGAAAAAAATGACATTTTTTCGCCCGTGTCTAAAACCCAAAATTAAAAAAAAATTTAACTTAAGGTTTAGTTAAAAAAATGTATTAATATTCTAATGGAACTGGTGAGAGGAATTACCATTTATAAACTTGGAAGCAAAACATTTTTTAACCCAGATGTAGACAAAATAAAAAAATGGATTTTATATTTATTATAAGATTAAACTTTTTATAATTTAATATTTTGAAAGTCCTGAGGTCGCAATATTTAAAATGTAATATTCATTACAAATAGTACATCTTTTTATGACAGATATAATGGCCGCAGAGCGTGGTGCCACATCCTACAACACAGACGAACGGTTTTGCATCGACAACGGAGCTATGATTGCCCATACCGGAAGTCTCATGTTTCAATCGGGCATTACTACACCTTTAGAAGATACGACAATTACCCAAAGATATCGTACTGATGATGTTCTAGTTACATGGCGATCTTGATATTATATATATTTGTACTGCCTGAATAAATACAAAAATTTACGTTTGTTAATATGGGCTGGGCGCGTTTATTTTTTTATATAAAATTTTTTTATACACAAAATTCCAATTTTAACTATAGTACTGTACTGTCTAAAAATTTTTTAAATTTTGAAGTATATAAACTTTATCGCTCTCTAAAAATATACACTATTTTAAATGTTTGAAATAATAAAATTATAAATTAATGCTAAACGCATTAATTTTTTTAAATTATATTTTGAATGCCCAAGCTTGAATTTCTAATTCCATTGGTTAAGCGAAATTTTTTAATTATTAAATTACAAATATTAACTAAAATCAATGATTAATTACCGAAAATTATGACACTTTATAGAAATATATATGATGGCATTATCATATATATTTTTGGTTTCAAAAATTTGCTCAGAACTCGGCTAATTTGCTAGAAATAAATCGAAAATTGGCCAAATCGACTTATTCTGCAAACTCAAAACCTAAGAGATAAAATAAAATATATTATTTTTATATTTCACCTGTAATTTCTCATCTCAAACAATGAGAAATAAAATTTTTAATTGTATCAAGCTCTTACTCATTTAGGTTTTACATAATATTCGGCATTCCAACCTAAATAAGACAGGTTGATAGGGTTCAAATAAAAATATTATTTAAAGTTTGAAATTAACAGCTTAGCTGATCCATATGTATATAATTTTTTTTGTTTTTGAATCTTTTTTTATTTGCAATTTCTAATGTTTACAGTTAGTTTTCAAAATTATATTAAACGGATTTAAAACTCCATAAAATGGCAGGGTTGGTCTCTAAAGTTAGCTCATAACCAAAATATGTCGAGCGGTGTTCCAACTGAATTAATAAGATTTTAGTGTTAGATTCAAATTTTTTCAATGTTGAGATTTAACTGTATGCATGTTGAATATTGTAATTTTTTTTAATTTTTCACATCTAGTCTTTAAAATTTTTAATACGAATTATTTTTTGTTAATTATTTTTGTAGTGGATGAATTTATTTAAGGTAAAAGCTCATAAGATTCTAAGACCTAAGATAATTGCTTTATCCTGTTATTTTCAACTTATCCGATAAATAACCTATTTGTAATTTTCATTAAATCTATAAGTTACAAAATACATTGTTACTTGTTTGGTTGCGTCATTTTGTCTAATTTAACCAATTAAAAATACAACAATTTTCGATATGCTTTTTGAATATTAAGACTCTGAACTTGAAATCTTAGAACTTTACATGGTAGAATTAAAAAAAGTTAAAAACGCGTCGTGAATAATATTATCTAGCATGTCCATTTGAATTAGGAAGTTTTTACAAAATGTCTAGTTATAGTAGAAATTATCAATTATACCTCCTCATATATCAAAATTTGCTCAGCATTTGCATGCAATGTATATATTGGTCATGGGAAGAACATGATGTAAATTTGGGTATAATATTTTGAAACCAGACTTGAGCAAAATTGTAAGTTTTAATTAGAGGCGTATTTACTTGTTTTTTAAAATTCTAATTGAAGCAGCTCCATGGGGGCTTGGATATGGAATTTTTATTGACTCAACCCGCCTGATTATATACAATAAACTGATAAGAATTGATATTTTTTACTAGTATACTTACAACGTAGAATCCCTAATGCCTTTAACGATATCATTATTTAACTAAAAGTTTTTTTGGATGCTTCGTTAATATAAAAAAGTAGATTACCTGATTAGTATTAAAAATTTATTTTACTTTTTGATTTAAATAAAATTATAAAACTAGTTAAATTATTATTAAGGTTAATTTGAATCTTAAAAATTAATCTAATTTTTTTCTGGTATCCGGATAACGTATGGGAAACTTGCTATTGCCCCATTACATTTATACATCTCTGTTAGCCAACATTAATTTTTTTAAAAGGCGCTACCGAATAATTGACTCTCCTTTGAAACTTAATGTAGATATACCAGACTTTTCCCTAAATTTTAAAATTAGCAAGTCATCGATAAAGGTAGCAAAGTGTATTCAATGCCCATAAATATCTAACAGGAAGTTATAACCTTGAATTATAACGAATAACATCCTTTAGGACGTGCGCTACACAACGATAAATTGGCCTTTATTAAGACGAATAGCATACTTGTCACGTAAAAAAATTTTGTCATACTTCTTATATTCTCGGGTTCTCACTCCCTGGACACCAATAAAATATGGTCTCGATCAAGAATAATTTGTGCAAAATTTTTATTGCTAGTAAAAAATAATAAACATCATCTCAAAGTGAAAGTTTAAAAATTTCACAAAAGTGTTTATATTTGATAATTTAATTTTTTAAAATTTTACCACCAATGCGTGATAAGACATTGTTGTCAGACAAATAAATTGAAACGGTGCCAGAATCTAATCTATAAAAATTCGGTCGATGGTAATGGTTAAATATCTACGAAAGATCATGAAATATGGTTAGACCCGTGAAGAAATATTAGAAAAAATACAGTTACAATTTTATATACTATATCAAAAAGTAAGGTAAAAAATTTGAAAAAAGATGAGAAAAGTTTAAAATGATTAAGATGGAAGCAAGACAGCTTAGTTGGCAGAATTGCACCGAGACTCCATAATGAGCTACATATATATATAGATATTCGTGCTTGTGTGCCGAGGTCAACACTTGGCGATTTGACTGGGGACTGACTATCTATACGGTGAGATAAGATTACCCGGTATCTTATTTATTGTCTCAGGGCCAAATTTTCTGTTGAATTAGCGTTTGAGAAATTGTTTATGTTATTCAATACGGCACGGCACACATTGTTTGGTCCTTAGATTCCATTACTGGCTAACATTACATATTTTTCTTATATACGTTTTTCCCACATGTTGATTTAATTATTACATAGCCTGTCGTAATATAATTTTCGTTAAGTCTTCGCGACTGCTAATTGTTTTTTCCCCGACTATCTCTCTCTCTTCTACATTGATGAGTGAACCCGTGCCCCCTATAGCTTAACTTCCTGGAACACTAGCATAACTTTGTATTTTTGTATTGTTGTTAGGCCAAGACGACCAATATTTTTAATAATTCCGTAGGCATCCTCAACTAAATTATTGTCCCCTGAACAACTCACACGCCATTTAAATTTTAATTTTTTGTGATCCATAGATAAACGTACACAAGCTATTTTTTTGTAGAGAGCTATAAGCAAGTCCATTTAACTAAAGTTTTTGTTCTCAACCTTGTCGCCTTAAAAATGATAATGGCCCAATCATTAAAATTATATATGAAAATGGATGCGCCGGACTCTCACACATATTTCTAACAATATTACATTATTAAATACCGAACAAAGTAGCGAATAACTGAGTGTGACTATATGCCGGGTGTTACGATAACCGAAATAGATTCAGACTACGAAGATAGGGAGTGGAGGAGACGACATTCAAAAGTCAAAGGCGTCGCCGGCAACAACCAAAATCGGAGTGGTCCAAAAGTATTTTTTCTGTAATTTTTTACCTTTGATTTTTTTTAAAGCAGTTTTGTCAGTATATTAATTATTTAAGAATAATTTTGCGGAGATTTATAGTTCAAAAGCAAAATTATTATTTACTTCAAATTCTTGTCGAGGGGAGCCATGTTTTAAAGAAAGTTTTAGTGAACACTATCACAATATAAAGGGACTCTATTCTTTCTCTGTGATTGATATTGATTATTAATCTTTGGATTTTGTAATTTATACAAGTCGCATAAGGGAAGAGTTAGTTAGCTTCACGAGTTCCAATAGCGGTTAACTTGGTAGTTAAAACCCCTAAATATCTCGCATATACAATTATTTGTATAAAGTTCTAAAAAAATAATTTGTTTATGCCAATAAATGTTTAGAGGCTACAACTTTATTTTGGAAATATACATGAAATCTAGTTTCAACATTTTTCACATTTATTTCTGAAATAAGAAACTTGTAACGATTGTAAGTGCTGTTATTAAGTTTTAGTAATTAGTACCAGCCCCCAAAGTTTTTGAGTTGACTCAGTTATACCGATTTATAGTATTGATCACTACCTCCTAAAGTTTTGTCGATTTAGGTATTCGCACCTGAAGTAATTCGGGGGTTACTTACATATCAAGCGATTTTTAAGATTGCACCTAAACCTAAAAGCAATTTAAAAACTTGAGGACATGATCGGCGAACCCTGCATAAATTATTAAATTGTTATTGAGCACAGCTATAGAAGCGTCGTATATTCATGTAAAAAATTTAATTATAGTGTATATGAAGTTCATTTAATTAACCACATTTGTAAATGCAATTGATTTGTGTAATGTCCACAACATATAATGCTGTAATAATCGCCATTCCATCAAGCATTCTTCAGTGAAAATATGTTGAGTGTTTTAATAAAATGAATGGAAAACGGTCATACATTCCGTAAGATTTACAAATCGAAATGGGATAAGGGCGTATTTGATGGTGATTTTGATTCATATTAGAGATATTATTTTTCTGAAATCCGCCAGGCCCGGTGTTGGATAGTCCAAAAATTGGGCCGGACTGGCCCTAATTTTATTAAAAAAATTTATTTCAAACCAGGCTGTTGTTATGCATTACAAAATTTTTTTTATTTAGATCAATCTAACAATGTTTTCAATTAAAACAATTTTCTTTTCGTAAAAATTATTTTATAACTTCAACATTTTATGAATTTTAAATTTTCTAGAGTATAATTAAATCTTAATTCAATCTTTAAATTTTCGTTTGTAAGATATATTTATTATTTTGTAAAAAAAACTTAAAAACAGCATAACTGAAATTTATACATTAGGCCTAGGTTTTAACACAAATCAACAAATTGTTGAGAGTTATGAACTAACTACAGAGATCAAAACTACTATCTCAGGGATTTCCAACAATTAAATTTACTATATCTTTACTTTAAATTTTTTGATTATTTCCTTTACAGAACTTTTTATTGAAGATTGCTCTTGAATGTTTTAACAATATTTTTTTCATATCCTCTTACCGAAACTTCAAGTTCATATATTTTTCTATTTGTTTTTATATATTAATATTCATTAGGTAATAAACTGGAAATGGCATCCTTTTAACAATATGTATATTGAACTTTCCAATTTTTGTTTCTTTTATAAAATTAACTTTTAGATTGAAGTGAAAGTTATGTTAGTTACTCATTTACAATTCGACAAATTTTTCATATATCTATAAATTAATTTATCAGGATTATAATTAATTAGTCAAACTTTTTAAGCCAGCAATGAATATTAAAATATATTAAAAAATGTTATATATAAAAATCAGACTTATACCTACATTTTAATCACGACCCGGTAAAAGTCATAGCATTTAAAAGTAAGGTGCAAGATAGTGGACTTGATATACTTATATTATTTCAGACAAAAATTGAGGTTACACTAAATTTTAATATATAAAAATTTTTATAAAGGAGTCACTTATGGTCCCATATTACTCACTTTAGCTAAACGCAATTTTTTACATTTTCCCCAAAGCTGTGGGCCTTAACTATAACAATTGAAAAACCCGAAAAAAATATTGAAGATAAGTTCGCATTGTAGATTGTTTTACTGAAGTTCCATAAACTTCACTAATTTTTTACAAAATTTTGGTACAACATACACATGTGCTGTTATATTCATAGTCCCCTTGTTCTGTCACAATATCTAAGCTAGCGTCCACGATTGATACATTTTTTAGTGCATAACGGACATCTCAATTATGTATCATTATAAAGCGACTATATATAGGTTAGTAATTAATATGGATAGTGAACGTTTGGCACTTTGGTTTAAAGAATATACAATGTAAAGTTCAAACTGTGCGGTGATATTCCGGCTCAACACACCCGACTTTTTTAATTTAGGGCTGGCCCGGATTTTAATTTATTATTTTAGGCTCCGCCCGACCCATCCCGGCTCGAATTTCAAAATACTTAAGAATTAAAAAAATTTTTGTTTAAAAAAATAAAATACAAAGTTTAGACACCTCTTATCGTGTGATTAAATTTATCATTTTTAGTTATTGTTAAAGATATTTAAAAAACAGGAATTATGAAATTGAAAAAAACGGCCCCGTACTCGCCGTAATTTTCTTTTTTTTTTCAATTAAGGCACAGCCAACCCAACCAGTTCTAAATTTTGGCCCGGCCTTGTCGGTTTTTGGGGCGCGGCACCGGACCGTGTGTTGGGTTTGATCTTTAATACAAGGGAATATGCCCTGACGGGTTTGCTATCTCTCTCACGAGATGTAGGTTTGGGGGGCGGGGGATGTTTTAGTAGGTAAATTATTCTGGTCTTCGGCTTTTAAGTGCAAATCCGGCATCCTGAATTATTCGGAAGAATACGTCGTCATTTCAATGATTTTTATGTTATTGCCGAACAGACCCACTTAATCATATTTGATTCCGGTTGTTATGAACATTACCGCATAGCAATAAAACTTGAGGTCTTTACTTGAGCGCTTGTAAGCTTATGTTATGTAGTCCACTCAAGTTAAGCAATGTTTTGCCTGGACGGGTATAACCCCGATCGCCAAAAGTCCTTCAATTTTTTTAGAGCCTTGACCTAGCAACTTAGGTAACCGGCCTTTATTTAACTTTGTGGGGCCACCGATGGAGTTAAGGCCGCCTTTACTCGCCCCTTAATGTGAAGGTTTAGAGTAAATTCTAATACCTCAGTATAATTTTAATATATAAAGACTTTAATCACCCCCTAAAACATGAATATGATTACCAATGTGATTGGTTGAACATATATCGAACACATAATTTTTAAAGTCATTATTATATAATATTTTGAAAGTACCCCCAGACTATTTCATTAAAATAAATTAGATGTTAGACGGGATTGGAGAGAACAATTTAATATAAAATATCTATAGACTAATACATGAACTAACAGGTACTAATGGCTGAGATTTTTGGCTAAAGATTCACGTTTTACCTTGTATTTATAGCGGTGTACTTGAATTGCTGTAACGGGGGGGGGGACACATCGAAAGGATGCCTTTTTGAAATTCCTTTTTTAATGTCATACACAATGCAGGTTGGATGCCCTTGTTCCAAGGAAACACAATGAATGATCATATAAAAAATCAAATTTCTCTTCAATCAATGCCATAACCAAAACATAGTTATCGTCGTTTATTGCTTATACTTCTACTAGTTAATTAATTAATTTACCCATATAACCTTTAATTGATCCCAATTAGTGACATTCGTAATTTCAATATCAACATTGATTTATCATTATATAAAAAAGAGTGTACCCGCAAGCTTCTGAAACTTACAGCCATGCTATTTGCAACTTTGCTTACATTCAAGATCAAAGAAATTTACTTAACCCTTGTTTTCAGTAATACATTGTCAACAAATATACTAACCTAAATATACAAGCCAGGTAGTAAGTAGTTTTATACGATTTTTTTAACGAATTTCACTGGAAGAAGCGTATTTTACATCAAATATAACTTTGATAACATAAAATTGATAATTTACGAGAGGACATTTCTTCATATAACTGAATGTGTTTTACATATCCCTAGTTGCGCTACGAGCATCATAAAACATTCGACCTATGTTTGATTTTATGATAACCCTATATCTTTAAGAATTTGTCACTTGTTTTGGCTCGCCAAAATTTGTTGATATAGAATTATATTAGACCTACAACAACACACCCTTCACATAAAAAAAGGACCGTGTCTTTTTTTGGCGAGGCGATTCTCCCACTATGTATAGCGGTGACATAATAAAAAGCGCCGACAATTCGAGTTTTATCACATACACAGAGCGCCGTAAATAGTGGTGAAAAAGGGACGCGCGTTTTTAAGCTCTCCATTTAGTTTATTATATATAGTTTTTCCAGCGTATCTATTTTTTCGCTCAATATTTATTGCGCAATGCGCAACTTCCTAATTATTTCCGTTTTAGTCAAATGGGCATTAATATGAGAACGTAAGACTCATTTGCTTGATTGCCTAACGCATATTATATAAAAGTGCTCTAACACTAATCTTGATCAAGATATTTTTCCACTAGCGTTTGAAATTTATACGATTACACTGCGAAAATCACAAGATTTATTCTATTGATTACCAAGAAACTACATTTAACCTTTTGTAAAAATTTTTTTTCATTATTAAATTAGTAAATTGTCCAAATATAATACTTGTTTGATATGCCACCTCTGTGAAAATATGTCTGACATTTGATAAATTTTTTAACAAAAAAATTTCCGCAAAAGGCAAAATATTATTTTTCATCTATGATTTCACGCTTGCAGCGACCTACCCCAAAGACCCATATACCTCAATCATGCACACAAATAATTCCACTAATTCGTAAACGAAGCGACAATTTATGTATTAATATATCTGCTCACACTATATGGACTCATCATCTGATAGCGAGCATTCCTTTATAACGCTTGCCGAAGATCCGCTCAGCCCTACCGTCCCACCCCTGTACACGGGCAGTGCAAACCTGCTGACACGTTACAGCCGCTTTATGTCACTCACGAGTACGGTCCCACCTGTTCGGGCCTCACTACTCCCGGCCCAGGAAGCGGGCACGGCTAAGTTGATCTCAGCCGGGGGACAAGAAGATTTGTCATCACACCTTCAAGGTGCCGGAGGAGGAGGAGAGACTCCTGAAATAGTTGAGGGTGGTGGTGCGATTGATAAACGGAAAAGTTTAGCTGATCGGAGTAAATCTATAATAAGTACAACGACGCGGAATTGGAAACAACGCATCCTCTCCCGACAATCCATGGCGGAAAAGGTATTGTATTGATAAGGCGAGATTTTTTTTCCCTGCCAATAGTTAGGATTGCAGTTTTTTTGAGAATTTCAAATTGTCATTTATGTATTATAGTCTTCTTGATTTTGGCCACAATTTAAGGCCATTATAACACATAAGGTTAGGGAGAATTCTTTAATCACTAATATCGCAGACACCTCTCAAATAAATGGGTAAAATTTTATTAGCTCTTGGGGACACTGTCTCTCAAGCAACTGTGATGGGCCCTATTTTTTTTGTGACTTCTATTTACACGTGACTTAAATTTCAACAAGCTCTCCACTTATGCGCGATTTACATGTGGTGTCTTGCTCACGTTTGAATAATTATTAACCAAACCAAAATTAATCTAATTAGAAATTTCGTCTACTGTCAAATAACCTATTAATCTAATCACATTATTCTCTTTCGAGATACTCCTTCCGCCATCCTATTAAATTCCCTCATGATTATAGCTAGGAAGTCTATTTTCCCCACTGTTATAACGTACGTTTTGTAAGTACACAAAACATTCAAAGATAGAGTGGTACTACTATATTTGGCTGAATCAGCAAATTAGTGTATATGCATGCTGCTTATTAATTTCTCATATTTCGGGGGGTGAGTATACCTTCATATTTCATATTTGTCACAGGGGACGCGAGGGAAGTAGGCAGAGTAAAACAAACCCATTAGCAGACCACAGTTTTATTGATATTGGCAAGCTTTGAATAAGTAAATCAAAGGGCCAATTAATATATAACAACGGCGCTATATTTTGGGCTAGGTTAGGTAGTTTTGGATTAAAACTTGATGCTAGTTGAGATATGTTTTAACATAAGGCCTATTACTTACTATCTGAGAACTTTGGCCTCCAACCATTAAACATTTGGTATTTGTTTGATGTCCTATTAATTGCTAAATCAAAGTGGCATTTAATTCATTTCTCCATTTTTGACCAAACATAGCCTTTCACGCTGTGTTAAGGCAATCTGATTAAATCAGGTAAGTAAGTGGCAAACTTCATAAAAATCTAGTCTTTTGGGACAAATAAATTTTTAAACAATGTATTAATATTAATAGTGTGGGCAACTGAGTTGCAGACAAGTGCATATAACTAAATCCTTTGAGGCATTATATACTGCTTCTCTTGGGTCAAATAAGACAAAACACCTAGCGAGTGGCGTTACGTAGGGGGACTAAGGTAAAAATACAATTTTTTAAACAATATTAATAAAACATTTAAAAAAAAACTCAACTAACTTGCATTTGATTCTTGTAGCAAGCCTCTAATACAATATTTACGTTTAAATAAAAAAGTTTTCAAGAAGCTTTTAAATTAATTTATATCGCAATTCACTTAACCTGGTAAAATTCAATTACATAATCCTAAGAAAATTCTTGGAACTAACTGGAATTTTGAGTAAAATGAATAGAATGTTACAAATGATGGATATTGCGCTCCTGGTAGTTGGGCTAGTTACTTCTTGAAAAACTCGCTTTTGAGTTTAGAATCATGATGAGATTATCCCGCTGACCTTGTGCTCATTAAATATATTTATCAAATCTTAAACAAAAATTTGAAAAAAAAGATTTATACCTGAAAGATTGTAGTATTTGTAATTGTTTTGCTATCAGTATCTTTAAAATTTTAGTTTCTATGTGATAAGCTTTAATGTGTAAGTATAAACGGTGGAGTTTAAACTTAATCACAGGAGTGTGCCTATTATTAAATTGGTCGAGCCGTATTATTAGAAATGAAAAATTCGAAAGGGAAGGGGGGGGGGGGGGTGGTATAATTTGAAAAATTTCGACATTTTAATTTTTTTAAAACCTATGTTAATTTAATTTGTTAAGTGTTTAGTTTTATTTGGTTTTTTTAGCAGTATTTACTTAGGACGCGTTCATGCACTCGGTGAATTTTTTTAAAAGGACATCAGTGGGTTAATTTAATTCACCATATGCAATATACGCTTTTTACAAATATCGCACTGCTAATTTTGGTTATTGCATTTATATTACTGGTGTATTCTGATGATCCCAACAAGTTTTTATAAAATTTTTGAAAAGGAAAACATTAAAATTTCAAAACGAGCGAAATTTTTTCAACTCCTTAAAAAAAAAAAAGGAAACGCGCCCTTATAAAAGATTTGGAACTAGTTGGTGGATTTGTAAACCCAAATGGACCAAATTGGCCTAATACTATTCATTAGGTCGGGATAGAACAGGTCAAATACAGACATGGGTATGTTCAAAAATTATGAGCTAGACTCGTTTTTGCAGTTACAATAAGGGCATGGGTAAGGTATGAGAATAGCCAATCTCAAATAAATTTTGGAAAAAATTAATAATGTTTTACTCATCTATTAAAAAACATAAAATTTCAATTTGTTTTGATTTTTTTTTTTTTTGAAAAATTAAAATATTATTTGTTCATAAGTTTCTTTATATAATTTACTAACTTGATTGGTTTACCCAGGTCACATCTATTTTGCGTTGGAATTAAAAATTAATTCTTTGGTCTATTTGATCCCCTGCCATTTGCACACTTAATTATATTTTAGCAACAATCCCTTTCCATTCAGGACATTTATATACTAATTTCAATTTAAATGCAATTCCTCCAAATTAACATTTTTAAATTAATTTTATTTCTTAGAATGCAGAAAAAAAAAATAAAAAACCGAAAAATTAAATGTTTGTAAGTTTTAAATAGGGATTAGAATCGCCGCCAAAATTTAAAGCGGTTTCGGTTCCTTTCAAGTAGGTACTGGTTCCGGTTCCAGAAGCATATTTTTTTTTTAACTGATTTGTTATTTTTTTCTTCAAATTTGTGGCTCATAAAATTACTAAATCTCTGAGATTGCTTTTGTTAAAAGAATAATCTAGTTTTTTCAAAATTGGATTAATTACACACGTCAACAAATATCAATGTCAGAAAAAGGAATTTTATGAAAACATACAAGAATGCATGCCCATGATGGCCTAAATCTATATTTTTTCGTTTTTCTTAGTTTCTTCCGCCTTTGGCTCCTTAGATTCGCCATATCGAAAATATGGCTTTTTTAACAGATAAAAAAGAAAATTTAAGAATCTTTTTTTTTTATATAAATATCCCTTGTAACTTATTTTTATCATCTCAATAACTAGAAATAAAATTTTGTAGTTCAAGCTCTTACATCAGCATTTAGATAATGCAAAATATTTCGCATGCAAACTTATATACGACTCGATATATTATTGGTTTTTAATGAAATGAAGTTTGAATTTAACAATTTTACTGCTGTGAATATGTAAAAAAAAATCAACTCATTTTTGATTTTAAATCTCTTTTGTTTTTTTTTTTTACATTTTTTTTTAAAGTTTTAATGTTTATAGCTTACTAACAAAGTTTGATTAGAAAAAACGGTAAATGGATGAAAATCCCTAAGATGGTAGGTTTGATCTCTGTAGTTAGCTAATAACTCTCAAAAATTTGTTGATCTGTTTTGTTGAAATCCAGAATCTTCAATAGAGGTCTTCCTTTTGAGGTTTTAAGGGTAACAATTGCATCTTCCAATTGTTTTATTCAAAATTTGATCTCTATTGATTTGCTGTCAAAATAATCTGTTATTTCAACAGGTCCATTCGTTACAAAATTAGAGGCCCTAAAATTTAAAGTATATAAACCAAAAAACTTACTTATCCTAATCTACTTTAATCCTTCTGTTGAGTTCTTTAAACTTTTTGGGGTGAATAATTTTCAAAAGTTAGGTTAAGTTTGTTTTATGGCCACCCTTTATTATAGCTTCGCATAATCTACAATGAGATTCTTTATTTTGAAATCTAAAATAAAATGTGGAGGCATAATTTAGCTTCATGTTCGCGGAAATAAAAACCAAATAATATAAAAAATAAATTGGAACCGCCGTCAAAAATTAAAACGGTTTCGGCTCCTTTTTCGCTGGTTCCGGTTTTGTTGGTTCCTTCGGTTCCAATCCCTGATTTTAAATATATCATAAGACTATCAAGGTAATGGTTTTAATAAGTAAGCATTTTATGCAAATCATTAATTTTCAGATATTAAATATTCTTCAATCTAACCCTGGTTATTAAGATGAAAATGTTAAAAATTAAAGATTTAATGTATGAAGCAGGCTAAATGAATAAAATCTTAGATTAAATAACTTACTCCAATAGGGAAATATGTCACATGACGTGCAAACTAAATTGTTTTCTCTCTCAAACCATCCCTTCAAATTTTTCACGCTTCTTTGTCACCACAAAATAACAAAGGACCTTGAAAAAAAAATTGGACATCTCCCTTGCCAGGCCATTTTTGATTATTCAAACCAGATTTAGCATGGGGCAAGCTTATATAATAGATAATGAAAATTAGATTTTGTGTCGATTAGGATTTTTAAAATTGAATCAAATACAGTAATTTGAATTTTTTTTAATCTTAAATTTGACCATGGACACTAAAGGCAAGCACTTTTGTGTTAGCCTACCCCAACCGCGCGTCCATTCTTTTTGTGAAGCAGCTCTAAAATGGGGAGCCACTGACTCGCCTATACGCAAAAAGGTAGAAAAAAAAGGCTGGAATTAATTTTTATTGATTTTTTTTTGCGTGTTGTCTTTTTTGCCCGTTATAAAAAGAGCCAGAAAAGTTTTTTATATTTCCATATGTCAGGCAATAAACATCCACTGGTTTTGTGTATTATGCTTCATTATGATTTTAAATTAATTAATCTGGCCACCCCTATTTTAACATTTATTTAACCCTTTAGGGCTGGTCCATCTTTATTAGGCCAATCCAAACGAGACTCGAAGCGTGTCAAACATTTATTTAGCAAATAATAGGGCTAAACCAAAATTTTGGAAGATATGTGAGTGTTTTCAGCATTGCTGAAAAAAGTGTGGGCAAAAAGGGGAAAAATAGTAGGTTTTTTTTCTTGGGCCAAAAAAAAAGGGGGGAAAACATATATATTTTTAAATTTTAAGAAAAAAGCTTTGAAAAAAAATGGAGAAAAAGCCCTTTCCAAAAGCTTGTTTTAGTTTATTCTTCTTTATTCGAAATTTGGGGGATTCATTATTTAACGAACCTTAGTAGATAATGCCCCCTAAAAAACCCCTCTAACTGACTTTTTAATTACCCATGCCTGTTAAGTGATTAACTGTTCCCATAGGGGTTCTAAGATACCACAAACAGCTTCCACATGGCACCGATACGTTAATATTCATTTAAATAACTAATAATTATGTGCAAAAACTTTTTGGTCTAAAATACCGCAACTACTGGTAAGGGAGCACTAAAAAATGTATTTGCCCATATAGAGCTCAACTGGTCCTCTTGTATTTCCGGTAATCGGCGAGAGCTCCCTCATATGAAATTCAGCTCGGTATGGGCTTTCTTGCCGAAAGTGAATAACTTTCAGTGTTGACAGACTTGTGGCCGTTGTCAAAAACTGGGTCATGACGAATAAGGGGTCCGAAGGGGAAAGTTATTAAGATATTCCATTGAGGTAATCCGGGGGCCAAAGAAGGGGATTATAATTAATAGGGCGAGGTGCATTAGGATAAAGAATAAATACTTGTAGACCTTTATTTTTATTTCAAACATTCAATTATTTAGCTTTTATATTTATTTTAAACTATTTATTAATTTCATTGCATCAAAACATCGAATTCTTCTTGATTACTCCCGGCACTCAGCCAACGCAAAACAAAATCCTTTTTTACCACAAAAAAACTACCACTAAAAAACAAATTCTAATAATAATATTTTCCTTTTATCCCCTTAGGCTTCTCGTGCGCGTGGCTTCTCGTGTGCGTTGGCACGCGCACGACAAGTGTTTTCACAAATCCCTCGGTGGACCACTATTAGGGTTTGGAGTTCTAACTGCATTATTTACATAATTTTCACTTCCTCGCAAAAAAAATCCCAACCTTATAAACTTTATAATTTTATAAAATTCGTATTTTTGTTTTAAAATGAAATAAAGTCACTCGTGCTCTTTTATATTTCATCTGTTTATCTTTTTTATAAAGGTTGCGGACAAACCCGTTATTCAATTTTTATAAAATTATAATTATGTTGATAAAATATATGTGCCTATGGCACAGCTAGATAAATATTAATATGTAAACTAATTTATTCAAAGACTACTATCATTCCGATTTTTAATTAAAGTCTTTGGAAATTAAAAGCCCCAATTACTGGCGAATGAAGTTTTTTAAAGCTTTTTTTATTGGTTTTGCTTCTAAAAAATTCTCTTAGTGCGTTTGTTCCTTGTACTTCCAGACCCGGCCTAAATACTAAAATTATTGAAAAATTATATTTTATTGACTTTCCCATCTGACTAAATTTGGCCCAATTCAAGTCCTGTTGTAGGCACTTATGGTAAAATTATATTATCTAGAAAATATGTAAAAAAAATATACATAACATTTGGAATTATTATGGATTGTTTAATTTAGGGCGGCGAGTTCAAAGTTAATCATTTTAAAAAAATTTAGGAATTTTTAAAAATGGGGATTTTAAAACGAAAATAACCATTTTTACAATATTTTCTTACCCCGGCGATTGCTCTAAGTACATTCAGAATTTTTTTTATTATATATATAACTATATAAAAAAATAAAATTTAAATTTTTTTTAAAATTGTTTTTATTAAAGATTATTTGAATAATATAAGGACTATCAACGCGTCCCTATATGCTTTTAACATTAAGGTGCGTTCAGACTCATTTCACACATTTTAAAATTATTAAAAATTTATATTTTCAATTTTATTTTTTTCGTCATTTAAATTTTTTAATAGCTTTTCTTTCAAATGTTATTATTTAAATGTTTAACTCTAAATATTTTTAAAATTGTTATATAACTTTTGGTAATTAAGTCGTTCAAGCTCAAAAGTTAAATTTCTTTAAGATAATTTTTATAAATAACTTTTTGAGTCAATAAAAACCCACATGTTAGAAATAGAATGATCAAAAACATAAAATGTGGCTATCCTCTATGAACACTGAACGCGCTATAAAATAAAACATTTTATAAAATAAATAATTTAATTTCGTCAATAAACTTTTTGATGTTTTATTAAATATCATTACTTCGTTAAAGTTACGTATTAAATTTCATCTTGTTTATTAATTTAAATTAATTTAGAGGCCAAATCTAAATAATATTGTTAAATTGTTATATATAAGTAAACCTAGATTTTTTAATAGATAATATCGGTTTGACATTTGGAATGAAGAAAAATTATCTTAGGTTTTTTATAGATTAATTTTATTTTTAACAAATAAATAATTTATTAACCGATTTATAGCCAAATTATTTAGCCGCTTTGTTAGATCAAACCTTTGTTCGCTAAACTATGCAAAATTTTTCGGCGAAATGTAGGCTTTAAACACTGTCAAGTCCAAACAATGTTCCGCCGGCAAAAATGAGTCTTGGACACTGACTTTTACGTCTAATAATATTCTGCCGGTGGGATATAGGCTTTGGACGTAGAGGTCAAGTTACAACCGCCGGCAAAAAGCGGTGACATGCATATGGTCTCATCAATATTAGACCTGTTAATAATATCAATTCATAAGGGTATGCCGGCTCTTTCAAGAGATGTAGGGCAAGGGCGTCATTGGTTTAGCAGGTGAATGACTCTGGCCTTCGATTTTTGCCAGGTTTGTAAAACCTGCATGCTGTATTATTCCGGAGAATGCGACATTATTTCAATGGATAATGTTATTAGCGAAGAGACCCACATAATTCTACTGGCCCCAAGGGGTTAGGAACGTCGCCGTATAGCAATTTCAATTTACCCAAAATAAACGTAAACAACTTTATCTGCACGTGTTTAGCGTCGGTTACAAAAGGGATGTCCATTAGCAACGTAATAGCCTACTCTAATTTAATATTAGTTAGTTTTTTGGGTTATCAGCTGCAAAATAGGATTTAATTGCCTTTTTACCCGGCGACTAAATTCATCTCCCAAAGCTATTCCACAAATTCCTTAAGTTTTTTCCCTAAAACACAAGCTTTATAGAATTTCATTAATTGCAATCTTAATGTTTAGTCAAAAAAAAGTGTGGATAAAAAATCGAATTTAATATTGCATAAATTTATTTATTAATGCATATACGAATAAAAATTTAATCAGTCAAACTAAACATATAAAACTAAATAACTTTAGTTTATAAACAAATTTTGTGTTTATTTCGCCATCATCATCAAGTATCCATAAAGATTGATTTGCATATTTGCATTGCTCCATAAAGGTTTGTGATCAGGAAAAGACTTTACAGCGTTAAATATTGACCACCATATAATTTTTTTGGCATTCAGAGATAATGTCATAAATAATTCATACTATCAATTTGAAACTAATGTCATGTCGTACTAATAGATTAAACCAAAAAGTTAGATGATCTAAATTTAAACCCTTTGTAATGAAGCATTTAAAATCAGTTTGTAGGTAAATTGAAACCCGTTTGAAGATAGTATCTATAAAACGACTAAATTTTTCTACTCAAGGTTTTCGGGAGGTCAATTTGACACTAATTATAATTATTCTTTTAAATGTTTGGATTAGCTTATATCCAACTGATAAAGTAATTTAAAACAAATTTAGATTCTTTAATTTATTTACTTACTTTATACAGGTATCATCCCAAAGCTAAAGAGAATTTAAATAAGTCGCCATTTTTTGTTTCAAAACACAACTATATTAATGAAATTTTTGTTAAAAGTCTCTTCCAAAAATGGATATAAATTTTGATTCAATTATTTACTGTAGATTTTAGGTCTACAATTGAAATTTAAATAAAATTTTAAAAAAATCTATGGCAAGCCATGAGAAAAACCAAAATCACATTTCCAAGCAGGAGATTTTACCTCCCGGTGCCACTTGTCAAGAGCTGCACGCAAATGGAAACATGTGATTTCATTATAATGAATGATGATAATAATCAGGATAATATAACTGTCCCATTCCAGTTAGGTCCAAAACGGATGGTTAACTGCTGCAATGGCTAAAAGTGAGGGAAGATGATGTGGGTAGTAGCTAGGAGAAAATCTAATTTTGGATACAACATTATTAAAAAATAGATATAGAGGCATCATGTGAAATGAAAAACAAATTTTTCGTCCTTGGGGAGTTCGAGCCATTTTTTCTACAATCTGACATGAACAAAATTTTCAGAGACGGGATAAAAAGATTTGAAAGCCGGACCTACCTCTGCTAACAATTATTTTTTCACATGACCATCATAATAAGTGTAACAACACGACCGTTGTGTTAGACCCAGGAAATGTGCAGCCATTTATGTTGTGGGAGGAAAAGCGCTTAATTGCCACAAAAAAAACATGCCGTCCAAAAATCTGGTTCCCCATTCATGGTACAAAAGATTTCACTACAAATTACATTACATTTTATACATTAACCAACACAAGTTTATGGATTTCGACAAAAACCTAAATTATAACAGTTTTGACAAAAATTGACCTAATTTGCTCGTGTACTATACTAAAATTCGGAATTATGCATTACTTTAAATCACTATTATCCATTTAAAACTGTTCAGCCTACAACTACCATATAATAGCACATTAACGTGAACTTAAAGACACCATGAAATTTAATTTAAATAAGTGCTTATAAAACATTACCAAAAAACCTTACATAACCATATTAACAATTCTCGACAAATTTTTTACTTTATTTTTAAGTAAATTTTAAAAAAAATTTGGAGAAAAACTTGTAGATAGATATTCATCGGAAAGCAAAAACAATCAGCTCTTTATGAAACTTTAATTTTTTGGACGCTTAATATCTTACTAAATATTATATATCATTCACTTCCCGTCACAGTTATCCGCCAAGTTCTTCACAATTATGATACTCTAAACCAATTTAAAAGAAAAGTTGCCTCCAAAAATTGCCAAAAATCTTCATAAAAAGAATGCATTCTCCTTCGAATCATATGTTTGACCATCGAATAAGTTTGGATATATTAGCAAAAATATATACATGAGTTTGACAACCGATCAAGGTAAAGGTAACCCAGTCGGGGACGAAAACGTAATGCAATGGAATATTTTAATTTATTTATATTTAATAGAATATTATTTCAAAATATTGTAACGCTATATATATGGGAATCAATGTTTGATATTTTAGTTAGTTACCTGTATATTATGATATTATTGTTTTATTAGCAAGGCCATAGTATTTGATTGAAAGTTGTTGTTAGTTGCATTTATTTGGGTTAGCATCATATTTGTCCTTTTGACCCAACCTGTTAGATTTTATTTTAAAAATATGCAAACCTTCGCTCCTAACTATTCTAATAACACAATTCTTTTCAGAGCATTTAAAAAACATTTAAGGAATGAGAACCTATAAAATAAATTAATTTTTTAAATAGATTGAATTAAAAATTAAAAATAAATGTTAGTTTTTTTCATCTGTAACATAAATATTTTAACAACTTTTGAATAAATTCTATAATAATGACTTCAAAATTTTGATGTTATTAGGAACTAGTCGATACAGCCCACAGTCAGCAAAATTGGAAGGGTATTGCCATCTCGTTATTCGTAATTGTGGTCGTTTGCTTGCTCATCCTACTTGCCATTATACTTATGACACCGAGTATTCCTTTTATATATATGTATATAAGAAGGTTATTGAGGACATTGGCTGATTCAAAAAATATAGAATTTTTTGGAGAAAAAAATATTTTTGGGCTTAGCTGTTTTTTTTGATTAGGGCGCGTTCAGACTCATTTCATATTTTTCAAAAATTTTGAAAACTTGAAATTAAAATTTTTTTATTTTTTTTCAAAATTTATAAAAAACTTTTTTTTCAGAAAATCTAAAAATTGGTGACTTTTTGTTAAAATGCGTTCATTGTCAAAGAGTAATTTTAAAATTAGTTAAAAAAAAATGAAATGAGTCTGAATGCGCACTTATATAAATTTGCGGAAAACAAAGGGTTTTAGCTGTAATCGGGAAATATTCAAAAAAAAATCTCAAACGTTAATATCCATTATAACTGACTTTCATTAAATTTTCATAAATATTTGATATAAAAAAATAAAAATAGGTTTTTTTTAGCTTTGTGAAATTGCAACAATAGTGTAGGGGCGAATGTCCAAAATAATATTAGCTTTTTTTAAATAATTTTTTTAAATAATAGTAGAGTATATTGAAAATTTTGTACAATTTCAGTTAACTTGGGTTAAAATCTAAATTTAGAGGTGAAAAAAATCAGCGCAAAGTCTTAAGCACACCAATTATCCCTTTTAATAGCTCGTGGTCATATTCAAATTGTACTCAAATCTCTCCTAAAATTTTGTAATACTTCAATTTTTAGGAGGCAACACAATTGTCCATAAAGAACCCTTAACCTTTACCGATTTTATGACGATTGAAAGGAGTAACCGACACCCACATTACACATGGATATCAGGCAACCTTTTTAAATAGAAATATGATTACAAAAAATGGAAATTCAATAAAAATTAAAAAAAAATTTTTCTTGTTTTAAATGTTAAATAAAAATAATGTTTTACGTTCAATTTGTGTTTTTAAAACACAGCTATGGGATAAAAAAATTGTTTTACCTTAGGCGTTCAGACTTATTTTATTTTTTTTTTAATTTTACTTTTTTAAAATTTCAGAATTTTTACCTTTTGACATTGAAATTTCAACAAAAAGTCGCCAATCTTTGTTAATAGCATTAAAATAGTTTTACTGAAAGAAAAGTTTTTAAAAAATTTAAAAAAAATAAAAGAGTCTGAACGCGACGTAAATACTTTTTTTTATAAAATATTATTCTCTAAAATAATTTTGATCGCACTTTTTTAAAACGGCTTAACCCAACATTGACGCAGATAAAATTTTGATTTAGAAGAAAATAAATAGTATGCACCCAAATCTTTAAAATCAATTCTAGGAATAATATTTTAAAATGAAAAAAATTTAACATTAAAATGCGAATATTGCTCAATGCTCTTTGTTTTATCAACGGCTGCGATTAATATTAATTTCAAAATTGTAAAGAAAATATATTTTTTTCAAAAAATTTTAACGGGTAATTTAAAAAAATGAGAATTAATGGCTTTTGCTAATTTACGATATGCCTAACAAAATATTTGTGAAAAAAATTTTTTCAAAAAAATATTAATTTCCTTAATTTTTTTTTTACTGGCCACCTTAATGTTAATCAAATGCGCTCGATTTTTTTTACAAAACTTTTTTTTTCACTAGCCGCAGCCAGCTAAATTTTTTTTTTGAAACGCAAAAAAAGAATAAATGGACAACATTTTTTAAAAACCATATCTATTCTTGTTTGATTTTTTTTGCAGAAAAATTTTCCCCTTTTTACAACAAATTAAAAAAAATCAAATTATACAAACCGTGTGCTATTTGTAATTAACAAAAAAACAGTTATATACAAGACATAGTTATTTATGTATCGTAACTCAAACTTAGATTTAAATACGAGAGAAGTGCCTTTAATGAACGTTTGTTTTATCAATAATTTGATTATTTTATTATCATTATATGCCACTCTGTCGGGCCCAGAAAGCCTGCCCGGTACCAGCTCGCCCGATAAATTTTGGCCTTGGGCCCGGACCGAAATATATCCTTATTCGAAAAATGTATCAGGCGAGGGCTTGAAAAATTTTTAGGACGGGGGCCTTACACGAAAACTTGGTTGGCCGGGTCGGGTCAGAATTTCCAGCGCGATTTAAACTCTAATTTGCATCTCATACAGATCAACTCTTTGCCTACTACGACGAAAACCTTGGGATCTTGGCGTTTGACACGGGCGATCATAAATATCACACCTATGTCGATTACCAAACTTTGGTTCGCCCATTTATTTTTCAAATATTTGTGAATCTTTTTTAGGATATAATCAATAAAATGCATTAATTTATTTAGTAGCCTTTGTTCAAATATTTAAAAAAAATTATAGCTTTATTAAAAATTAAGGGGACGCTTAAAATAATCACGTTTTAGGCGGATTGATATTGGAAGTCCTTTGGAAGCAATATACATTTTCCAGGCTTCACTTTATAAATAACACCAAATAATATTTTACTTAGGGCGTAATAAAGCCTCATGTTACCCATTCCACCTTAAATGACCCTGACGCGCCATTCATATTCTAACTTAATTTTTTGAGCCCTCCCTCATAATTCAGAGCGCAAAAATGCACTTGCATTTTTACTTTTACTGTATGTATCCATTAGGTTTGAGTCAGATTTAGATTGGTGTAGGCTTAAGTTGAAGTTATAGCATTAAGTTAGGATAGATTCGGTTAATTAGCAATGTAATAAAAATAAATAAATGCTAGTCAAAATAATGATACAGACAGTTAAAAATAGGGGTAGAATTGCTTTTTAATACAATTTTGTTAGATAACTAACATTTGTTTGTTTGCCACTGTAGAAGCCGTTTGCCGTCAGTGGTTTCGAATTTTCGCATGATCTCAAATACATTGTGATTGAACACGGCCGAGAAGCAGTAAAAACAGTTACATATGCATTTTCTTATTTTAACTATTACCGAATTTACCACACATACATATTTACAAAATTTATTTTTTTTAAAGTGAATACGTCTTAAAATATTGTGAAATATTTTAGCATTTAGGTCTCTTATTTGGAGTCTCTACAAAATGATTTCTTTGCACTTTGGCAGCTTAACTTTTATGGCATTCGGTATAAAATGAACTCATGTAAAATTACACTAGTTCATTGTACACCGAATAGACTTTTTCACGAGTTCATTTTACACCGAATAGTAAAAACGCTTTGCAACATATGTATTATATTTAAATGACGGTTTTCTTATGTAAAATTTTATGAGGATTCCAAATATGTTATTCAATTTTGTCTAACTCTTTTAATTTTAAATAAATGCGATTTCGTAATTTCAATAACTATATATATTAGCATATATGAATTTTTACAAATTTATTGATGATAATCGAGGAATCTAACATTTACACAACGAATTTAATTATCTCATTTGCAAAACATTCTTTATCTTATAATTTCTGTTAAAATATAGATAAATAAAGCCCAAATGTTAGTTCGAAAATTTTATTATAAATAGATGATGTGAATCTTTGATTTATAACTTGTGTTGCCGAACGGCTAGAGTTCGTCTCTCCAGCCCATGCGTGCCCCGGTTTTATTCCCTAAGGATACATTTATTTTAATATTTTTTTAATATACCCAAGTGTTGCCTGACTTAGTTTAAATACTAGCAGTTCCTAAAATGTTATTTTGAACACTTAAATGTTGTTATATATTATCCCTGGAGCTGCCTGCACTTTTAATTTATTATATGACTTATAACATTACGATATTGATATAAGAAAAATAAAATAAATTGTAAAAATGATGAAATTTTATATATTTTAGACTTTAAGGGGCGAAATCCCTTTTTTAAAATAACCATTATATATGTAAAAATTCATACTCATCGAGTTGAAGTAGGATCTTTATTTATTAAGTTAATTAAAAAAAATTATTAAATTAGTGAAACAATTTATATAAACATATTAATTATAATTAAAATAAAAATGCCGAAATTATTATTAAATGAGAAGTATGTGGCTCACCTTTTATAAAAATTAACATAAGAAGCGCCTAAATTTACTGGTTGAACATATACAAAGTTTACTAGAAAAGGTATCTTTGAATTATTGACAAAAAAATAAGGTTTAAAAAAATTATAATATAATATCATCTTAATTACCTAAAATAACATAACATTCCAAGAACTACTAAAATAATTTTAACCTAAATCAGGCAACACTTAGGTATGTTAAAAAAATATTTAAAAAAGTGTGTCCTTAGGGAATAGAACCGGGCCACGCATGGACTGGAGAGACGAACTCTAGCCTCTCGGCAACACGAGTTATAAATTAAATACTTATAATACATCTATTTATAATAAAATTTCCGAACTAACATTTGGGCTTTTTTTATCTATATTTTAACAGAAATTATAAGATAGAGAATGTTTCGCAAATGAGAAAATTAAATTCGTTGTGTAAATGTTAGATTCCTCGATTATCATCAATAAATTTGTAACAATTCATATATGCTAATTTATATAGTTATTAAAATTTTGAAATCGCATTTATTTAAAAACTAAAAGAGTTAGACAAAGTTGAATAACATATTTAGAATCCTGATAAAATTTTACATAAGAAAACCATTATTTAAATATAATACATATGTTGCAAAGCGTTTTTACTATTCGGTGTAAAATGAACTCGTGTAAAAGTCTATTCGGTGTAAAATAAACTCCTGTATAAGGTCATTTTACACGAGTTCATTTTACACCGAATAGACCTGCCGTAACTTTTAATACGTTTTTTCTTACATTTAATGATTACGCACTTTTGTTGTAATATCTTTAGATATACCGACATAGCTATTTAGCCAAATATCACATCTACGACCGTGAAGACAGGTACCAATTTATATAAATATGATAACAGTGCTCACTTGTTATGAATTTTAGAATAATATTCATTAAGTGCAAATTTGAGAGCTTTATCGCTAAAATGCCTATAAAATAGTGTCAAATTAAAAAAATTGAAATTTGAAATTTTCTCATTTCCCTAAACTACCAATTTTTTGCAAAATATTGTAAAATATAACTTTCAAATTTAGAAATTATATTTAAATTAAAAAAATTAGTTTTGAAATTAGTTAAATCATTTTCGTTAACCTTATAAAAACTGAAATTACTTTTTGGATTTTTTTTCTTTTTCCACTCCAATATTGAATTTGAAATATTTTTTTTTATTTTAAAACATTTGTGAAACAGTTACTACTATTTATAATTACGTTTAGGCAATTAAACGCCCTCGGTCCCAAGTATCCGAACCAGGGAGTCGAACAAGTCGAACTAAGTTGCGTCAGTTGGGCCCCCTTTGGACATAAACTAGTTTACATAGCTTTTATTTTTAATTATAAACAATTAGTCGTCACTTATAATTGAAAAATTTTATCTTTTTTTGTTTAAAAATTTAAGTTACTAATCTTAATTATTTATTAAAGTAGATACGTTTGACATGATATTTGGGAAAGTAGACTTTTCTATAAGGCGGCCCCGTTCAGTGTTTATTCATTTTTTCCAAAAAATTTAAAAGTTTTGACATTTTTTTTTTCTTGTAATAAAACGACGCATTTTTACAAAAATTTTCCCATTCTAATTTAGGGCGCGCGTTCAGACTCATTTTAATTTTTTTAAATTTATTTTTTGACATTGAACGCATTATAAAAAAGTTGACAAACTATTGTAGGCATTAAAATAGTTTTTCTCAAAAAATTTTTTTTTTTAAAAATAATAAAAATTTAATATTTTTTAAAAATTTAAAATAAAATTTGAACGCGCCGTTATTAGTATAGATAATAATTTAAAATTTATCGAAGTGAATAAACTCTAAACACGTTCTTGTATAAAACTACGATTTAAACATAAAGGTTAAGAAGGTATCACTTAAATAATTCCCATCTCCCCTTGTTTCACCCGCGTACACATCCGATTTTAACACTGGTCAACAAATATCAATGTCTGAAAATAAGTTTATAAAAAATTTGTTGACCTCTGAATATTAACTAAATTTAAAATAAACTGCAAAAATATTAATTTTTAGGTATTTGTTCACCAAAAAAACATATATTACCTACCTGACATACTGTCATCGCCCATCAAAATAACCAATTCCAATCCCGAAGACAAGGTTAACAATGGTGTTCCTGATTGGCTTTATGAAGGTAACTCTCTCCTGAAATATTTGATATTTATGGGATGAAAAGAGATAATATTTATATCATATTTTTGTGAAATAATTCAAATAAATCATATTAGCAAACGGCGGGCTATGATTCCGTCCCGGTCCAGGTTTTTTTATTTTGGGCCCGGCTTGGCCCTTATTTACAAATACCGTCCGAAAATTTTTAATTACAAGTAAAAAAAAATTTGCTTCAAAATTAACATGTAATTTTAAGGTCTTGCGTTCAGAGTTTATTCATTTTAAAAATTTGGTTTACCATCGAAATTCGTTGACAAACAATTTTTTCATAGACTCGGAGCACTTGCTCCAATTATATTTAGTAAATTTCTATCTTATTTCATACAAACAAATAATCATTTCAATATCCTTCAAAAATTCTAGCGTTAAAAAAAATTTCAACATTGAAACATTTTTTTTAAAATAAAAATTAGGATGAGTGAACTCGTGCCCATAGTTACAAAAAATAAAACGAAATAAGTTATAAAAAATTGACTCGGCCCGTTTCACCGGGTCGGGCAATTTTCGGGTCTTGATCGCTAATTACCGATTTCAAATTCAAAATACAAGTATAATTTATATTTGTTTTAATAAAATAGTTTTGTTTTCGGATCTTTTATTTTTTTTTAAGATTCGTTCATTAAAATAAACATTAAAATAATAATTTGGTTCACGTACCGATTTTACTCATTAGTGAAATATATTTCTTGAAAAAAAAAATTTTTTTGTTGTATATTTTAAAAAAACATGGGTGTGTTCAGAATTCAATCATTTTTGAGAAAATTTTTTATAAATATAAAAAATTTAAAAAAAAATGTTGGTTTAATGTCAAAATTTTGAACGTTAGAATTCTATCAGCTATGTTTATATTCTTTTGATATAAAATTAATAAAAGTTCTAAAGATAATTAGCACCGGGAGTACATATTATACAAAATAGCGCTTAATAATTTTCTATCTAAAAACCAAAGTTTTGAAGTTTTAAAAAAAATGAATCGACTCTGAAGGCGCCTAAGCAAACATACTTTTGAATAATTGTATCTTTTTTTGCCTTTTACGAAACAGGAATTAAAAATTTATAAATAGCTCTGTACACCATATCTTTAAGTTTTTAGAAATAGTTGTCCACTGCCCAAGTCTGATTAGAGCAAATACAAAATTTGTTGTTTATGCTTAAAAGATTATAATTTTTATTTGTCAGAGGAAATTCTTATGTCCCCGTGCGCCATATATTGGTCTGCCAAAAGCGATCTTTTTGCCTACCTCCAAATCAATTTTTCATTGGTCCCGAGCCAACCAATCATCGAATACGGGGATGCCGACCAGTTATATCCCAAAATAAACTTCGTTCCATACCCAAAAGTACGTTTTATTTAAAAAAGAATTTATGCCTTAATGTCCTAGTGTATTCTTACAGTGTCTCACGAATCTAAATTTACCGAGGTCTACATTTCGAGTAAACAATCAGAATTACATGCAAATTAGTTGTTAAAACTTAATTGAAATATATCTTTAATTTTAAAATTTGGATGTATAAATATCAATATTTTAAATTAAAGCTTATAAGTATTTTAATTATACGCAATTTTGAATAATATTTTGGTAGGCTTAATAATGGGTAAATCAGGGCTGGAAAAAAAACTAAATGGGCTTTTTTTTAACAAGTTTTTGGGTTTTTTTTCCAAATGCCCACAAACTCGTGGGCATGGCAAAAGAAAAGCCCCTTTTCTTGCTTAAAGAAAAGGGGCATGTTTAAAAAAAGCCCCTTTTCTTAAAAAAAACTCCTAGGAGCTTTAAGAAAAAATAACCCACCCATCAAAATTTTTTAAAATTATTATAGAAAACATAAAATGGGTTTTTTGTGGCTCTTTTTAAGAGCAACTTTTTGTGGTTTTTTTTTGCCCCTTTTCTTAGTAACCGCTTTTTTTTGAATTCTTATTTTGGCCCTTTATATTTGCCCCCCTTTCTTTTTTTATGTTTTAGGGGAAAAAATGAGCCAAAGTTTTTTGGCTCATTGTTTTCCCAGGCCTGGGGTAAATTATTTATCTATGGTGACTAAATTATTTTAATGCTAAAGTTATAATTAATCTAGTTGCAAAAAAACTATCAATATTTACATTTTTTAAAACCCTGAGTCCGCAAGTTTTTTATATCAATTTTCAGCCTTTTTATTTAGTATGCTTACAAAGAGTGAATGTAATCGACAAAAATTATTTAAAAAAGAAAATTATGAGACTGAGGGAAAATAATTTACATGAAGGTTTAATCTCATATATTAATTCCGATTTTCTTAAACTTAGGCTAATGTTTACGATTTATCAAAGAAATGCCAAAATTTGATTAATTACTATGTTCGGAAATAGCAAAAGAGAAAAAATTAAAAAAATTTCCTTTTATATTAAAATCACCTGTAACTTATATTTTTTATCCATAATGAGAAATAAATTATTAAGTGTATCAAGCTCTTACGTCAACATCTAGGATACACAAGATTTTTTGCATCCTAAACTAAATAAGAAACGATATATATCGATTTGTAAATAACAATATTATTTGAAGTTTGAATTATTTAGCTGTTGTAATTAAATTAATAAATTACTAATATAAATTTGTAAATTACACAGTTTGATTAGAAAAAACGGTACGGATTTTAACCTTGGCAGGTCTGGTGGCTGAAGTCAACTCATAATTCTCAAAAATTAGTTGACAAAGATTTGTGCCAGCCAGAATATTTATATCTATTAAATCGGTCACCTCATTTCCCGAATTTTCAAGACCTATTAACTTTGTATTCATTTAATATTTAATTAATTATTTTTTTTTATAAATGTTACCATGAAATAATTTTTTTGCGAGAGCAGTACATTATACAGATTATTAACTCTCAAAAAATGGATTTTTTTGGCCAATATTTTTATTAATACTTTTTAATTTTACACATAAGGTTGGTGAGATTAATCCGAGTTTCCGAATTTTTATAGTCGATCCATTGGAGCCGCTTAAACATCTTTCACTCAATCTCTCAAGCGTAACTAGCCGAATATTGTAATTATATTTATTCTTTTAAGCAGTGTTTAATAAAAAAGAATTCAGCCGCAGTAATTCCCTCAATTCTAGTGAATGGTGAGGAAAGAAAAAAGTGAACATGAGGGAATTCGCTTTTTCACGGGGGTGAAAAATATTCAAATGAAAAATTTTCATTTACAAAAAAATGAATATTCTTCATTTTAATAAAAAAGAACTCAATTTTTTTATTTTTGGTAAAACGGAGTTTTGATAGTATTGATGAACATCTTTTCTTTTTTATTCAATATGGAATTTATTCAAATGAGTCGGAGTGAGGTACTCCGGGCAATTTTTGGAAAACTTAGTTTTTTTTATATGGCCAAACTCATGTTTGTTATTTTTAAATTTTATTATAATAATTAAAATTTTCATAAGTTTTTAAAGAATCAAGCTCAAAATTTATTAACTTTTTAATAATATTTCCTTAATTTGGTATTCTTGGGTACTAAATGCCGTTTTTAATTAATTCACACTCAAAAGCAATTATACCCAAATTTGGCAGCAGTTCCCCTTAATAATCTTAAAGTTCAAACTGATAAAACAAATATGCAAAATTTTGCCTCAGAATTTTGGCTGCCAAAATTAGAAAACTTCAATGTATAAGCATTTGCATATTAACAAACTTTGTCAAATATTATAACGCAACCTATGCAAATTTTCGGTTGCCCAAGTCCGGCAAAATAAAACTGTCTAAGCTTATAAAACTAAATTCTTTATTTTATTAAATATATTAAAATTTTTAGCTAATATGACTCAAATAAAACTTCAAATTTGGTTTATAAAATAGTTAAAAATGCGGAATTTAATTTATTTCGTAGAAACGTTACTCGGTTAAATTTTGTAACAAATTAGAATATTTTATTTATTTTTAACTATTTATTTGGCCCAAATGGGTATTGCTAAGTTGCACAAATTACTCTTAACAATCATCTATTTTTATTAATAAGTTAAAGCGAATTCTTGCCAGAATGCCTAAATTTTGTTTTCAAAAAAGTCTTTTTAGCACATTGAATGATATTAAATCAAAAAAAAAGTTGCAAAATTTTACTGGCTGCCAATATTAGGAAAAAAATGTATAAGTATTTGCAAATTAACATCCATCCTTACATATTTTAGCGCAACCTACGCAAATATTTCCGTTTTTATTTAATTTGACGAGGTTGTTCAAGGTAAAATAAAAACTTGCTTAATCATACAATAAATTATTTTAATAAATATATTAAAAAATTTAATTAATATAACTTAAATCTAACTTCAACGTTTATAAAACACTTAAAAATGCGAATAGGAAGTTACTTGGCTAATATTTTACAAATTAGAAAGTTTTATTTGTTATAAACTATTTATTTGTTTGGCCCAAATGGGTATTGCTAAGTGGCACAAATTACTCTAAACAATCATTTATTTATTAAACATTTTTTTGAATATAATAATGTAATTGAATATGAATATAATTAAAATATACTTATGATTTATTGTTTAAAAGACAGTTTAAACAGTAATTATTATACATATTTATAATCATTGAGGTCATATAATAATTGGTTATAAAAAATATTAATAAAATTTATTTTTCTTCTTTTTTAAAACATTCTTCAAAATCAACAGATAGTTGTGGGTTTAAATTGATTAAAAGCAGGTCTTCAATTTGAGCCAACAATCGGGTACGCCTGTTATGCAAAACTAACCCGAGAGCTGAAAAGCTTCGTTCCACACTTGTCTGCGATATAGGCATTGCTATAGAGATAAAATAAAATTTGGTGGTCACTAAAGATAAATGATCTACTCATATTATTAAATAACAATTTCCAATATAATTTTATTATTACTAAATTAAATATTACAATAAATTGCGAAAGCAAGTTTTTTTAAGATCTTGTCGGGATGACTCTTCCAATATTGGAGAATATTGAAGTCGTTTTCAGGGAACGCAAACTCCAAGCATCGCAGCTTTTTTTTTTAAACCGGTTGAAGTATAGTTACTAGGAACTTGTTTGAATTTTCTAAGCAAAAATTCTGCTTCTTCATTTGCCGGTGGCAGAGAAGTCACAGCCTTACTTTCTGATGGACACACCCTGGGATAAATGGTCAGTATATGATCCTAATTTTTAAATAAAAAAATGAGAATTTATTATACTAAAAAAAAATTACAAAAGAATTAATTGTAAAGGAAGTTAAATGCATATAGACCTTATATTCAAGGCGGGCTGTCCTTAAAAAAATGCCAACTACTAAAGAGATTAAAAATACTAACTAATCTGGGTGGAGGTCAAAAATTTTAGGAGATATATGTTTCACGACAATTTAACCAATATTTACCACAGCGATAATCCGTTCTTCTTCCATTAACACCACGCTGTGTTCAAAATTTAGACGAGGGTCTAAATATAATCCCGCCAACATGGCAGGTTTTTTCATTATGTAGGCAAATCTTTTTTTTAAATTATAAATAATTGAATTTCGCCTACTTTCGTATCCTTTTAAGGATTGTAGCTTGTCAATTAATAGCTTAAATCCAATGTAAGCCTCAGAACAGACAATATTGTGCCTTTGCAACTTATCATTGAAAATTTTTGCCGGTAATAGCAAGGTGCAATATTCATTTATAAAATCAAACAATTCTCCACTGATTTTTTGCCGAGCAAAATCTTCTTTTTGCTTGATGGTGGTCATCATTTTATAATTGGAGAACCACCTTGTGGTATTATCGATAGGAATATATGAGCTTCTATTATTGATATCTGCTGATCTATGTCTAAAATATGTTTAAATAAATTAAGGTTATAATTTAAATGTTTCCTTAATTTAACAAAAATATGTGTAAAATCAAGTACTTTATGGTGTTCAATTCCTTGACTTGTGTACGAATATTCGCTATTATTTCTTCATCACATTTAAAAGCATCTCTTATTGCTAACTGTAAATTGTGAGCCATGCATACGAATGTAAAGGTATTGTTACATAAGGTGCCATTAAAACTTTCGGTGATTTCTCGAAATAGGGTTTCTTCATTAAATGAAGGTGATGTGCTAAGGGTATTTTGTTGATAATGTAAGCTATCTTCTTTGGACTGATTATTAGTTTCAATTTCATCTTCACTAAAAATTTAAACATACAAAATATTAACCTGCTATATCCATATACATCATAACTTTCTCCACTACTACCATAATCATCAAGAACCTGTAAACTTTGCTTTACAACATCAATATAATCATTTTCTATCATTCTTTTCCCCTTTTCATGGCTACCAATTAGTTGTAAAAAAACAGGATTATCATTGTTTTCAGAAACAAAATTATTATTAATTGCTGTATTAGAATTAAGTTGGTAAATTGGTTCAGGTCCCAAAACAGCTCTATTCACTGTTACAAGGACAGGTGAATCTGGTTGAGACTGACTCCTAATGGCCGTGGTGGGGCTCGACATACTATTACAGGCTAAACCATTAGTGGTTGTATTTGTAGGCGGAGTGCAAAGTAACGATTTTTTTGCGCGAACATTACGAGGTGATTCTATCCTTATTTTTTCTGAAATAGCAATTTCTTCCATGGGACAAATTAAATCATTTAAAAAATTTTCTTCATAAACCAGAGCGCATGCCTTAATCAAATTTTTGCCGTTGTCGACTGTGATGGCATATAATTTTTCTAATGGTATTTTATACAACTTAAGTGTTTCTTTGATATTCTTAAGTAAAGAATCACTTTTGGTGCCATGAATTTCTTTAACACCTATTTTGAAAATAAATACGCTAGCTTCAAAGTATGCACAAACAGTAGAATCATATATGCGAAAGTTATTTTCTTTAAAAACCTTAAATGGACCAATCGCAAAAAAAAGATATTTTCTACTATACAGTATGACGTCGCAAATGACAATGAAATACGAATTGTTTTTCAAAAACTATGTGGACTGTATTTGACACTAAGCCATGTAACACTGGACAACAAAATTTGGACGACCTTAAGCACCATATATGGCCCAAAGTTGGGCATGTTAAATAGTGACACAATGTTGAGTTTTGGGGAAATAAATATGTATATAAGACCCTGAAGCTAACAAAGTTATAAAGACCAACTAAAAGTTAGAAATTTAACTTTAACGTAAAATAGTCCTTAAATGAAACTCTAAAAAAAAATTATTTTAAAAATAAAATGTCCATGAATATGTTAAAAAAGTGACACAATGTTGAGTTTTAGGGAAATAAATATGTATATAAGACCCTGAAGCTAACAAAGTTATAAAGACCAACTAAATCAAAAGTTAGAAATTTAACTTTAACGTGAAATAGTCATTAAATGAAACTCTAAATATAAAAATTATTTTAAAAATAAAATGTCCATGAATATGTTAAAAAAGTGACACAATGTTGAGTTTTAGGGAAATAAATATGTATATAAGCCCCTGAAGCTAACAAAGTTATAAAGACCAACTAAATCAAAAGTTAGAAATTTAACTTTAACGTAAAATAGTCCTTAGATGAAACTCTAAATAAAAAAATTTAAAATGTCCATGAATTCTCTAATCTTCCTAGCAAGTTAAATTTTTATAAAAAAACGTTAAAAAGAAAGTTATTATTTTGGATATCGATTTAGACACATGTTACATTTTTTAACCTGAAAGGTAGTCTATCAGAAAGAGCAAAAACTGCCCTAAAATCTAACATCTTTTATTAGAGTTCCTAAACAGATAAGCAGTTTGCAGGCGACAGATATATTACAATTAAAACAGTTAAAAAAATAATTAAAAAGCAATAATTGTTACTCAAGTTCCTTATTATAACTTCTCCATTTTTAATAAATTGGATATTAACTCCCAAAAACGTTCTTCGATATTTCGATGCTGCGTAATATAATAATTAAAAATAAGTATTTAACATGAATGAATTTTAATGAATTATATATACCTATATCTATTTTCATTGATATAATTTCAACTTTTTCACATTCTTGATTAATAATCTTTCGGATCTCTAAAAAAATATAATTTAATTATATAAATGTTAAAATAGGCCTATATTTGAAAGAAATTACCTGAGGCGTAATGTTCTACATAATTACTGACTTGAGATATTCTAAACAGATTCCCCGTTTTAATAACGTAAGGTTCAATCAAATGTCGAAATGAAAAATCATTAATTAGTCTGAAGCTCAAATGGTTTCGCGAAAGAAGTAGAACCACGTTTTTAATCAAATTATTTAGGTTGATATTTTGATGGCTATTGGGAGCAATATGCCGGGTAAAAATATGTCGCAGGTTGTTATGTTTGTTGTAATTAAATAAACGATGACAGATTTTACATTCCACCTAATAATTAAATAATTAAAAAATAAGAGCGCATAAACTAACTTGAAGTATACTGGAGCAAGGTCATCAATAAGAAATGTAAGAATTATTACTTGTTCTTTGTTTAAGTTAAAATATTGGGTGAATTCCATTTTGAATTTGAAATAAAAAAATTTTTTTCTCAAATTTGTTAAAAAAAAAATAATGATGGAAACTAACTTTTTAACATAAAATTAGTTAAACACTTTTTTTTCATTTCCCCTTATTTTTTTTAGTCTAACTTATATTAGCTATTTTTGATTTAAGGCTAAGTATATAATAGCAATCCAATGAATATTTGTGGGCGGTCAAATTGAATGATTGACAGGGGCTTTATACACAAAACAAAACTATTGGAAAAAATGAGTTTTTAGGCTCCTTGCAGCAATGTGAACCAGGCCCGATTCTAGCTTTCTCCATTTGGGGTGGCAAAAAAAACGCTTGGGGTGGCAGTAAAAAAAGGACCACCTAAAATTTAAGTAAAATAGCATATTTTATGCATTAAATTTAGGATATAAAGAAATTTTTATATTATTTTACTTACTATCTGAATTTATACAGATATTGTAGAATTGAAACTTCTGCTTATTGGATTTATAATAAGCTTCGTTCCACACTTGTCTGCGATATAGGCATTGCTAAAGAGATAAAATAAAATTTGTGTGGTCACGCAAGATAAATGATCTATTCATATTATTAATTAACAATTTCCAATATTATTTTATTATTACTAAATTGAAATATACAATATATTGCGAAAGTAAGTTTTTTTAAGGTCCTGTCGGGATTGAGAATATTAAAGTCGTTTTCAGGGAACGCAAACTCCAATCGCAGTTTTTTTTTAAACCGGTTGAGGTATAGTTACTAGAAACTCGTTTAAATTTTCCAAGCAAAAATTCAGTTTCTTCATTTGCCGCTGGCAAAGAAGTCACAGCCTTAATTTCTGATGGACACACCCTGGGATAAATGGTCAGTATATGATCCTAAATTTAAATAATAAAATGAGAATTTATTATACTAAAAAAAAATTACAAAAGAATAAATTGTAAAGGGAGTTAAATGCATATAGACCTTGAATTATCGCATATTTTTGCAAATATAGTAACAAGAGTATATATTAAGACTTTTTTAAACTTTAAAAAGCCCAACACCATGGCTTTTTTGTATCTATTAACATTAACAACGCAGAAATTCCAGATTTTTACTTTTCAATTGAGTTCACTTGGCTATTCAGCTTGTTTGGAGAAGCCATTTGAGCTCATTTTAGGAGAAAAGAAACAAAATGCATTTTTTTGAGGATTATTCATTTTTTAAATTAGGATTTTTTTTGAGGTGAGTTGCAAGAGAAAGGAATTTTTTTTTTTCATTTAAATTTTTTCAAATAAGGGGGGGGGGGGGGTAAAAAATGGTAAAGAGTTGAGTTCAAAATATGGCTAATTTTGCCAAAAATTTTGAACTGTAACTCTTACAAATTATTAAACACTGCTTTTAAGTAAGGAAAAACTTGCTTTTTTGATTTAAAGGTAGGTTATACAGGTTGTTATCTTACCATTAAATTAAGTTTTATTTTTCACTACAATCACACTCGATACTTATCTAGACAATCTAAATTTGTAAGAATTAAATAAGCCTAACATTATAAATTTAAGAAACAATTTTATCGAAATTTGGCAATTCTATGTATTTTTCAGGGTAAAGAGGCAAACCCAATTACTCTCAAAAAACGTCACAATATCTCCAAATTTTCCTCCAAGTTTAATCCCTAGTCAGAATTTACGAAATCAAACAGCAAATGACGGTATAATGGATAGCTTGACAAATTTGTTCCACAATCATCAAAAGTCTCCTATCTCTCAACTGCTGCCAAATAAGAGTATTTCGGACACACATTTACAGCCTAACAACTTGACAGTCTTGGATGCTCATGCATTAGTTGATGCCGAAAACCAGTATTATTTTACGGACCTCATTTGGGTCACGGAGGATTCGTTACTTGTGGAGATTATGGATCGTAAGCAAACATCGAGTTATTTGACCCTCTGTCGCGTCAAAGAACTTTTTTCGCCCTCTGTGGCACAAGGGACACAAGAACGACCTAGCCATTATTATCCCCGAGGAAGGGATCATAATAATCTAGAACCTCCTAACATCGGGACTTGCGTCCCGGTGTTTACGAGGCGATCAGCCGATTATCGTGTAAAATATCGCCACCGAGATAGGACAGACACTCATAATCAACATCAAGCCTTGTTAAACAAGGGCGAAAATCGTCAACTATCAGACGCCAGTCTCATAAATACCATTCTACTACAGAATATTTTGTTTGGAGGTAGTAGTAGCTTAACCGGTCTAACTGGTACTAGTGGGAGTGGGACCTCTTTGAGCTCCACTTCTGGCCAAAATGGCGACGACAACGATAGGTTTATCGATGGATGGATCGATAATGAAGATCTGGTTTTAGAAGACGTGGAAAACATGGACCCCGTTGATGGAGCTTTAGCCAGGGGCGTAACTAAAGTCCTTAAGAATACACACCTTGAGCAGGTGAATAAACCTCATTCCTTCTCTCTAGGTGCTACGCAACCACAATCCAATCGTGATATTAAAAACCTATTAAAAGGTAAACATCATATTGGCAAGTCTATTTGGAATACCTAAACTCGTTTGTCATATGACCTTTTATATTAGTTTATTTCACAGGTCAACATATTTTTGAGAGTTATGAGATAACTTCAGAGACCAGACCTGCCAATTAAAAATTCCAAAGTCTGTTAACCGCGTTTCCTTATGAAACTTTGTAAGCCAGCAATAAACATTGGATTTTGAATAAGTGAAAATAAAAAAAGATTCAACAAATAAATATAAAATAGTCTTTTTATATAAAACGGCTAAACTGTTAAATTCAATTTTTATTTTAAAACCAATAATATATTTTGTTTTATATAGGTTGGGGTGCCAAATATTTTGTAACTTAATGGTTGAGGTAAAAACTTGATATACTTAAAAATTTTATTTATCATTATTTGAGATGCAAAATTCGTCCATTCGGTCAAATTTGGCCATTTTTTGGTATATACCTATGAAAATAGCCAAAGGTAAAAGAAACTTCGGCAATAGGAAAATATGTATGAGATAAGGCCAGCATAGGGATTATTTCGCTCCTGTGTCCTAATTTTATTTTTTTACACAATTTTTGTCGACCTGTGTTTTACACCGAATAAACCTGATATATATTATCTTTCGGGTAAAAATATGGGATTATGGAGGGGGGGGGGGTTATTGTATTAAAAAAAAGTGCTTCACTTCATATCTTATAACCCTTAATAAATCCCTCATAGAAATTTTGGATATCACGCACAACGTTTAAAAGCAAGGTTCTGCTAAATCATTAGTTAAAATGGGAAAAAGGTTATGGATTAATAAATAATTGTGTTGGTGTCAATATTTTTGGTTAAAATTGACCGAATACGATAAGATAACCTGTTGTTTTGAACGTCTCGTGTTAAAAGGTTTCGCCGACTGAATTTTATTTTGAGCTCTAACAACTAATACGTTAAATGCGATGAGAGTTAATGGAAAGGTCAAATTTTAAAATACTTTGCATTTTTTTTTGATTTATATCTACTTGCGCTCTTTCTCTTGTAAGCCAATCCTCTGACTCGCCAACGGAGGCATGTAATATTAAATAGCGGCAATGGGACCGATCAAACGACTCCTTATAGCTATCAAGCCTCATATCCAATTGGGAATCAAACTTTCAAAAATGCCTTAGCCTATTCACCAATCTCAATTTTTACCCTCATTCCAAAACAAATCTTTGTCGGGGACGGAAGACTGGACGATGGACATGATTACTTTAATCAAATTGCTCGTGTCACAATAAATGTGAGTGAGATAAATGCATTTACATAGACGTATCCAGGTTTTTCAAAAAGGGGGGGGGGGGGGGTTGAATGAGAAAATAGACGTAGGAAATATTTTGGGGAAACAATGGGGTGGGGCATATTGTCATATAGGTCTTATTTTTAATGCTTAAACTTTTATAATCCCTTGTAACTTATATTTATAATAACAAATAATGATAAATAAATTTTATTTATGTATAAAGCTCTTACATCAGCATTTTAATACTACAAAATATTTCGCGTCCAAACTTAAATACCACGATATATTAAAAATATTATTTAAAGTTTGAATTTAGTTGAGCTGTTGTGAATATGCAAAATCTTTTTTGTTTTTTTTGTGACATTTTTTCAAAATTTTCAATGCTTATAGCTGACTAACCAAGTGATTAGAAAAAACATTAAACGGATTTGAAATTCTTAAGATGGCTGGTTTGATCTCTGTAGTTAGCTTATAACTCTCAAAAATTCGTTGACCTTTGTAATCAAGAAAAGGCTGTTTAAAGCTTTTTAAATGCCATTTTTATCTATATAAATTTGATGAGATATGAGATTATTATAATCTAATTTGGAATCCGAAGTAGGTATTGGTAGGGTTGGCGAAAGGTAAAGGGGCGCTTCTAGACGAGGCTAAGCCTTATTGTATGTAATATCTAAATGAAGTTAGTCACCCTATATCTTGAATTAGCGCTCGACGCACTTAGGCATCCTTGGGTGCTCTTATGGGCGCATTTTAGGGTCTCGGAGTTCTTCTCGCAAGACTGTAGTGAATCCCGCATTTCCCTCAATTATAGAATTCTATTTTAATGGACCAACACGACCTATATTAACAAGCATGAAGCTTTCCTGGTAGCCATCATTTAATTTAATTACAATTAAATTTTGAATCTTTTAAACATTATAAAGGGAAAGCGCTATTTAGGTCGTCAGGCCCGTGTAGATTACTTAACCGATGGGCCGTTTGATATTGTCGAATTGTTTGGGTACGATAGCATACGGCATTATTTGTACTATCGAGCTGTCCCAATTGATAAACCTGGATCTCGGCACGTTTACCGGCTCCTGGTTCGCGAAATTGATGACGAACAGGCGATTACTAAATTAAAAAACTCAAAAAAGTTTTTGTTTTTAGCTATACGATTACTTTTAGTAATAATTACCTAAGTTAGCTTAGTGGAAACATTCCTGTTTTACACGCGGGAGGTCTGGTGTTAGGTTTTGTAAATAGGCGGTTTATTGGATGAAAATAGCATATAACTTTAACCACTTCAAAGATTCACAGTGTCATGCCTAAAGTGATAGCCTAGGCTAAATCTTAGGTCGCACGTGTGATAACATCTTATAAGAATTATTAAACTTTGCACGGGTGGAAAGAGTAAATGCCCTAAACGCGTATGGCACTCCTATCTGTAGAATTTTTATTACCCTAAGTAGAATGCGAGTGGAAAATAGGGCGACTTTATTTTCCAAAAATGAAGCGTTTTAAAATTGCGCTAAAGGCTGCGTATAATTAAGGAGGGGAGGGGGGATATATGTATTGCTAAATATAAGAGATCCGTTATATTTAGGCAAAAGGTGCGCAACTTGGAAAATGCTAGATGAATCACCAATGAGATTGCGAGCATTTAATTAAAAATGCCTTTTCTTACTTAAAGAGTTTCCCCAGTTTTCATTCTTTTATAGCCACAAGGTAATTAGGAATGATAGAATTCACACGGTTGTTGGTCGCCCTGAATGCCTGACATGTACGGTCGAAGGGATCCAAGATTGCGAGTTTCACACACCCCAATTCAGTAAAGCTTACCGATCAGGTCTCTTTTGGTGCTTTGGACCGGGTGTGCCGGACCTTAAGCTCGTTGATTTGGCATTTCCTGTTACCGCTAGGGCAGCGTTGAACCGACCTTGGCCACGGCGAGTCGACCTTAGTGCAAAGTTGTCCGATAGAAATGTTAAGTAATACTTATATATGATAAGTTTAACTAGACTTTTTTAACGGGCCTTTATATCTTAAAAAAATTTTGATGCTAGGCGACACGTGCTAAAAAAATATATCGTTTTGGATTATTTTCCATTCTGTTACTCCTAACCCTTTACCTTTACCTTTGATTTATACAGATATTCACAAGTTTGTACGACGGTTTCAGACTTCATTCATTTTTATGATAAATTTTAAAAATTTCGAAATTCCAAAAATTAAAAAAAAAATTTTTTTTTAAAATTTGTTTAAAAACTTTTTTTTAGAAAAATTATTTTATATTTTAATAATAAAAATTGACGACTTTTTGTTAAAATGCGTTCAATGTCTAAATGTAAAAATTTAAGATTTTGAGATTTTTTTGAAAAACTCAAGACTGAACGCGCCAGTAAAAAAAATTCTTATTTGTAATTAATTTTAGGCAATGTCATCCCACTTTTAATATAAAAAAATTGATGTATAATGGTCTTTTTCGATTTAGCCTAATTATATAATTCTATCTTTGTTTACATGCCGAATTTTCTGCTTGAGCATACATTAAAAACTTACAAGCCAAATGACGTGCTTGAAACTCGATTCAAAAATTATTAACATATATTAATTAATTAAAACTTAAACTTTTAAAAAAAGCTAATATTTTTTGTCTACTAAGATTGGTAAATTTTAAAGCATAGACGCACTTATATATAAACCTATTTGGTAATAAAATACTTAAGACCAAAAATTTAAAAACTTTTTGTTTTAGGAAGTTTTAGATACATATGATGGCTTGAATTCCAACAATTAAAAAAAGACAATGATAGCAACACTTTGCTTAAAATATTCATCATTAATACCTATTCAATCAAATAATTTACATGATGGGCAATAAAAAATACTTAAGACTTGATTTTATTTAAAATTTTAAAGAAGTTTTAGATTACTTTATTTTATGGCTAACCTTAACGTTTAAAAAAACTAAACGACAATGTGAAAAACTCAATACAATCAATAAATTTGCCCCAAAAACAGAATTATGATGATCATTAAAATTGAGCGTAGACAATCAAATAACGACAAAAATAAGAATATAAGGAAAAGAAACTAGTTACATATGTGTAGCATTTATTTTTTTTTTGATTTTTTTAACTTTTAAATTTTACCCTTGAATTATTTTTCTAATTTTATAGAGATAGGGTAAAAATACTGTCCAGGCAGTGCTGAGAAAACAATGAGCCAAAAACTTTGGCTCAATTTCCCCCCCCCCCCCCCAAACTTAAAGAAAAAAAGGGAGCTGCAAATAAAGGGCCAAAATAAGAATTTAAAAAAGCCCTCAATAAGAAAAGGGGCAAAAAAAACCCAAAAAATGGCTCTTAAAAAGCGCCCCAAAAAGCCCTTTTTTTGTTTTCTTTATATTCGAAAAATTTTAATTTTTTCTTTATAATATTGATGGGTGGTTTATTTTTTCTTAAAACTCCTAGGAATTTTTTTTAAGAAAAGGGGCTTTTTTAAAATATGCCCCTTTTCTTTAAGCAAGTAAAGGGGTTTTTCTTTTGCCATGCCCACGAGTTTATGGTCATTTGTGGATAAAAACTCAAAAACTTAAAAAAAAAACCATTAAATTTTTTTCAGCACTGTGTCTAGGTGTCCGGTCGTAAAAAGTGAACATTTTGGAATTTTTGTGATATTGAATGTCTAAACCAGGCTTAATATATGCCTCATAAAAAATGGACAAAGAAGATATCTAGTTTTTATTTGAAGGGCAAAAATTTGTGAGGCTGCTTTCGAACTATAAAACAAATATTTAGATATAGGAACTTAAAAAACAAATTTTTTTTGCCCATGTTTTAACAAATTTTGTTGAAAAAATGAACCTGTTTAAACCATTTTTTTGCCTTAATTTTAAAATTTGGTAGTGAAAGTTATTAATGTTTTGATATAACGACATTGGCTGAAATTAATTTTTGGGCAAGACGACGTTTAAGATTTGAACTTTGAAAACACTAACTTGTCTTTCACCGCATGTGAAAAATTATATATAGAAAACTATAAAATTTTTATAAATAATAGTACCTCGACACTCAATTATCTTAAAGATGACAGTTTGCTCATTACTAATCAACCGAGTACGATTCGATTTGACAGGATCATCTTTAATAATACCATGTTAAAGAATTACCTCGTTAATAAAGCTTTACCAACTGATATATACATGGATTTACCTCTGCCCAATGCCAATTACAGTATTAAATTAATTAATGCAATAACTCCTCTGTGAGTCAAAATGTTGTTTTCATAATGTAGAAATTTACAAGCAAAGTAGTATCTAGTATAATAAAATTATTGTATCCAAAGAAACAAGGGGAGATATAAATAATACATTTGTTTTCTATACAGCATATTGGCTCCACGATGTAAACGCGGTATCAGAGCCGTGTGTCAAATTAAAATTAGTTTTTGTTTAGGCTTAATTATGATGCATTTAGATACAAATCATTATTGTTTTTATAATATTTTAATCTTTATTTTTGACTCCTGAGCTTACGAAATCACTTTTGGCATTTTTGTGATTATATATTTAACCTGCGATTAGCAGTGTGGGGTCCATATGGACCCTAACCTATATATTTTCCAAAAATATAGTATTGGTCAAATTTTTTGTGACTTTTTTCATAAATACATAATAAACAAAACAGTAGTTAAAATTTGAAGTTTAGTAATAAAAATTAATTAGAAATTATTTCGGGGTCTCTATGGACCCCACCTGGTCAATTTTGACGTTAAAACCCATGATAATGACTCAATGTAGATTTGAACTAAAAAAATTGCAACCTTATTTTCTAGGTACATAATAGTTTTAAACATTAATTTTACAAAAAGTTTATATTGTGAATAATAATATGTTATTTTTTTTCTTATTAAATATCTAGTTTTTAAGGTGAGTAATAGCCAAAAATAATTTTTTATCAAATAATTTTTTATTCATAAGTTTTTCGTGAAATGTTTTAGTAGATCTAACACAATTTTAGTTTTTTGACAAGATTTATTTAATGTAACATAAAAAAATGAAAAAATTCCCATTAGATTTTTTTCTACTTTGCGGTTAATAACTTACAATATACATTAATGTAAACTTATATTACTTTATTATTAAATAGCAAGCATTTTTCTTCAAAACATTAAAAAAAAGGTTCATAGCTTCAAAACTCTTGAAGTTATAGAGGTTTAAAATTGGGGTCCATAAGGTCCTCACTGTAGCATTCGCACAAATTTCTCACCCTACTATTTGTTTAAGGGCTAAAAAAGAGACAATACAGAAATTGTTATTTTTTTATAATCTCTTAGACCTGACATTTTTGTCGATTTGAATCGTACATATTTACTTTGTTTTCTAATTTAATAGCCATACCTGTCAAGCTATACCTACCATTGACATTTAAATCCGAAGATACTCACAAATACCCTTTATTGGTTGAATTGTAAATATTAAATATTACTTGTTTTTAATGGTTAACTTATAAAACTTGCTTACATTTTAATAATAAGTTCATAAATAATTTTTATGCCTTTTTATTATAATTTTCTAAATATTTAAACTAAAAAAATATTTTGTTAGATATGGTGGCCCACAAAGTCAAATAGTCGATACACAATTCGAAGTCACTTGGAACACGTTTCTGTCTAGTCGTTACAACGTCGTGATAGCCAAAATTGACGCTAGGGGGACGGGCCGGAGAGGTCGGAAGTTTATGGTGGAAGTTTACGGGGAGCTGGGTGAACGAGAAGCTCTCGATCAAATTATGACTATAAAGTAAACGATTTTTATAAAGAAATGCATTTCCCGCATTTAGGAATACGCAAGTATAATTTTGTAAGTTTTGACCTTTCAGAAAAGTTGAAGATATTTTGGCTCTTTAGTATATATTTTACGTTTCTTTAGACTATATCTTTAAAATTTTATTAATAGATGTAATAGTAAACGATAATTACACAGGTCAACAAAATATTGTGGGTTATAAGCTAACCACAAGGACCAAACCTGCCATCCTAGGGATTTAAATCCATTTACCGTTTTTTTAATCAAACTTTGTAAGTCAGCTTGAAAAAAAATGGTAAAAAACACAAAAAGTTCAAATACAAAAATAAATTAATTTTTTTTTTAAATTTACAACAGCTAAACTGTTATATTCAAACTTCAAACATGCCCAAAGGGTGGGATGCCAAACATTCTGTATGATATAAAGAATATACTTAAAAATTTTTCTCATTTTTTGAGATGAAAAATATATGTTACAAATGATTTTAATTACGTAAAATATTCTTTAATTTCTTTTTAGAATATTCCCGGGGTCTCAAAATCTGTCAATTTAATGGCCATTTTTATGGACATTACAAAATAGCAGAAGGCGCGTCGGAAAGCGGAAAATATATACGGGATAAGGCCATCATGGAGATTTTATTCGTTCTAAAAATTTCTTTTTTTTTCTGACATTGATATTTGTCGACCTGTGTTATATACTAACTAATGAGGCTTGTCTCACGGTCGACGTAAGGTGGCGACGCCTCCTCGCAGAACCTCTTAATTTTTTAAATCTTCTATCCCGTATAATTAATTTAGATTAAAATTTTATGAAATAAAAAGGTAGAGCCTATAGAAAGTCAAATTATCTCGATGTTTATTTACGTTACGATTATAATTAGCCGGTCCTGGCTAACCTACATAAGAAATCCTACATATTTCTGTGTTTTTTAATACTATAAAAGTTACACAACCCTTTTTTATAAATAGGCAAATAATACAACGTATACCTGCCATTGACTCCCGTAACATTGCTATATGGGGATGGGTAATTTTTTAACATCAAATGATATTTTAACTCGATATTCTAAAATTATTTAAATAAAAAATTAACCTTTACATACGTGTAGTTGTTTGTTATCTTTAAATTTTTAAATTTAATGTATGATTGCACTTGCAACAGTCTTTTGGTGGGTTCCTAACATCAATGATTCTAGCAAAGCCAGAAAGTCTTGGACTCGTTAAATGTGGTATAGCCGTCGCACCCGTAACCGATTGGAGATATTATGGTTTATATTTACTTAATGATTTTTGCCAGCTAATGGTTCTTGAGTGGGGAGATATGGGAGCAGAGCTTAAAAAACCCTATTTTGTCTAACCCATTTTTATAATTTAGTAAAATAATTGAAATTCTGGAATTTTTAGTAAAAAATATTAGAATTGTAGTTAAAAAAACCTTCTAATTTTCGTTAAATTAAAACAAAAGATTGACTCTTATATAGACTTTTTTTCTTCATCTCTAATTACTAATTTTTAAAATATTGACGCCGAAAATGGTAAAGGCCGTAGCCTCACTGCAACAAAATATAACCCTAATTTTTTGGGCAAAAAAATATTTTTTAGGGTACTTTGATATGGTAAATTGAATCTAGCTTCCCCTCGTCGTCTAATTTTTATTAAATATTTGATCAAAGTGATAAAAAATTGCTGAGCATTTCAAGGTTCGGCATAACCCTGATAGAATTAGACATAAATATATTTTATTTAAAAATTTATTCAATTTCCATCTATTTAAGTTCATATAGTTACCAAAAATATCAAATATCGGATGAAACTTAATAAAAATTATATTGGTCCAAAAAAAGAGTATGATACATGGAAAATGTGATTTTCTAATTCTAATAAAAACAATATGTATTTTTTTAAAATAATTGTTAAATTAGGTGCCAATTTTACTGCTCATGTAATATCCTTAAATTCGATTTGAAATTATTTTTTATTAACATTTGAATTATAAATTGTAAAATTCAATTTTGCCTAACAAAAAAATGGGTATTTAAAAATTTCCCAAAATATTCGTAAATTGTTGTAAATTTCAAATTTCATAATTTCAGTATATGTCAGGCACGATTCTAGACCCCTTTGTGCCCCCCCAAAAGTTTTTGTTTGCCCCCCCCCCCCCCCCCCCCCCAAAAAAAAAAATTGAATTTGCCCTCCCAAAAATACATAGTAATTTTATTTCTTCCACATAATATAATTAAATTTGCTCCGTCAAAAATATCTAAAAAATATTATCTTAAAAATATTTACTTTTTTAAAAGTGTTTTTATTCATTAATACTTCTCATCCGCAATAGAGATCAAACTAACAGAAATATATAGAAAAATTTGATTTTACAGAAAGCTTTATATTTGTGAAAGCATTTCATAAATCTGATGCCTAAGAAATTTTCTCAGTTAACAACAATCTTTTGTTAGAATATAATCTAGAACCAAAGACCCTGATCGCACAATGCTACAATGGGGTGAAAGTAATGTCTGGGGAAAAAGGTGGTGTTTAAGTATTTCTGAGCAAAATGGTTGGACACCATGTCCCGTATATTCCCTGCATACCACCGATTGCATCTTGTTGCAAAAGATGGTCTTAAAATTTTAAGTGATGGGAAAGGTTTTTTTGATATTTTTTCTTCCCTTCATAAATTTTTTAAACATGATGCAATCAAGGTAGTTAGTGAATGCGGGACCATAACCTGGCAGTTGCCCCATAGGTGGTGTGGTCACTACCTGCCCATTGTTTTTTTTTAAAAATTACACAAAAATATTTAATACTCTTTAAAATTAAAAATAAAAAAACTTTTATATCTTCAGGTCACACGGGGTTTTGACCATATATATAATCATCTATTTATTTTTTTGTATTTAATTAAAAGATTATTTTATTTATTAAAAATAATTATAGATCAATTTCAATGCAGAACGATTTATATTTCTAAGACTTCTTATATAATACACCATTGTTTGTTAGAAATTAAACAATTAAGAAATAAAATACATTTGAAGATTTATTCAAAAATTGTTTTGATATTAATATTTTTTTAAATGACAATAATTTATCTATGGATAAAAGAAAAACTAAACTTAGAGATTTTTCTGATTTTTATTTATTACTCATAAGTTTGAAAATAATTTTAATATTAATGATGAAATAAAAAGTATTTATTTTAATATTATTGATTTATTTATTTTTTGATAATAGATTTTTTACCGATAATAGTTGTTTAAAATCTTTACTTTATAAATTTGAAATCCTTTTTTTGGATATATATAAATTAGAGCCTCTTTAAAAAATAAGTAATATTGTTAAAGATTCATTATCTAAAGAAATTGACGTAGCCAAAAAATTTTTAATAAGAAACTACCAAGAATGTGTTACTATTGATTTTGTTAAATTTTTATATGATTACAATGATGCGTTTTCTAATCTATTTGATTTTCCTATAAGTTTGTTAATTGGCTCTTCAACGTCGAGTTGTAAGGCCACATTTTCTTCTCTAAGAAGGATAATAACGGCTGACAAGTAGTGACCTGCTTAAAGGTAATTTGGTTCTTTTAAACACGAAAAATCATTAACTAGGGAAATTTTGATGAATATTGTAATTTAATTAAAATCTTCTAAGAAAAAATAGTTTGATCAATACACTGCTCATAATCAGCTAATTATTGCTTACTATTTTAACATGGTTGCAAACTTTTTTTATGCGCATTCAACGTTTATGTTCATGTTTTATTTAATTTTTTACCCTAATATTAATAACTAGTTATATATAACCAGTGTTTTTTTCAAATATATTCTTCCAAATTAGCATACTTATACATTTTGTTTTCATGATAATCAATCTTATTTCACTTTTCATTTTCTAAAATCCAAAGTTTTATATATAATTCATATATATCATGTCTTCAATTTCATGCGCAATGATACCAAATGATAAAATTATACGTACAATTAATTCAAATCTCGTTTCTTTTTAAGCAATTGATAGTGAAAACACATATTCAATTTATAAACTCATTTTTTTAATTTAAGAATATAATAAATTACTATTAATTTGTTAAAAAATTTTGAACATGGATTCTATTGTTGTACATGTATATTTTTGGCCGTGACCGAAGGTCACGGCCAATTTTGCCGCCGAAGGCGGCAAAAAAAATTTTTCTGCGCCCTCACGAGTTTTTTTTGCCCCCCTAAAATGGAAAAGCTAGAATCGGGCCTGGTATATGTAAAACAATTTGCTCTAATGTCCATTTATACGATGCAAAAAATTTTGTTAAGCAAATAATTGAAAATTGGATTGTGGTGGGAAAAAACGGTTAACGAATTTGCAATTAAAAAGATTCAAAAATGATGGGGACCTAATTCCAAATATAAATGGCTTGCATATATAAAATTAAATTTTCACATTTATAATGTTAATATATTTGAAAGATTCGGCATATGCGGAGAAATTTATGGGTCTGTACAGGGATAACATGCCAGGTTACGATACATCAGGCATCCTAAACAAAGTTGACCACTTTAAATCTCACAAATATCTACTTATACATGGCATGGGAGACGGTAATTAATTTTTAAAAATCCTGATATTTGAATTATACCATTTGGCAAAAAGTTTTTACGAATTGTACACATTGTAGGTGTTCCCTTAAATAAAACTTGCTCCATATATCCCTTTTTGAAATTTACTCCTAAAGTATATCACATTGTTAGTTTAGATTAAAATTAATCAAAACAACAAAATAGTTTAAAAGATGTAATACCCAAAATTTAACATGTTGCCAAGGGTCGTCTTTCCCCCGGCTTACCGGTGAAGTCTAGGTCCTACTTCTTTGTATCTTTCTCTGCATTTAAATGTAAAAATCATGCCTAGATCCCAAATATATATTTATGTAACAGATAACGTGCATTTCCAACACGCAGCTCAAATGATCAAAGCACTCACAAAGAAAAATATTCTATTTGATTTAATGGTAAGCCATATTTATCTTAGATACACACTAATGAATAATGTGTTTATTTAAAAAATTATTAATAGCATTGGAATTTATAACAAAATTTACGAGACCTATGAGTTAACCAGTGACCAGACCTGCTATTTTTAGGATTTCTCCGCTCACCCTAATCCAGGCACGATTCTAGACCCCTTTTGGGGGGGGGGGGGGGGGGGGGAATTTGATGCCTAAGAAATTTTCTCACTTGTAATCAATCATTTGTTAGAATATAATCAAGAACCAAAGAACCTGATCGCACAATGCTACGATAGGGCGAACCTAATGCCCGGGGAAAAGGTGGTGTTCAAGTATTAGCAAAATAGCTGCCATGTTCCGTATATTCACTGCTTTAACCACCGATTGCATCTTGTTGTAAAAGATTGTTTTGATATTTTAAGTGAAGGGAAAGATTTTTTTGATAATTTTTCTTCCCTTCATAATTTTTTCAACATGATGCAATCAAGGTAGTTAGCGAATGCGGGACCATAGCGCGGCTGTTGCCCCATTGGTGGTGTGGTCACTACCTGCCCATTGTTTTTTTTTAAAAATTACACAAAAATATCTAAGGCTCTTTTAAAAATTAAAAAACTTTTATATCTTCAGGTCACGGGCCGAATCGGGGTTTTTTGACCATATTTATAATCATCTATTTATTTTTTTGTATTTAATTGAAAAATTATTTTAATTATTAAAAATAAATATAGATCAATTTCAATGCAGAACAATTTATATTGCTAAAACTTCTGATTTAATACACCATTGTTTGTTAGAAATTAAACATTTAAGAAATAAAAATACATTTGAAGATTTATTCAAAAATTGTTTTGATATTAATACTTTTTTAAATGACAATAATTTATCTATGGATAAGAGAAAAACTAAACCTAAAGATTTTTCTGATATTTATTTATTTTCTACTCATAAGTTTGAAAATATTTTAAATATTAATGATGAAGTAAAAAGTATTTATTTTAATATTATTGATTTATTTATATTTTGATAATAGATTTTTTACCGATAATAGTTATTTAAAACCTTTTGATTCCCTTTATAAATTTGATTAACCTTTTTTTAGATATAAATAAATTAGAGCCTCTTTTAAAAATAAGTAACATTGATAAAAATTTATTATCTAAAGAAATTGACGTAGCCAAAATTTTTTTATAAAGAAACTTTATAATTACAAAGAATGTGTTACTATTGATTTTGTTATTATTATATGATTACAAAGATGAGTTTTCTAATCTATTTAACATTTTTCCTATAAGTTTGTTAATTGGCTCTTCAACGTCGAGTTGTGAGGCCACATTTTCTTCTTTAAGAAGAATAATAACTTCTAGCTGTTGAGTAGTGACCTGCGTAAAGGTGATTTGGTTCTTCTAGGACAGGAAAAATCATTAACTGGGGTGTTGAATTAAGATGAATTTAATTTAATCAAAACAACCTCTAGCATAAAATTGTTAGATTAATAAAAAACACTGCTCACAATCAGTTAATTATTTACTATTTTAATACATGGTTGCAATTTTTTTATGCGCATATAACGTTTATGTTCATGTTTAATTTAATTTTTTACACTAATATTAATTATTATATATAACCAGTGTTTTTTCATATATATTCTTCCAAATTAGCATACTTATACAATTTGTTTTTATGATAGTCAATCTTATTTTACTATTCTTTTTTTAAAATCCAAAGTTTTATATAATTCATTTTTATCATTCATATATATCATATTTTTAATTTTCATGCGCATTGATACCAAATGATAAAATACTTAAAATTAATTTTCAAATCTCATATCTTTTTAAGCAATTGATATTAGTGAAAACAATTAATTTTAATTCACATATCCCACGGCGAATTTTGCCGCCGAAGGCGGCAAAAAAAATTTTTCTGCCCCCCCCCCCCCACGAGTTTTTTTTGCCCCCCCCCCCAAAATGGAAAAGCTAGAATCGGGCCTGCCCTAATCAAACTTTGGAAGCCAGCTATAAATATTAAAAATTTACAAAAAAAAAAAATAAAAGAAAAAAAAATTTAAAAAAATTATTTGTATATTTAAAACTGTTAATGTTTAATCCAAATTTCAAATATACTTTAATTTCAAAACTGGAAATATGTCCCATTTTGGCTGGAATACTTTACTCGTATGTTGAAGTAAAGGCTTGGTATACTTAAACATGTATTCCTCATTTGAAATAAAAAATATAAATTATTTTAATTATATAAATAATTTTTTTTATGTTTTCTTTAGGCAGTCTCGAAGTTATAGTTAATTTGGCCACTTTTATGCTATATACCTAAAAAAAGCGGAAAGAATTGGAAAACGGAAAATATATATGAGATAAAGCATTCATGGGGATTATTTCCTCCAGTTGCATAAGTTTTTTTTCTAACATTGATTTTTTCGATTTTTAATAAATATTAACGTTAAATATAATTAATAAAAAATTATGACACTCCTATCTCCCTCTATATGTCCGCATCTATTTTACTGTAGATATTCCATGTATTGTCAAATTTTAACCAAGACCTAGTACTCGAGTCCATATTTATTTTGACCATTCGAGGTCAAGCTGCTGTCATCGTTTTTGAAAAGGGCAATTAAACTTTGTGCTAGTTAATAACCCTATAGAGTTATATATTTTGATATGTTGTTTTAATTTTTATAGTATTAAAAAACTACAAAGTAAAACTGTAAAAAAAATGAATATTATAATAGCCTCAAAAGATTTTAAACAGCTATTATGTTTAAACGTAAGCTTGAGCAACTTAAATTAGAAAGAAGGAAAAAAATTAATCCATTTTTTTGAAATGAAATATGGAAGAAGGAAAAGGGTGAACGAATTTTGAAAGAGAACATTAAATTAATTTTTTATCGTTCAAATAGCCCCAAAGAAAGTTTAAAATTGTAGATATTAATTGTGTTTTTATAATTATTATTAGATATATCCCGACGAAGCTCACGACTTAATACACGTTCGTGAGCATTTGTACCTCAAAATGACGGATTGGCTCATGAATCAATGCTATGGGCAAGAGTTTGCCCCTCATTCCGAAATCCTTAGGCAAATGGAAATTATTACGGAGCACATTCAACACCAGCAGCAACAATCGCTCAATGAGAAGATTACCGATTCCAATGATTAAACGGAGTTAAGGCCACCTACAAAATGAGTTTTTATTTTCGTAAAATTTTGAAAATTTTGAAATTTTTTTTATTTTAGAAAAAGCATTTTAAGTGCATTAACTAAATTTTGCAACTTTTGAAAATTTGCGTTTTATTACAAAAGAAAATTTTTCAAAATTTTACGAAAATAAAAATTCACTTTGCACTTGCCCTAATGAAAAGAACAAAGATGTTATCGATACTAATTTTGATCTCCTAAGCGCCTTGATATAATTATGTTATAATTTCTCAACAATTATGTTCGTAGCGTGAGTACAGCACCTATCAACCTCTTTGTCCCAATATTTTTGCCCTAAGTACTAGTTAAATCTTGGTGATATGAACACAAAAACATAGATTTCTTAAATTAAAATCTTTTACTAGCTTTCACCCTTTTGACCCCCCCCCCCCCCCCCCCCCCAAAATCTAGGTCATTTCACAACTATTTTATAGTAGTGAGCCATTCGATATACAGCTTGACTTTGGGCAGCCAGATAGCGAGTTTTTTTTTTGAAAGGGCTCTATGATTTGATAGTTACCTGCAGAACCAAATTTGCGCAATTTGGCACATTATCTCTAACCTTGGCACTCGATTTTTTATGAATTTTTTAAGTGATGCTCGGATCAATTTTTAGTGCAAATATCGGGTAAAATAGCGTTCAATTATGTATTTGAGTTTTTACGGGTGATCGTACACCAGTAAACAGCCCCGAATTAACGGCCCTGTAAGCATCTATCTAATAATCAAAAAACAACACTCAAATTTCAAGAATGGCCCAACGAAGTGCCATTTAATGTCTAGTTTTGTTTTTATTCTAAAAATGAATTTAAAAACGCATGGTTCATGGTAACCTAAAGACATTTTATATAACCGTTTTGGCCCCTTTAGGTAAAACACGGATTGATTAATAGGTAATTCCATTGTTTTAAATGTTTCAAAAAAATTAAACAAAACGGCTCAAGGTAATTTTAAATCTCTTTGAAAATAATTTCAGTAGAACTCGACCTTAAGAGGTCAAGATGTTTTGCTCATTGTCGTAATTATATTTTGGTGATACAGTGTTTGCTCTTATTGTTCTTAAGTCCCAACATTATATATGATCTTTATATCTTCTCTACTATAAATTTATATTTATTTTAAAAATATATTATGAATTTTATTATTTCCATACAGGAACATTTATTTGTATATAAATTATTAAAGCTATTAAAAATACCAGAAAGTTAAGCAAATAATTAACTAATAAAACAATTCAAAAATAAGCATTTGGGACGTTTTGATTTTACATTTAAAATAATAATTTAAATTTTTACGTTTTTTTAAATATTTATATTATGTCATTTTCTCAAATCATAAATTTTAGACATTTTACGAATAATCAAGGATTTTGGTGTACCCATAATTTTAACCCTTGTTTCTAATTATGATATGCCCAAAATCCGACATCTTGATTGCTTAACCATTCTCAACTATTATATCATCATCTGAGATCAAATACTGTAAATAAATTAAATACATAAATTTGAGGTCGTATGCAAACTTTAGCACTTTTTCCAATAATTTTGCATTTCGGCAAAATGTAGTACTTATCGGGCAATAAAATTATTAAAATAATTATATATGAAAATTTTTTATTAGGGCACGTGCAAAGTGAGTTTTTATTTTCGTAAAATTTTAAAAATTTTGAAAAAAATTTTTTGTAATAAAACGCAAAATTTTAAAATGTTGCCAAATTTAATATAGGCACATAAAATGCTTTTTCTGAAATTAAAAATTTTTGAAAAAATTTTGAAAAAAAAAAATAAATTTTTAAAATTTTTAGAATTTTCAAAATTTCACGAAAATAAAAACTCACTTTGCACGTGCCCTTATACAAAAAATTAAACGAGCTTTTTTTATTTTCTCCATTAAGTTTATGGTCAACAATTATTCAATTAATAATTAAAAAGTTAAGATTATTTGTATTTAATTTATTATAATAATATTAAATGCTCAGTTAAAAGCATTTATAAAAATGGCGCCCTTCTGGAAAGGGTTGACATAAATCCCGATGCATATTAGCAACAACAACCGTGGAAGAGGCAGTGGCTGGAAAAAAGCCCATTACCCAAACTCATTTTTTTAGAAATTAAGAAAAAATAAAAGGTAGTTTTAGCTTTAACCAAAAAAATATTTATATTGATTTGAGATTTTCTGCTTATATTTTGTTTCTAAATTTAGTTGATTTTTTCAATCTGTCGTAAAATTTTTGAAAAAACAAAATGACTTTAGCCAAAATATGGGTTTTTTTCCAGCTATGGGCATAAGTCGACAAAATTTATTTCCTTATTTTTCAACATCAGTGAATAGTTAAGTTTTTTTAAATTCGTTAAAGAAGCAGCTTTGGTTAACAGAAAAAACTGGGTCAACAAGCATTTATTGAATTCAAAAAAACTTTCGATTTAAATGTTACCGTTGGACGACCTTTTTACTTGATTATATCAATTCGTGTTGTCATAACCTAAAGAAATTTGGTTAATAGGTATGGGTTAATAGCCTGCTCAAATTTAGGAATTTGAATTTACTTTTTAGGTGAAAGAAAATTTCAGTGAGTCAGGTCACAATAAATCTTAATTACACACCCTGTGTAATTAGAATTTACTTCCCCCTATTTATTTAAAAAACTCTTTTAAAACTCCAAACCCACCCGGGTTGAGCTCCAGGACTACAAAATGGGAAAACTCCGGAATATAGGGGTTCCACCCCAATACTTCCATAAACTCCTGATAAGCCCTAAACACAACCTGGCATATAATTTGAGTAAAATTGTCAAAGTTCAACATAGAGTTTTAAAAGTGGCTCGAATTAAAAAACTTGTATAATGCCTTATTTCGGCTGTGTTTATATATATAATAATTCATTTGGTTTTTAAACATAGCTCCAACACATAACAAAAATGTAATTTAAATTGGAGAAATGTAGGTATTCCTCTAACATATAGCCCCAAGTGTTAAAATTATGTTGTTGACCATGTTAGTCGGGGAAATTATAATAAGATAAGAGAAGGTGTTTGGACATGGTAATTTGTTACATATTTGATAACTAAAATCCGGCCGATTAGCCATTAATGAATTAAACTCCTTATCTCTCTCGTCGCAATTTTTCTTGTAGTTCCTCATCGGATTGTAACGAACATATTATTAGTAGCAACATAACATTATGTAATTTTAAGATTAAAAAATTTTGATAAAATAAAATAAATATTCACTGTTTTCGACACAGTTTTTTTTTCTTGTGTGTGACAAAAATTTGGCAATGGTGGTTGACGGTAGTTGTGTGAGACATTAATCCTCATCAAAATTTGATAAGGAAGAGGAAAAAATCAAATTTAAATGATGATAAGTATATCATTATTTATTTAAAATTTTGTATTTCCGCCGTAATTTTATAATTTTTTTGACTGTGGGGGTTCAAACATTGTTATTATATTTTTTTGATTTAGATCATCTTTGATCTTATTGAAGCGTTTAAGCTATAATTAAATAAATTTTTGAACGTAAACCCTAAAGGCCGCCCATATGTTTAATGCGAAAAATCTCGAATCTACTAAACTACCCCAATCATATTTTCACACATAAAATACATATTGTTAAAAGAAAAGTATTAAGCTTCGAGTGTGAAAATCTCAATTTATTTTTTCTACCAGCGCAAATATTTTAACATTGAATATTTTGCTGAAGTTAGCAGTTTATCAACTATTTTTCAATTCGTAAATAAGGTATTTTTACAAAATAATTCTAACCATCGAATATTTATATAAATTCAATTCCTCTCACATCGCGATAGTAAATTTACTGATTCTCATATCCGGTAATATTTATAAGATAAAACTTAATTTTTTAACACTGTAATGTCGCCAATGAGTGAGCGGTTACCGAATAATACAGTTGGTTATAAGGGGTTGCGTCCTGGGAAAAAATTTAATTTTTGATGACATTTTATATTAGTTAAATATTTTAGCCTTTCGTATGTGATCTGCCATCCTAATATAAGCAGAAAGTAACGCTCAAAAATTCAGTGTCCAAGTGAAAAATAGGTTTTTGCCATTTTATTCTAAAAATGGGATAAATTTCTATCTAGCCGCCCTTGAGAAGAAGTTGTGACTCAAACTTTACATTTTAGTTTGAACCAAATTAATAGTGTAAAATATTTTATTTTTTCATTATTTGCAGGTGGTAATACCAAAAAAGTAGGTAGTGATTACAGTTTATACTGGGCCGTGGTATTCCGGCCCTGCCCGCCAGACATCTTATTCTTTTTATGGCCTACAACGGCCCGGAAATTTTTTATTGCGAGCTAAAATTTTGAGGCGAAAAATTATCAATAACTTACAGAGTGTAGAAGTAATACCTTTCATCGTGGGATAACAAATTTATTATTTTTAGGGCTTGTTTAGTTAAAAGAAGCAAAATGAGATATAAATTCGACACAGTCCGTAATTCTTTTATTTAATTCAGACCCTACACCTCATTAATTTCACCCCGGTCCGTTTTTCAGGCGAGTGGGGCTTTTGGTTCGATTGATCTCTAGTAGTAACATTGAATTTTCGTTAACCTGCAAAGTGAGTATTTATTTCCGTGAATTTTTCAAAATTTTGTAAAATTTTATTTTGTAATAAAACGCAAATTTTTAGAAAGTTGCCAAATTTATTTTATGCCATAAAATGCTTTTTCTGAAATAAAAAATTTGAAAAAAAAATAAAATTTCTAAAATTTTACGATAACAAAAACTCACTTTGCACGTGGCCTTAAGCACGTCGGCCATTGCAAAGTTTATAGTCTAGTTAATAAGATTAATAACCTAATTTTATACATAGCACCAATTTCAAGTTCTATTTATCAGGTATGGCTAATAACATTTTTCTATATCATTTACTGGAGATCCAAAAATTATTTCAAAATCATTTGGTCTAAACCTTGGCAAAGCTAACCTTAGCGAAAGTAAGTATAAAAACGATAAATTGTTTAAATTTTACAGCAACCCTTTTTATTATTCTTTTAAAAAAATTAAAAATTATCGAGTGCAGTTTTCTTTCGGCTGCAAACTTCTGCTTCATATGAGAACAGGTAATTGGTGGAATTTTTAAAATAGCAAGATTATAAAGATGGTTACAAGTGACTTCGACTGTCCGTGTTGTAAATCAAGAGTTAATGACCCACTTGCTCATTTCTTTCTTCACTGCTCTGCTATTTAAGCGTTTCTACTTGCATGAATTATTATCTTAAAATAAATGTGATAATATATTGTTAACTGAAATTTTAGGACTTTCTGATGAGTCTCAAATTTTAAAAATTAAATATTGTCATTTTGCTGGCCGAAAATTCTTTAGCTCGTGGTCTTAGTTAAGTGATTGCCTAGTACCCAACAGGGCTGAAAGGGGCTATGCCCTGACCGGTATGCCGTCTCTTTCAAGAGTGGTAGGGCAAGGGGGGGGGGCATTTAGCAGGTAAATGACTTTGGCCTTCGACTTTTGCTAGAGTTGTAAAGCCTGCATGCTATAATATTCCGGAGAGTGCGGCGTCATTTCGATGGATATTGTGGTATTGGCGGAGAGACGCGCTTAATCCTATTGACCCTAGGGGTTATGAACGTCGCCGCATAGCAATTTCAATGCTCCTCACCCAAAAAAAAATTTGCCTAAAAAATTTTCGGTACATCTTTAATGACTTTTATAATGAAATAAATTTTGTGAACGTAGGGCGGAGCTTTAACCCATTTTATTTGATTGATAAAAAATGAAAAATATAGCTCACCTCTCTAAAATAAAAAGATGAAACGGGGAAAAAAAATTGAAATATGATATATGAATTGGTAGTAAAATGAATGTAGTTTAGTTTTAATTGATTTTATTGGAGTAAATTAATATGTAAAACAGGAAAGAGAGTACAGTAATATGTTTGAGACAAATAATGTAAATGTTGTGAGGAAAAGTAAAATTGTGAATAAAGAATTTTGAAATGAAATAATGATTATTATTATTGGGAATTCACTGGTTATATAGTGTATATATTTTTCTCCACGTAACCTTTTAACATAAATCAACTTTTAACAAATTTTTGACTCTTTACTTGGCTAATTAATCAAAAAACTTTTTCTCTTATTAACTTGGTTTAATTTATTACTATGTCAAAGATTTATTACAATACATTACTAAGACACCTTACCCTATACGAAAAGTATAGCGTAAGCTATCTGTTTCAATTATAGAAAATTAGTGTGATTGTGTGCAGTAGATTAAGTCTGTTCGTGATTGTTCCTATCGTAGCCATAATCAGGTATTCCCATAGTCTTGAAGTATAGATTTGTGGTTACCGTTTTGATTGTGCATCGATTAATAACTATCCATACGTGAGCATTGCAAGTTTTGTTTTAAGGTTTGAAATTTTTACATTAACATTAACTTTTAATTATCAAGAACTTTCTGATTCTAAACATACAAAGGTGGTTTTTGCTTTGCTTTCAGTTAAAACTTTTTAAATATTTTTATAATTTATGCTTCCAACGTCACCCTAGTTTTAAAATATATGCGGCAAATTTTAATTATAATTATTTAATATGCCGATTTAATTCTTCCGTCATAGCGGGTCACCGTCAAGCGGGAAATAAAAACTTTGGGCATAATATAACGTTGGTTTAAATAAGCAACCTTTAAAAGGAAAAATATCGTACTAAACACTCTGGACAGTCCACCTGCCAACTTCGGACAAAATGTCACGGTTCTTTATGCTTGATAATTAAGAAAAATTGAAAAATAAAGTTTTGTTTAAACTACGTACAATTGGCGTTATTCACTTTTTTAATCCGTAAGGAATCTATCTTATTGTATATACATTTATGCTTCCCTGTCCACTGCTAAAAATTATTTTGACCTTATCAGGCATTTTATTAATATTGCAGTATTTGGATTGGGGTAATCTTTCTATTATATGCCATTACTTAAATAATTCTTTTGAATTTTTATATTGTACGTGAACCTTTTAAAATTTAAATAGTAAAACTTGAATTTTAATATTATTTCAAAAACTTAGCGTCTGACGCCGCGCTTTAATAGCATGGCGAGCGTCATAGGCTTAAAAAATTTTGAAACTTGCCTCGCTCAGCCAATCTTTATATATCCACCTTGCCTTAGTTATTTAAACCTCCTTACATTTCATCAACATTAGACAGTTTTATTAATGCATCAATAATGATTATTTGAATATTAAATATAGATATAAAATTAACAACCCCATCTAGAAATCGGTTTCTAGCAACCTTTCAATTCCAAATCTAAGGTCATCCTCTCTAGCTCTGCTAGAGGAGGAATTGATTCGATTAGTATTGGAGGTTGCTGAATTTCCCTCGATTGCGGTGGTCCATCGGCTCTTGCTGTTGTTAAAACAGCAGCGCCGGCCGTCGTTGGAGGTAAGTTTACCGGTAGCACCGGTGAGGCCTGTAGGTTCCTTAAAGGCTCTCTTGTTGACTCGGATGTTTGAGTCAAGGGTATAATATTATTTCTTCCGGCCTGCACTGTGAACCTACACACCCCACCATGCCATCTTCGGCAACACCTACAACGTCGACGTGTTGTTCGTCTAGGATTTTGATTTCTCTCCATCCTAGGTGTTAATCTATTATTATTATTATTATTGTTGTTATTGGTTGATTGAGTCCTCGGCTGTCTTAGCCGGTTATTGAACCTAGGAGCCGTCATACTGACTCTTTCTCCTTGTCTTCGTCTAAGATGTCTCTGATTCCCTGCGGTTCATCTAAGATGGAGTTGATTGTATCAGGCTTTGTCCCATAATAGCATAGGCGTGATAATGCATCTGGCAAGTTGTTCCATTTACCAGGTATATGTACTAACTCGAGGTTAAAATTACCCATGAGCAGCTGCCAACGCTGTAATTGTGGTGACAGAAGTAAAACACGGTTGTCCTTTTTTAATAATCCTATGAGAGGCTTATGGTCAGTCCACACTGTAAATCTTTGACCAATCAGATATTCTCTGCATCTCTCTAATCCAAATTGGATAGCTAAGCATTCCTTTTCGATAGTTGAATACCTGGTTTCTGGGTCTCGAAATATGCGTGAAAAGAAGAGTATAGGTCTATTTATTGTTTTATACTTTTGCAATAGCGTACCACCGACTCCATGAGTAGAAGCATCTACCGCTAAAATTAATGGATAGTCGGGGTTGAAGCTAGCTAAGACTGGCGGATGAGTTAAAATATCCTTCGCTGACTCAAATTTCTTATGATGTAAATCTGTCCAGATAAAAGGAACATCCTTTTTACCAAAGATTGTAAAGTGAATGCTGAAATTTCTTTGTAATCTGGAATAAACCTGCGATAATAACCTAAAGTACCGAGCATTGAGAGGAGTTCAGCTTTATTGTTAGGATCTCTCATTTTCATCAACGCTTCGGTCTTTTGAGGTAAAGGTCTGATGCCTTTGCACTAATCTCATGTCCTAAATAACTTATTTTTTCCAAAAGAAATGAGCATTTGTCTTGACCTAATCTCATCCCCTTATCCTTGATGCGACCTAATGCGATAGAAAGTCTTGCATTGTGTTCATGCATCGTTCGTCCAATGATAAGTATGTCATCTAGATAGGCAAAAACACCTTCTAGGTCTCCGAATATCAGCGACATTGCCCTTTGAAAAATTTGGGCCGATGCTGAGAGTCAAAGGGGAGTCGTAAAAATTGGAAAAAGACCTAAGTGCGTATTTATTGTCAAAACGTTGACGCTTTCTTCTGTTAAGGCTAATTGAAGATAGGCTTGTGAAAAATCAAGTTTACTAAAAAACCTGAGCTCCAGAAAAACGCGAAATTATTTCATCGAACCTAGGCAACCCGGGTAGGTTACTTTTTCTAAAAATTTATTAATTGTTAACCTAAAATCTGCGCAAATGCGTAACTTTTTATTTTCTTTTTGTATGGGTACTAAAGGGTTGCTTAACTACTATATTCAACTGGTCTAAGTACGCCTAAACTTTGCCAATCTAATAGAATTGATTTTACTTCATCCAACCAAGCGAACGGAATTCTGCGACAAGGGAGGGAAAATAGGTCTGGCGTCCGGTAAAATTGGTAAACTAAAATTTTATCCCTTTTAATAGACCTAATCCTTCAAATAAATCATTAAACTCAATTAAGCAGTTTTAATAAAATTATTCGCTTCTGTACTGGTAATGTCATTAAAATGAAATTGATTTAATTCAATATTAACCTTTCTAAAATCTATCAAATTTAGAAAATTATTCTCAAATAAAAAATGGATAATTGGCCATCCTATAATTATTACTGTTTCAAAATCTACAATATAAAATTTCGTTGTTAAATATATATTATTTATATAAATATTTACATTTATAAACCCTAAAGGTCTAAAACTATCACCTGAAACAGTTTTGAAAATTTGATTACAATTAATTATTTTAGAATATGGAAATATTTTTTTAAAAGTTTTTAAACTAATCAGGAATACTGCGGCTCCCGTATCAAATAAGATATTATATTTGTTTTGGTTAATAATTATAACTTGTTCAGGAGATAATTTCTTGACTAATTGCTATTGACCTTGACCTTGCTGCGCTTGTGGTCCTTGTGACCTACAAGTGCATCCACCACCTGAACGATAGTTTTGGTATGGCCTATAGATTTGATTATATGGCCTATTATACCTGTTCCTGAACTGGCTCACCCTTACTAACTGGTCCACCTTAAATAATTTCCAATAGACGATTGTTACAAAAACTAAAAGGGCTACCAGATAGGGTTCCTTCAAAAGTACTCCAATATCCAAGCAATATTTTTTGTCGTTGAACATTACAACGAGTTAATTAATATTTTAATTATTATTAATCTGGTGTCACGCACTATTAAAGCAAGCAGAAATAAAAGAAATAAAATTAAATATATTTGGTTACCTATATTTGTTTATATATCCGGAATTCCACGAATTTATCGATCGTGAGAACACCAATGAATTGGTAGTAAAATGAATGTAGTTTAGTTTTAATTGATTTTATTGGAGTAAATTAATATGTAAAACAGGAAAGAGAGTACAGTAATATGTTTGAGACAAATAATGTAAATGTTGTGAGGAAAAGTAAAATTGTGAATAAAGAATTTTGAAATGAAATAATGATTATTATTATTGGGAATTCACTGGTTATATAGTGTATATATTTTTCTCCACGTAACCTTTTAACATAAATCAACTTTTAACAAATTTTTGACTCTTTACTTGGCTAATTAATCAAAAAACTTTTTCTCTTATTAACTTGGTTTAATTTATTACTATGTCAAAGATTTATTACAATACATTACTAAGACAATATATATATATGATATTGATCAGTCCGCGTTTTCCATGCGTCATCAATTGGCTTTCTCCAATTCCAGTTAATAACACCTTTTATTTTTTTAAATTTTAATTTTTCTAATATATCGCTTAAATTGTTGTATCTTAAAAAAACTCACAAAAAATTTGTATAAATAAAAACCATTCTGCATAACTAATTTGTAAGCTATTGTCTAATTTAAATTTTTGCCAAGGTTCTGGGCAACAGGTATTTAGTTAAAAATTTGTTAAATTTACTAGCACTTTTTAAACATAAATAAACATTCGGCGGTGACCAACACGAAAAAGATTATATGTATTCCTATAATTTATATCTATTTCTCATTATCACTATTGATGCTCTTTAACTCGCTACAGGTATGGTGGGGTCTGTATGGATCTACATTATTAATATATTTCATAAGCCCATCGAATTTTAACGTTTTACCGTAAATATAATTTGAACCGGGCCAACCCGCCCAATATATTTGTTATTTAGGCCCGACACGGTCCGAAATTTTCAGCCCCGACCTGGCCCAAAATTACAAATACAGCCCGAAAATTTTTACTAGCAATAACATTTTGCTATAAATTATGCATTTTGCACAGTCCAGGTCCAAGTACTAATTTATCAATTTTGTTAAAAATATTTTAAAAAAATAAGGCAAATTGATAAAAAAAACGGACCGGCCAGTATTTCATTTTTTGATCAGCCGAGCCTGGTGGGCTTTTGGGTCCCGATTTTGTTTGATTAGTATAAGAAACGAGCAATTTTTAATTTTAATTTAACCTTGCTTTTGTGCAAAAATAACTGTATTGAAATTTCAGCAGAGCATTTTACAAGGTTTGAATTTCGGGTCAACATTGTATTACTCTACCGCGGGTATTACATTTTTTACCCTTACCTGTAGCAGGTTATTGGTCTTATTTTAAATACTATGGTTAATAGTCGTTTGCCTCTATTAAGAAAATCTTTTGTAGACTGAGGTCATTTTTGCTTTCCACCCAGTTCATAATTGAGATTTTATATGTGCTCGGTTTTTGGCCTTTTGTTGAAAGTACTCAAATTTTAATTATGGCCTAATTAGGTTCAAAAAATTCTTTTATTTTTTTCTTAAACAATGCAAAGTTTTATTAAAAATGAATTAGAAACGGAATATAGTTAAGGCATTTTTTCGCTTTTAGTATAACTAGCACCAAAGTGTGAATTTAAAATTTGAAAATTCAACAATCTTATTCGTGGACGGAAGGCCTACACCCAAATATAAATTGGATACGATGGTCGAACAAAAATGTTAGGAGCATTTTTTGTAGAACCAAATTTTTTTTATATTTTATCTCTTTCGGAGACCATTTAAATTGCCAAGTTCATAGCAATTTCTCGTTTTTTATGACTTTTAAAAGTAAAAACACATATTTAAAATTTTAAATGTCCTACGTTTAGATTCGCGCTTGCAAAGACATTTGCATAAAATTATGAGGCGCCAAAATTCCACGATGCCAACAACTAAATTCATTTATCATATGTGCATTGTATAACGAATTAAATAAGTTGCAAAAATAGGATATATATAATACAATTAAGCTATTTCCCTACATGTAAAGCCACCACATACAAAGAGGGGATCAAGCTTTGGGGCACATTAAAATAACACGAGTTTAAACCACCTCTTTCGATGTCCAAAAATAATTATTTCACATATACATATAAAATTGACACATAATCCTACCCAACGGCTCCGCTCGTGTCACTTAAGCCTGGTCAATTATCAAAGATCCTGCTCAAAAATTCGATACATATAACAATTAAAATTATTACCACATATCAGTCTATCTCCCAACCCAAGAATGTTATTATTGGAAATAATATCTTTCCTAATCTCCGTCTTATCGGCATCGCCTTTTAATCCATCACTCTTATCGCCGTTCAATTATAAGATTAAGCACCATGGATACCAATTACAAACGACCCTTGGCCTTTTGTACCTCACGGTTCTTACGAATTGGCACACCGGTATCTTTCCTTCCTTAACGCTTTCGACTGTTAGCGCTAGCGAAGGAGCCGAATATTCTTACAGGGGCAGTGACTGCCCTGATCTTTGGTACAGGAAATATCCGCAATGTGGAACGGATGATACGTTACTTAAATCGAGGTACCGACAATCACCTATCGATTTGAGTGACGCTACCTTCAATACCAGCCTCAAACCCCTAAACTTGCGAAACTATAAACTTCCACTCGGTAGATGGCGTGTTCAAAAATTTATGACGGGCCTTGTGGTTACGGTGGAAGGGAGCTTACCCTTTGTGGAACTGCCGCAACCCTACGAGTTCGTGCAAGTTCACTTCCATTGGGGGGCTGGCGGGCGATCATTAGTAGGTTCGGAACATTCAGTAAACGGGAAATTTTACCCGCTCGAGGCACACATTGTTCATCAGGAGAAAAAAAGCGGTCAACTAGCGGTTATAGCCATCTTTTACGAATTCGGTGAAGCCAAAAACGATAAGGATAACACCAAACTTGATCCCCTTTTCGACGTATTAGAGTCCGACATCAATGGTCGATTTTATTCCCAATCTGGCGGCACACCTGTTCTCTATCTCAAAGACAAATTTTTCCTTCAAAATTTGCTTCCCGATGGCGCTGAAGACTCGTATTATAGGTGAGTTTGTTTACTTTTTTGCATAAAAGTAGTAAATTGTAACATGATATTAGGGTAATATGAGATCTATAACGCTGTTTTTTTCACCGTTATAAGTAATTTTCTTTTTCATATAGCAAAAAACAAAATTGTAATAGAAACCAAATTTTTTCTCCGCTCTTATAGGTTAACATCCATATTATTAAATCAATCATAAAACTTATTACATATTATATTATTTTTGTTAGTCGTCTGGAGGTGCAAGTTCAAATCTTCATTTGATTTTGCAAACAATTAAGGGAAAAATTTGTTTATACATTTAATCTGTGCTCAAAATTAAGATACACATTTCTATTTTTTTTTGCAAAACATATTTAAAATTTGAGCATAGCTTCATTATATGTATATGTTGACAGGTACATTGGTTCATTAACTACGCCCCCGTGTAGCGAAAACGTCATATGGACCGTAATCAAAAAAGTCGGTCACATTTCTCGCCGGCAACTTTACTTGCTGGAAAGGTTACAACAATGCGACCCTAAAGCCAAATCATGCTACGTCCGAACCTCAATAGGTCCAAATTCACGTCCAACTCAACTGAGAAATAACCGAGCCTTGCATTACTATTCCACAACTTCTGCAGCGAGCCAAAAAGACATTAACCTAATATTCTATATCGTCGTCCTCCTAGGGTCATCATTTCTTCCGCTCAAATTTTTGTGATTGTAGGTTGCCGTGACATTTTTTTATGTATTTCTATTGACCAGAATCGCCTTAAAGATTTAATTAATTCATTACAAGATATGTCTTATATCTAGTCCATAAAACTAAACCCCATGCGTTTTTTCTAATTGTGGGGGGAGTTTTCTATTTTACCATGCTCGTTAGAGGTAACCATCTGCCCTATGGAAAAACCAATCATACATTAAAAAAAACGATATATTAAAATTATAAATAGAAACAACATGTGAAAATAATAAATTGTCAAAACACGAATTGTTCATTTTTAATACATTAGCTTAACAGATATCCCAGCCGCGGTCTAAAGTATAATGTTACAAATAAGTAACTTATTTTACCTTATCCATCTTAGTACCTAGGCCAATAAATTTAGCTCACCGGCGTGTTTAATTCTGGTGAGTTAAATGAGGTGAAGCCATGACGGGTAAGCTGCCCTTAATGGAAAAAAAGGTTTAGAGGGAACTTTTAAACGCAAAAATATCCATAGAATTTAAAATGTTCTCGTGAATGTTTTCCAATGATAATGTCTTTTTTAGGTTTAGTAATAGAATTTTTAAGATAGAATTAGAAATATGTTAGGATCAAGTTTAGATGAAAGTTGTAGTCAAAATAGTTGGAACAAATCAATATGTCTTACTTAATTTTAATAGTTCATTGTAATTGATTGGTAAAATGGTGCATGCTAACTTCCGCATATTTTTTTTAGTATAGAAATGAGCAATTTTGGAATAATTATTAAGGTAATAGTAACAGGGCCAGCAACAATTATTGTATGGTGACCCTTATGCAAAACGTTTTCAGGCACTATTTAAAAAAATAAACGAAGAAATTTATCATAATGTGTAGCTAAAGATTTAACACAAAATTTTAGCCTTACAATTTGTCACAGTCATTAATCGTATCCACCTACAATATTTTTTTTTGTAATTTTCTTTTTAATTTAGCCATAAAAAATTTATGGATGTAAAGATAAAATAAATTAGAGAGTCGTAATTTTTTAATTCTCAATTATAAATCAACTATAGGCATTATCAATCGTCACAAAAGAGTTAGGTCAAAGTCTCCCCTCAAGACTTACTACGAACTAGTTGTGCGTCCATCTAGATGATATACCAAAAAAAAATTGAAAAAAATTTTTCTTCTTGAAAAAACTACTAAAAAACTTTACTCCAATGCTGTGCACTTTTTAAATAGCTTGTTTAAGACACATTAGGGCGCGTGAGTTAAATCAATTCGATAAATTTTAAACACTTTTTTAAAATTGTTTAAAAACTTGTGTTTAAAAAATAGCGTTTGCTAGTAATTATGATTTTGTTAAGAGGCGTTTGAGGAAAAAGTATTAAAATTGTTAAACACAAAATGTACTTTGAACGCGCCCTAAATAATTACCCATATTGAGCAAATTTTCCACCATATTTTTTTACAATAATTTGTTTACAGCTAAAAGAATTGTTATATTTCGATAAATGGTTCGAAAGGCAAATGTGCTTAAAAAATCGTTTTTTAATACATCTGTCCATTTGGTTTAAATCAGATTGTGTGTTTAGTGCTTAAAATTTTTTAGTTAGGGCTGCGGCTAGTGGAAAAAAAATTTTGACGAAAAAAAATCGCACGCATTTGAATAACATTGAGGCGGCTAGTGTGAAAAATTTTTTTTAAAAAAATATTTTGTTAGGCATATAAAACGACCAAGAAACCTAAATTCCGGCTAAAATTTTTTTTATTTTAGAAATATTTTTTATACAATTTTGAAAGAAGTATTAGCCACAGTCTAGTGTAAGATTATATATTTTTGATAAATTTCTGCTGGTTAAAATAAACATACAGTAGCTAAAATCAGAGGTTTCGCGTCTGAGGGGAATGCAAAATGTTTAGAAAAAACCACGAGTATTAAATTTTTTTTCTCGGAATAATAAAAGGCTCTTTTGAAAAATCGTGTTTTCACACATTCATTATTGCCATGCCGAGTTTTTGCGTTGCAACAAATTTGCCTAAAGATAAAATTCCGCCTTCGTTTGTTAAAGAAGCATCAGCTCTAATTTCTCAAATTTTGAAAAAACCCGAAAGCGTAATATTTCTATTTATTTTAATGTATTTTAGTATGTTGCCGTTTTATTAAAGCCAGATCAAATAATGAGCTTTGGTGGCTCTACAGAGCCATGTGCTTTAGTAACTCTCATGAGTATTGGATCATTAGGAGGAGATCTTAACAAGAGTCATTCAAAAAATATTTCTAAATTTATACAGGAAAAATTGGGGATTTCCGCTAACAGGTAGAATTATTTTGTATGATTTTAGGTCTTTTAAAGCACACAACTTAAATTTAAGATTGTTTTATTTTAAAGCTCTTTTGCTATAAGCTTAACTGCTGTTACCTTATTTAATGTATAAAAGGCAAAGTTTAAATAAAGTTTTGTCAAACTAATTTTTAGATATTTATGAAGAAGATAGTTTGATCAAAAAATTAAGTTTTAACAAATTTTCATTATAAAGTTTGGGTTAGTTTTTGAAAGATAAGATTTAAAAGAGAGTACAAAATATCTATAAACTGTTTATTTGAACCAAAAATATAGCTTATAGAACAAGCAAAATTCTGGTTATATTTAAAAAATTGCTGTATTAGTCTAATTAAATTATTTTACAATATTCAGGATGTATATAACATTCCAAGATGCATCACCAAGTGATGTTGGTTGGAATGGAGCAACTTTTGCTTAACCTAAAGCCTTCATAAAAATGTTCATAAACTATAAGCATGCCATGCATCAACATTACTTAAATTACTGTAAAAATTGGGGATCTTTTTATTATATTCATTACTCATTAAATATTTAGCAATAATAAATTGTTAATTATTACCTATTTTATTGCAATCAATAAAAGCATTATAATGAAACATTTATAATAAATATTTTCTCATACAACCAATCAATCATATTCATAAAAGCTTTTTAAAAAACTGGATAATCAAATTAAAGCAAAGTTTTGTCTAATTTTGTAAGGCTCACGTGAAAAAGTGATAATACAGAAATATTGCATATGTTTGTTACGTCACCTTGTTGTAGAGTTCATAAAATGCATACTCAGTCCACATAAGTATTTAATCTCTTTCATGGTAATTTTATCGGTCTAATAAAATGTGAAATATAAAAAATATTCAATACAAGGTCAATTAAAATGAAATAAGCTTTGTTTTATTTTTCTAAACGTTTTTAATCATTGGCGTACCTGGGGGGAGGTAGTGAATATAAACGCGATTTAATTTTAATAAAATGATCCTTATATTATATTCTTTTTTTCCTTTAATATGTTAATTGAATCCCTAAAAATGTGTAAGAATTACAGTAAATATTGTAAAACTAAAAAAATAAATAATTTGTTGGTATTGTAAAATATGTTGGCTCAAATAAGTTGGATTATAGCTTGCCAAAATTTCAATATATATGAGCAACTTTTGAGATCTGTCCTGATATCTAAGGATTTTCCAATCCGTTTACCGTTTCCAATCAAACTTTTAAGCCTGCTATTACATTGAATATTATTAAAAATATGTTAAAAAACACAAACATACTTAAAATATATTTTTATTTATAAAACAGTTATACTGTTAGATTCAAACTTTAAATAATATTTTTATTTCAACACCAATAAAATTAGTGTACTATTTAGGCTGGGATGCCCATTCTATATAACCAAAATATTGATGTAAGTAAGAGCTTGATCCTATATTTGATTATTTGGAAAAAATTACAGTTTTTCAAGTTAGACGCTCCAAAAGTTTCGCTTATTAATTTATAAGCATTCATAAATTGTTTAGATACTTTTTATATTGTATTGACTCATAAGTTTCGGTCTCATTTTCATAAGTTCAGGGTCGTCCTCAGGCAAGGGTGGTAACTCCTAATATATGGGAAATATTCATAGACAATCATTTTACATGTTAATGTAAAAACATATGAGTGGTTAAAAAAACCTATAAATTACAAAAATTGAAATTTAAAGTAAATACCTAAAAAATTTACCTTTAGGAAATTTGAAGGCACAAACCCACGTTGTTTGTTTAAAGTTCCGATAAAAAACCCGTCGGGATCCATATTCCCCTCGACTATTATAATATCGCCAACATGGAACGATAATTCGAGCTATATTATGAATGATTATCATTTAATTAATTGATAAAAGTTAATAATCTTTAGAAACACGTAAACCCACGTTAGTTCAGTTATTACTCATAAATCTATTAGAGATAACGGAAAATCTCAGACCTTTGTCCTTTAAAAATAACAAACTAACTATTAACCAAATTTAAATCTGATATGAGGTTATCTAAAACTGGCAAGGCGGTTTGTAAATTCGACTTTTACATTTTTTACCCAAAAATGAGCTGACAAATGTTGCCAATAACATCAAGCAAAATATGTAAAAAAAACCTTGTTTTATATTTGCACTAATGTTTTATACGTGCCAATTTTTCAACCCGAGCCAGTAAAAACATTAATAAGGAAGTCATATGAGATTTTTCAATTTAAACAGTAATCCCGGTGTGATTTGTGTCCGGTCCATTCACGCATGCCGGCACTGGGCGGACTTTTTGATCTTAACCCTAAACACTAACAAATATTTATAAGCATCCATCAATGCATACATCAGAATCCACGTTAGGTGACAAAACTTTTGGGTCGTAATCGTAGAGGGCAATCATACGTTTACAATTCGGCGGAAGCTTCGTGTCTGTGAGGAGCAAAGCTGCGGCATTTCTTCCGCTACTACTCGTCTGTCCAGGCGCATTTTGATTAGAGGTGGGGCCAGTTGAGACAGCAGATGCCGTCGGAGACGCATCGTGAATTTGACCAGTGGTTACTTGGGTGCAAAAAATTTATTTACAGGTTACATGGAAAAATTGTATAATGAAATATAATCAAGTTTTTAAAACACAGGTCAACAATATAACTGTCAGAAACAATAAATGAAAACATAAAAACATACATCCTCAATGGCCTTATCGCATATATATTTTCCGTTTTTTCCGCCTTCGGCTCCTTAGATCCGTCCATACTTTTTTTTTACTAAATTGATAGATTTTACGACCTTGAGAATACACTAAAAATATGAAAGTATCTATCATATAATAATCCCTTGTAACTTAATTTATCATCTAAAATAATGAGAAATAAAATTTTTTAAAATACCAAGCTCATACATCAGCATTTAGATAATATAGAATATGCCACGTCCAAACTTAAATACAAAACTAGGTATAATCGGTTTTTAATAAAAATAATATTTGAAGTTTAATTTTAACAGTTTAGTTAGTGTGAATATGCAAAAAAAATTCAATTTATTTTGATTTTAAATCTTTTTTTTTTGACATTTTTCTAAAATTTTCAATGTTTATAGCTGACTTACTAAGTTTGATTAAAAAAACGGTAAACGGATGAAAATCCCTAAGATGGCAGGTTTTATCTATGGTTAGCTAACTTTCAAAATTTGTTGACTTGTGTAATAATAACGACAACACGGGTAACAAAAATATCAGAAGGTTAAGAAAATTTATTGAATCTTAGGCAAACTTATTTACAATAGCACATTAACTTTAATGATTTTCCGTTATAAAATTAAACGGTTAGCAAACCCGAAAATGTCGAAAAATACAAAATGTAAAAAAAGTTACGTTTTTGTGGCTTCATAATTCCATAGAATAATTTTTTATACCACATAATTTTAAAACTTTCATTTTCTACCTAAAAATGAATCAAAGTTAGTGAATTAAGCTAAAAAATAACATTTGGGTTATTAAAATGTTACGTCTTCAAACTGCGAAATGGCAAAATTTTTTTACAATAAAATTAAAATATTAATTAAGGTCAAAAAGAAAAAACAATTTTTTTTTCTTTTTTCAGTTTAGTATTTAAGTTTTTCCCCATTAAAGTTTATAGCAGGAAAGTAAGTTGCATAGAAAAAATTTAAGAATTGGGTAGTTCTTTTAATCTGATTTATTAGTTTATAAGTCCGAAGAATCATGAAAATGTAATTAAAAAAATCAAGGAATAGAGGATAACTATAGCCGTGAAGAGTTTATCCTAAAAAACGTATAAAAATTTATTTTGAGAAGTAGGCACAAAATTAACTGGTACCTCTTGACATTTGTTGGCTTTGCTGTAACGCAGCCGCTCTGGTTCCATTACTCCCAACTCTTTTAGATTGCTGTCGATGGTATTCTCCCGTTGATTCCTGATCCTGTTTCAAGTTTTCACGCAATATATCCTCCTGAATTTCCGATTTCCGTCTCTCATCTTTTTGCTCGTACCTCTCGTGTTGTGGATTTGATGTAGCTTTCGTTTTTTTAATCAAAATAAATGTTATGCACTACAAAGTTATAACTAAGGCTGGAAAACACCTTAGGTTTAGAAATTATTTAAAATAAATGGTTTTAGCAAAATATTTATAAAATAAAATTTGCTTAATTTATGTATTTCCCTTCCTAAAACATAAAATTTACAAAAAAAATGAGATTAGCCTAAAAAGGGCCCTTTTCCAGCTTTGTTAATAAATTTTAAAAATATCAAAGGTAGGAAGAGCATTATAGAGATTCAACATGCACACACCTGTTTCATCTGTCAAGGTCGAGTGTTGCGTAGGGACTGTAGTAGCAGGTGTTATGTAAGGCGGCGATTTTGTCGTAGGAGGCTGGCGAACGCTACCGCTTTGAGATTGCTGAGATGGGTGCGCTGCTTTGGGGGCTCGACTACCGGTTGATTTATGATGATGATGGTGAGCCCCTTTGGTAATAATGGTGCCGAGATTCGAAGTTCCACCACCAGACCCATTCCCAGTGACAGAAGAGGGCGGAGATCTGTGTATTATGAGTATACAAGATTGTAGATTTGCCATTTTTTTAATAGTTGATATAATTGTATACTAGCATAGCATAATCAATTTAAGAAATGAAAGTAAAATTGCATCCGATTTACCATGGATACTGAATAATGGTTAGAAAATAGGTGAAAAGAAAAATCTTGAAGTTAGAAAAATCTTGAAGTTTTGATGCTAAAATGAAAGAGAATATCGCTTTATTTTTTGTGTAACCGTCGTCTCAATTAATATTTAATAAACTCTAAAATTTCGACAGACTTTTAAATGACTAGTTTATTACAAGAAAAAAATTTATAAGTAATTGACAAAAATTATTACACTTCATGGAAATAATCTACATGCCTTTTCATAAATTTTTAAAATAGGCTAATTTCTTAGATATAAATCGAAAAAGATGCCAAGCTTGGTCAAATTGACTAATTTTGCAACTTGGATACCTTAATTAAAAAAAAAATTTAATTATATTGGAGTCAACTGTACCTTTTTTCATCTTAAACAATTATAAAAAATTTTAGTATATCAAGTTCTTACATCAACAATAGTTATACAGAATATTTGGCATCCCCGCCTTAATAGGACATTATATGTTTTCAATTAGTTAAGGTTTAAATTTAACAATTTAGCTGTTTTCCGGCTTACACAATTTGATAAAAAGGGATTTGAAAATGCCCACGGTGGCAGGTCTTGTCTCTAAGGTGGGCTCATATATTTCAAAAATTCGAGCTGTTTTATAGTATTTCATAAAGGCGATATAAAGAAGAAAAAAATTTGTTTGGGCGTCAAAAAGTAGGCAAAAATAATTCATTGGCTCCGAGCCACCTATATAACATTGCGACTGGCATGCAACGTAAAAACATAGGTTCAATAAAAATAAAAACTTTTTTGGAGGCGAGGTAGTCACAGAAGGTCCGCTACCAGTTTGGGGTAAAGTTTGACCTCGGCTAACTTTAGTAATACCAGTTTTAAAGATTGGCGCAGGCTCTAAACCCATCGATTTGGCGGGGGAGGACATCCGAAAAGAAGCAGATTTCCTCGTGGCACTAAAAGTCGTAGGAGTGGTAGTTGTAGGGAGTCCGAGAGTGGGCGGAGAAACATCAAGTTTGTTGGCAGTAGCAGGTAAAGGTTTATGCGTCGATAAAGTTGTCTTTTGAGCCTCTGAAGCTTGTTGTTGCTGCTGAGGCATTTGCCGACCACCAGAAAAAGGAATTCCTTCTTGTTGCGATGGCCGATCTGTTTGATGAGCATCGTGGTAAACTAAAAATTAAATGAGTGAAATTTTTTTAGTCGGATCATAATCTGAATTCAAAATTAAGGTAATTAGAATGTGCAGGTAAAGGTTGAAGCTCCACATAATCGATCTTAATCAGGGCTAGGCAATGTAAAATATTTAAAGAAGATCGTACCAAGGAATATAGGAAGAGATTTAATCAAGTTTACATTAGATAGAGATGTTTACTATAATTTATAACAATCCATATAATCATTATCAAATTGCTTAAATTTCTTTTCCTATTTCTTTGACACAAACTAGATGTATTAGTTTAACCTGCTTACAAAAACTGCCCCAAAAATATCTGACATAGGAGTATTACCTTGTTGTGATCGTTCAGGTCGGTGATGCTCTTTGGATGCCTCATATAGCTTTTGTTGATACCTGAATAAAATAAAATTTAATATAATGGCAGTATATTACAATATGTTTTATTTGAGTAATAGTTTTTTAATTTATTACTTGCAACCCCGTTTACCTTTAAAGTCAAACTTCAGTTATATTTTGCGTTGAAGTTTAAAACATGGTAAAAAAGACTTGGAAACTCGTACATTTTAACAACGAATTAAAAAAATTTAAATGAAAATGTAAAAAAAAAAATTTCGTGATCAAATATGGTCTTAAAAACATATAATTTAAATTAGGTTATGTTAAGACAACATACAAGTCAAAATTGTCGGCAAAAATAATAATTTTTTTGCCTTATAAAAACATTTTTTGTAATTTTGGCCAGCCATTCATGTTGTTGTTGTTAGTAGCCCCTGTTCGTTGGACCTAAAAAGTTGGATGTAGAAGTGAGTTTGAGTGCTGCAAGGGACTTGAAGTGCTTAAACCAAAGTGCAAACAAATTGTGAGGGAGGGCGTCTTTTTTGAAAAATCTTAAAGGTAGAGTCATTATCTCGATCGAAAAATAAAATTGTTGACTACTATAAAATGACTCATAGGCATCTTATTAAATTAGCTTTACCCGAATACTATTTAGACTTATTTAACAATAGTCTGTAACAAACGTTAGGCTTAGCAAAGTATAATTGAGCAACTGTAAGCTCTTGACTATCATATAGAAAATTCAAATTTTCCATTACTTAAAAAATTTTTAAAATAATTAATAATGTTTTGTTTTCCTACATCTAACTCGATAACTTTACAAATTTACATTTAATTAAAACATTATTCCTCTAAATAGTAATAAATTTTTTCCTGGCGCAACACAATAATTGCAAAAAAGGACACCATCCTTACCTTATACGTTCGGGCGTATCAACCGATTCGAATGACGACGCTGGTTCGGAAAAGAAACGTTCGTTGGGAGGGGCAAAAGTGGCGTATTTTTGAGTTCTTCTCGGGGTTCCATCATCGCCCATATTTATATATGGGCCCTCCGGCAAGGTTTGTTGTTGTTGTTGATCGTAATAATAATAATCATTAGAATCTGGAATGGTTTTAAACTTTTGTTGTTGTTGGTATGGTAGGGAAGGGTCATAGGAGGTGGCAGAGTAAGGACTAGGGGCATTAGCGCCGGATGGTGGGTTTGGAAGTATTTCTTCATCTTTGGTTTAACAAGTGGATATAGAGATATATATTTATACATTTTTTTGCTATCAGAATATATATTATTCAGGTTTACAATCTTTCAGTGAATGTTATTAAAGGTTATATGTTTAACGCAGTCTACATGTTAGAACTTTATCTCAAATATTTTTTTTCGTTTTTCAAATAAGCCCTAAGCAATGGCCCATTAGATCCTGTACCATAAAAAAACTGATCAATTTGGCAAAATTGACTGATTTACGGCCTCGATTATCCCTAAATAACTGTAAAAAAATTTATTAACTATATATTTAATATTTAGTATATCAAGCTCTAGCCTCATCATATAAATTGTTCTACAAAATATTTTGCACTCCAACCTATATAACAGAGGATTTTTTTACATCAAATAAAAACATTATTTAAAGATTTTTAATAGTTAGTTTTATTTATAAAAATAATTTTTTCAATTTTTTCATTATTTTTTTTAAATATTTTTTCATAAATTTTAATGTATAAGCTGACACATAGTTTAAATAGAAAAAACTGATAAATAAATCTTTATTTGATCTCATAAATTAGCTCATGTATTTAAAATTTATCAAATTATGTCATTAATCTAAAGAAAAGGCATTAGGCGCGGGAGAAAAATACAAAATTATTTAGGTCCTCATGGTTTAAGCTAAATTATACTACCCGTCATGTTTATCACTATTTTTCCGTTTTGTTGCCAGACAAGTTTTTTTTCTTTTACATACCGAAATTATCATAAGAATGTCAATAGAATTTTTGAACGCATAATATTTTTCAATATTTTACGTTAATAATTTAAAAATATACTTTTAAATCTAAATATTGTGTTAAATCTATTTTATTCATATTGAAAATTTCATAAGCCCATCTAATTTTGTTGACTTTTACAATTTAAAATTTTTAATTTTGCAAATTCATAAATTTGATAGGCAAAAAACTGTCTTAATTAAAAACTCAAAATTTCAAATAACTTGTTTATAAAAAAAACATAATTGTGATATTTTGAGCTTTTTTATCTTAAGGTCGCACAAAAATATGACATTTAGCATTTTTACTAATTTAAATGTTTATGACAGGCCGAAAAAGGGTAAAGTTGGATAATTATTAAAAAATAATAGTAAACTCTGTGGGACTAATTAAAAATTTATATTTGGATCAGATATTTTTGTAGACTGTGTTTTATAAAGATATTAAAAAAAAATATCCAATTGAAATATCGATGTTCCGGATGATTTGACATTCGCAAATAATATTTTCCTATAAAAATTAATGATTGATTCAAATAGACCACTTATTACATTTTCATATTGAAAGTAATAGCCATGTCCAGTTTTCATGACATTTGGCCAATAATAAAATTAATATTATAACCTGGTAAAGGTCTGCTAACCATATTGATGGGTACCATGCCCACAACTCGACCTATGTATTCACGGCCTTGACTTGATTTTAGTTCGGCTACGGAAAAGGATTGAGGGCCGGTAGAGATTGGTGGCGGAGGTGGAAACGTGGCACTTAGCGAACCCCAAAAGAAGCCATCTTGATCGAGGGGTGATAGAACACGTATCAGTTGTCCGATTTGGAAGGGCAGCTCTTCCTATTATGCGTAAAATCCAATTTAAATTATTTCCACGCAATATTGTATAATAATATGAATTAGCATTTATATATTTTTTCTAAAAAAAACAATGGGCTTAAGGTTTCCCCCATACCTTTACCCATTTAGGGGTGCCATACCCGTAGGGGTTTGACTCTTTTAACCCAAACAAAGCAATTAATATTGCCGACGGGTTAAATAGTAAGATTTACTCGCACGCCGGCCACATAGGTTTTTAGCCTAAGCTCTCACTTTAGCCATAGCGTTTAGGGCTCAATGCCTAAGCAGGCCACTCAGCAGCTTTAAAGTGGTTGCACATGTTTACTATTTTTCCAAAGAAAAAAGCTTCTTGTGCAAGGCTTCGAACTCGCAACCTCCTGCGTGTGAGACAGGAAGGTTTGCCCCTGAGCTATCTGAGCCGACTATTCTTTTCTTAACGTTCTATTTATACTTATAAAACAATATTATAAAAAAATACCTTTGCTGCATCAGGGTCATTAGGCGACATGGTTTTAGGATCGTAACTGAAAAGGGTCCGAACCCATACGGTTTTAACGGTCGGCTCAGCTGATGAGCTTTCAAAGAGATAACCGCGTTGCCTCGGTGGTTGTGGATGCTGCTGATAAAAAGTTGGGGCGGGGAGAGTGGATGCTATTTGACGGCCATCGGGACCTCGTTGGCCGGTGTGTAGGTTCCGAGCGTCCCTTGATTTGTCGTATGTTCTGTTTTTTAAATGCAGATGTTAATATTTTTGAGGGTCAAATGGGGAGCTCACTCATTTTAGGAGAAGGCAACTCAGTAAAATTTGAGTGAGAACACTTTTAAATTTTTAAGTTTAACAATCATCTAAAATAAGTCTGAAAAAATCAAATTAATTTACAATTCTTCATAGTACACGAGAGAATTAGTTTAAATTTGATTCTAACAAATAAAAAAAATTGAGCACCTCAAAACGCCAACAAAAACAACTGAGCTTAAGTTTTTCGAGTATTGTAAAATTTTCGATCAAATGAATCAAAAAAACTTTATAATAAAAATTGGCTAGAGCATTAATTATTACCAATGTCATGTATAGAAATGCAAACATTTTCTACTAACTAGAAGTAAAAAAAAGTAAAAATGCACACCTATTGTCATCGTAGGGTAGAGGTGGAGCCGATCCAGACATATTGCGGTTAATGTAACGATCGCCCGTGTAATTAAATGGAGGAGGGGGTTGGAACCGACCAGACCGATCATTTCCAACCAGATCCTGGCGAGGCATTGCGGCTTCTCGTGGTAAACGGTCAAAGGGAACTAAATAAATAATTTTTGTATAGCGTGCAAAGTGATTGAAATAACAAAATTTATAAGGTTTTTTTTTTCTATTTGTCGAATTACATACAAAATAATGAAGTTAGATAAAAATTAATTTAATACTTTACTTATACAGACTTAAATCAATTATATATTATTGTATATTCTTTAATTTTAGAAAGGCGTTTTGTCGAAAATGTGTCTTGTCTACGAACAATTTTTCTCCTCTCATTTGAATTGGGGGTCAGACCATTCTTTTTTGAAATTAAAAATTTAAAAAACAATTTTGTTTTTTTTTTTTTGTTTTTTGTGTTTGATTTTGGCTTTTGGGAGGGTTTTATTAAAAAAAATTTAAATGTGACTTACATAGAATTTTCAAATTTCGCGTTTTTTTTCACCAAAAAACAAATACTAACTTTGACGTATAGCCATATGTAAAAAAACACAATATTTTTAGCACATTAAGATGCAGTTTAGAATGCTAAATTTCAGCCTATAAATATTTATTATTTCCACTAAATTTTAAAACAGGTTTGGCTTGGTGCTTTATATTTAAACAAACTCAATTCAGAAATTTGGCAAAAATATAAATAAGATCCATAAGTTACTATCAGCCAAATAAGGTCTAGGTGGAGGCATACGGTCAGGCTGATAAGGCGGCGCTTGTGGCAGGTAAGCGAAAGAAGACCTTCGCCTTAAGGGCTTGGCACTACTGCCCCCATATGGCCTCGGACCAAGTGGAATCCCCGTCTGTTTCTGTAAAGGTTGAGGTCCGTACCAAGGAAGATTTGCTTTACAGTAAGTGGGAGACAAATTAATGTTTATTAGTCTATTTGGTCAGTCAAGTTCAAGGATAATTTTAAAATAACAAAAAAAATCAACTAATTTAAGTGGTAATTTACATTTTTATACCAATTTTGTTCTGGATCCCCTAATTTAAACAAATGTGAAAAAATGTAAAAAACTTTTAAACAATTATATCTACAGTAGATTTACATGGGAAACAATAAACAATTCATAGTAATATTATGCGTAAAATATAACCATGGGTTTGAGGTTTCACCCATATCTTTCCCCTTTTAGGGGCGCCATACCCGTTAGGGCTTTGACTCATTTAACCCGAGCAAAGCAATATTGCCGACGGGTTAATTAGTAAGATTTGCTCGCCCGGCAACCTAGGTTTTTAGCCTAGGCTCTCACTTTACGCATTTCGCTTAAGGCTTACTGCCTAAGCAGGCAACTCAACAACTTCAGAGTGGTTGCACATGTATACTATTTTTCCGAAAAAAAAAGCTTTCTGTGCACGGATTCGAACTCGCTACCTCCTACGTCTAAGACACGAAAGTTTGACACTGAGCTTATCTGAGCCAATTAATATTTTACGTAAACAAAAAAAAGTATACTATAAATATGTAATTATAGTAAAAATAATATATTAATTGATATCAACATTTAGATAAAAAGATAGAAAATTGTGTACCCTCATCCTGAGGGTCCCGTCTCTGGGTAGACGCATGTCGTAGCAATATATCACCCCCCGAGCCACGTCTAGCACCGGCATAGGGTGGTTGATACTGTTGTTTTAGTAAATGGGAAGGAGGAAGGGATGAATCATAAATACCATCTTTGTCGGCGAAATAAGCTTCAGGAGGTGGTGGTCCGATATAACTGGAAGCTGGTATGTAAAATGCAAGAGGAAAAATAATTATACGTATAAAAAATAAAAATAATTAAGGTATAATACATTAAATGAAAGTAAATATTTATAAGGATAATTTAATCTTGATATTATAATTTTCTGACTAGGCTTGAATATTTCATTATTTTTTTATTTGCTTTCACATTAGTAGTAAATAGACAATGTCAATGATTTTGTATATTTATACTTTTAATTGAATATCTTTGATGATTAAAAAAATTTAAATTATTCTCACACACCCAAATAGAGCTAAGTGGGCCGTGTAAATAAGATAGACACAAATACGAACAACATTTATACATATAAAACCATCAGAACCATTTTTATTACGTTTCTTATATGGCTCAAATGCCTGGCCGGATAAAGACGGCTTAAATGGGGTAGAGTAAGGTGGTGTTTGATATGTATAATCCTATCAAAATAAATTATTCTTATGCATTTGATTTGTGTAAAATGATATACTAAAACATTTTAAACAATAGAGATTATTTAAAATCAAAATTACATTTTATAGCAATAATTATTATTAATATTCTACCTTGTAACTTTGTTGTTCCTTCTTACGGTTGTACTCGTAATCCATGTACTCGCGTAAAAATTTCTAGATATCAATATTAAAAGCTAAAAAAAGCAAAATGTCAAAAAGATATAAAAAAAAAATTCAAAACAAAATACAGAAAAAAACACTTTTTAATTTTCTAAAAGTTTTTTAAGTGGTCGTCAGGAAGTAACATAAAATTAAATGATTACAAATAAACATATTTAAAACAAACTTAATCTAATTACACTACAGACAATTTTTTTTTCACTTTATTGTTATATGTAGGGCATGTCAAAACTCCGGGAATCGATAAGGAGTCCACAAAATCCGGAGTTTAGGAGTTTTATTTTTTTGGAATTTGCTAGTTAACATTAGCTTATTGGAAATATTGAATTTGTATTTTTGTAGTCCAAACTCATTTGGTTTTGAAAGTTGTAAATAAATGAAAGAGCAGCTAATTATGTAATAATTACATGTATTAACTAGCAAATTCCAAAAAAAAAAAATTTATAGACTCCATCCCGATTCCGGAGTTTTGACATGCCCTAGTTATATGTGAACATACAAAAAAGAATAAGCAACCTCTTTCAAGTATTTTTCGTAGAGCTGATGACTACTCGTGTCACCTTCTTCCTCGCCGTTGTTTTCGAACATACTTGCCATGGCGAACCCGGCCGTGTCATCGATTGTTGATGTGGTTAGCATGGAGGGCGGGGGTGGGGGCAAAGAATCAAGAGCTGACCCCGTGGGAATATCATCGAAAGGCGGGAGAGGTCCGGCAGAAATTGCTGGGCTAATACGGCTTGAGGCCATTTTGGCTGAAACCTTGATATATAAAAACAGGAGAATTATATATGGAGAATAAAAATCATTGAATATTTATTATAAAATATAAGAATTTATCAGCTGTATGTATAACATATATATAAAAACAAATGCACTTCTGACACCAATAATAAAAACAAAGGAATTAATTATATTTTTAAAATTAAAGTGGATAACTATATTCATGAGATTTTAATTTTTTTGTTATTTGGGTGTTGTAAAATAAAATTTTTATATTTATATTGGCAAAAATTTATAGCTAATGAATAATTAAAATTCATTATTGAGATTTTTACAAAACATTTTAAAACCTCAAACGGTTTTTATATATTATCTCCTTAAAATTTATCCTATGTATTCTTCATGCAACTCTAAAATCATATAAAATTTTTTTATAGGCACGCTAAAAATTGATTCATTTTTATTAAAAAAAAAATAATTTTTATTAATTGTTTTTTTTTAAATTTAAAAAATTCATTTTAAAAAAAGTATTTTTCTTAGGATTGGCAACTTTTTGTAAAAAATGTGTTTTAAGTAAAAAGGAAAAATTTTGAAATTCTTTGATCAACTAAATGAACATAAGTCCCCTAACAAAAAAAAATTGTGAACTTGTCGAGTCAAAGCGGCAGTTTCAGGGTCGGACCTTTCCAAAAATTTTGCTGGCATGGAATCGGTGGACATCAATTCGCCAGAAACAGATCGGACCGTTATAAAAGTGGGTATGTCGTGTAGCAAAAAAGTTTCCATACTTAACAAAATATGATCGCCTAATATATCCAATTAAATAAATAAAATAAAAAAATATATAAAACAAAAAATAATATATTAAAAATAATTAATGGAAAATCTTTTCCCGCGAAATATAAACATACATAATCTCTTGTTTAAAAAATAGGTATAATATGCAAAAATAATCTTAAAATAAGCTGTCTAAGATGTAATAATAAGTATTAAAACTTTTTTCCAAACAATTTTAAGTTTAGTATAAAAATTAACTGACCTTTATAAAGATTGACTTAATCAATACCATAATAATGTATGATAAATGGGCTAAGTAGCGGCCATTTGAATGTAATAAAAATGACCTGAAGGTGATTCAACATCAGCTATGCGTTTCCCATCGAAATAGATACGGTAACCAGTTATGGGGGCTGAACTTTCATTCGCTAAAGAAGTCGGATCTTCACCCATGTTTGCTGTAGTCAGTCCTTTCCCATTCCTCAAAGCATCGTTGACTGGTTGTGGTATTTGGGAAGATCGACCATTATTGAGGAGTTGCTTTCGTTGTTGTAAGAGACATAACATGGACAGGGTAGGTCTAGTTGCTGCTGCTTATTCATGTATTTTAATAGTGAAAAAAATTCATAAATTACATATTAACAAATTTAAACTTCCGGGTGGGAGAACGTGTCCTTGTAATCAGCACTTTTTTTTAAATCGTCCAAATTTTTTTATTCATTCTTCTTGAATGGTTGGCCAAACAAAAAAGTGCCTGAATTTCTAAAAAAAAATTTGATATTTGTGCTGTATTAACATTTCCAAATTTTACTTGAAAATTTCAAATGACTAAACTCATAAAAAAATGTTAAAACAAATTTTAGATATCGTGGTAGCGATTTCCTTTGTAAAATTTTGTCAAAACTATATAAATAAAATTAAAATAATTGCAATAGGAAACATTTTACAACATTTTTAAAGGTTTAAGTTGATAAAGGTTAAAACTTGCGAATACTTCAAAATATAACAACGGAAGTTTTACGATATTTCAAAAAGTGTCAAATGGAAAGTACTTTATCTAAAATTATTTGTCGATATGTGTTATCAATTAAGATGTGTCATAGGTGGGCACCGACAAAAAGGTTTAAAAAATATGCTAAAATGATTTCCTCTCTTGGAACCTACTATGAAATTAATATTTTGTAACAGTTCTATTGGAAGTTACCTTCATCTCCAAATTCAAGACCCAAATCTTCGTCGGTTGGAACAGGGTTCCAACTAAGGAGAAAAGCACCATCCTGGGGTCCGGGTTCTATGACTACGTCCGTTGGAGGTTTCGGAATTTCTATAAGGGGATGATATGTTATTATATGCTCATGTTAATTTTCTAGAAGGCATGTAGTATACTAGTTATACGATAAAACAGTAGATATAAATTTTATTAATATTAAATGAAAGCACACATACTTCCTGGAAGCGTTTTAAATTCTATAGTAATGGAAGTGGATCCCGTATTTGAGATGTAGTGGTAATCATAGGGAGATGGTGGAACAAGAGCCGCCGAAAAGTCTAAATAATGAAATAACAAATTAGTAACCCTTTGCTTTTGAAAATTTGATTTTACAATCGAAACTTTATTATTATTATTATCAATATTTAAAATTGAAGTCAAAAGTTATATGGCTAATATATAAGGTCAGTGATTGGCCAACTCTAACCTCTCTCATATTCTGAACAATACCCGTCGGTGGAGGCATTATATCGTTCAAGGGCAGAAGCGGGTCTCTTCTCGCCCGTAGAAAGGTAGGAGGCATTGTTGCCATACCAAGTGGTACCCAAAGTTCCTTGTTGCCTGTTTGCCGGCATAGCAGCGGTATAAGGATGCTTCGTAAAAATAGAGCGCGTCGCAAGGACCTGGGCTTTAACTTTGACCTTGTAGTTTGTGGATGGGGATAGGCCTAACACGGAGCAAATAAAACAATCAAAATATGAATGAATGTTGATAAGATATAACTAATATTTCGCCTAAATTTTTAAGGTTTATATTAAGTGTTTAACATAATTTATTTAGAAGATACTGAAAGCAGCGATTTGACTCGTATTAAAGGCGAATATTGGTTTTACAAATCAAGGTACTAAATTTTATATGCCCTTTTTTACCCCATATTTTTCCGTGAATATAAAGGATTCGCTATTAATATAAACTACTTGACCTTCAGCTTATTAAGCTATAAGTATTTAACCAGCCCTAAAAGCTATGAGTAAATTTAGGATCGAATTCATGTATTACCCAGATAAAACGCAATTAAATGGTGAGTTATAGTGTTTTTAACCTTTAAGACGATATTTTAGGGTTCCGGGTTTTAGCGTTTTAACCAAAATATCGTTTACGAATACGGTATGAGAGATGTTGGTATCACTTGGGAGCCATATTATGAGACAATAACTTTTACCTATATCGACGGCTGTTATCCGGGTTGGGGCAAAATTTGAATCTGTAAACAGATTTTAAAATTTGTCTTTAAAACAAAAAGTGGAGGTGACAATTCTGAAAAAATTTTAAGATTTTTTAATTCCTTTTTAGTGGATAATTAAACTAATATTTTATATTCATAAAAGTATTATACTTATAATTTATATTTTAAAAAATAAATTTCTTGTTTATATCGCCAACATCGTAAGAGTTAAAAAAAGACAAGGGGTAGTGGGTGGCAAGTGTTTATAAGGGCACTTGCAAAGTAAGTTTTTATTTTCTTGAAATCTTTAAAATTTTGAAAATTTTTATTTTGTTATAAAACGCAAATTTTTAAACAGTAGCGCCAATTTTAGTTTAGGCGCATAAAATGCTTTTTCTGAAACAAAAAATTTTTAAAAAATTTTGAAAAAAAAAATGAAATTTTTATAATTTTTAATATTTTACATAATTAAAAACTCAGTTTGTACGTGGATTAAACGGAAAATCAAACTTAATTTATTGATACTTTAAATAACATATATAACCCAGGTCAACAAATATCATTGTTATAAAAAAATAAGTTTATAAAAAAAGCATGCATCCCCATGATGGCCTTATCTCATATATCCGTTTTTCTCAGTTTTTTCTGCCCTCGGCTCCTTACATCCGTCCATATCAAAAAAATGGCCTTTTTTGACCAAATTGACAGATTTTGGGACCTCACCCTTTTGTAACATATACATCTCAAATAATGTGAAATGAAATTAGTTAGTATACCAAGCTCTTACATTAGATAATACAAAATATTTCGTTATCGGTTTAAATAAAAATATTATTTGAAGTTTAAAATTAAGAGTTTAGCTGTTGTGAATATGCAAAAAAAAATCAATTTGTTTTTGAATCTTTTTTGTTTTTAAGTTTGATTAGGAAAAAAAGATAAAGGGATTAGAAATTCACTAATACAGGTTTAATTTTTGTAGTTAGCTCATAACTCTCAAAAATTTGTTGACCTGTGTAATATTAGTTTAATTATCTACTAAATTTAGTAAGTATCAAATAAAAACAAATAACAATTTAATTTTCATATTTCTCAAAATCAAATATGAAAAAATATATGTAAAAATAAACATTGTGAAAAAGCTAATTATTTATTAATCAAGATTCATAATTAAAAATAGGTGGAAAAGAACCTCTCCCGATAGTCATAGTGCAAAATGCATCGTGCGAATGTCCAACAGGTGTAATTGAACGAATACTGATGCGATGTGTCTAAATATAAATAAAATTCATATTTTGTTCAGTTTCACACAAGTTCATCTTTATTTGCCTATTAAATTTCATGCCTTATCTATAAAAAAAAATATCGAATAAATATATTGTTATTTAAAAATAACCAGGAGGTTAATTAAAATAAATTAATTATTTTAACAGTTATCTTGAGGTAAAATGAGCCCTTTTAATATGACAAAAATGCCAGTTTGGGGAAAAAATCTTCGGAAGTATAAGTTGAGTCAAAAGAAATCTTTATTCCATCATAGTAAATCTTTTGTGAAGATATGAAAATGTCCTACAACATATTTAATATAAATTTCACAATAACAATTTTTTTTTAATAATTTTACGCTTATGTTCAATACAAAAATAATGTTCATAAAAGATAAAATAAATACATCTGGAAAACATGACACATCGTTTACTAAAATCAATCAAATGGTTACAAAATTGTACAAGACCTTAAAGAAGTCTATGTCTTCAATGAGTGCACGCGTTTTTTGGTCCCGTTGTGTGAGGCATTTGACCGTACCGTCCATAATGACTTGATAGCCCCTTAAAGCGTTAGGGGGTAGCTCTTTAGGCCGGCACCAGCTAACGAGTAGGCTCCTTTTAAGCCGTTTTTCGATCACCAAACGGTTAGGGTGAGGAACTAATATGATATAAATTATATATAAAGGTCTAATCATTAAATCATTATCCCATTGGTAATGGTTGTGTTTAAATTTAATTTTAATATTGGAGTATGACATGACCACAGTAGATGTAAAAAATTATCATTGAAATAAAAACTCATTTGACATGCTACCTGATTTTTCTAAAAACAATGTACAAAATTTCTGTTTTGACATTACCTATATAAACAAATTAAAAAAATACATTAAACCAATGAATTTTTTCAAATAAGTTATCTCAATGTTTTAATTTATTTTCTTAATTAAAGGAAAAAGCGTTTCGATGGATGAATATCATAAAACTTTGTAGAGAAACTAATTAAAAAGTTTGTTCACCCAAAATTTACATAGTTAATAAAACAGGTAACTCAAGCTAGGTTTTAAAAGAGTTCTACAGAGCGGAGACTCTCGTAGAAATAAATTAAGACACATTTTCCCTTAAAAGTAATTTATCGATTTTAATTTTTACGGCAAAGCAGTATCCTTACATTAAGAAAAATAGTTCTTTTTAAGTGTGCAAAACTTCGTAAGAGTGAAAGGCTAAATTAGCCAAAAAAAATAGGGGGAAAAGGTAAATTGGGGAAACAGTAGGTTACAGAACGGTCATTCCCCACCAGGTATAAGTAGCGTGCCAGGTCAATTAAATATTTATGGGACGGGGGTGGTGTTATTTAACAGCCTTTTTTAAAGGATGAAATATTATGATAATTGTGATTCTCTCTCATTGATGTTTTAGACAATAATGTTTCATTTATATTTGCAATTTAGAAAATATTACGAATTTGTATATAGTATACCTAGAGAGAGATAAAAACCAAAATATATCTATCATGAAAAGGTACGAATGTACCAGTGAACTTTCTAATAACTTAATTCGATAGGTTGAAGACCAAAAAATATAAACAACGGAGAGGCAAGCATATATATTTAAACCAAAAATAAATTTATATAGTTTTTCATTTTTTAAAAAAAGGTAAAATTATTTGTCGCAAAATTCGGTAAACTTGTAAAATATACAATATCAATGAGGTATTTGTTCTGCGTCTAGATTTTGGCCTTCTAAAGCTTTATCACATACCTCATCTAATTACAAATTTATTGCCAATTCTAAAATTCTATTTACAATTGAATTTTAATAAAACATTTGAAATATTTCCACCCCCCCCCCTTTCCCCGACCCATATAACGGTCAAGATAGTTAACTAGAAATATAAATAATCAATATGCGATGTATAAACAAAAAATGGTTTGAGAAATATGTAACGCGAATGCTATATGGACCCAAATTTTTAACCTCTATAACTTCAAGAGTTTAATAGTTTATTAGGATAATATTTAAATATTTCATTCCATTATCTATACGAATATGAATTAGACTGAATATGGTATGGTTCAACTATATTTATTATTAAACTAGTAAATCCTAGTGGCTAGGCCACTAATATCTAAATTATTCTAAAAAATAGTTAAAAATATATATTCTATTTGAAAACTAAAACTTTTTTTTATTATAAAAAACTATTTCTCTAAGTCGTGATGACACAGCTGAATTAAGCACATCTATTAATCAATTTTCTAGTATAATCCATTAGTTTAATAGCTATGAACTTTATTTTTTTAAAATTTTGAAGAAATATACGTGCTCTATTAATATAAGTTATTATTAATGTAAATCGTAAATTTTATTTAACACAGAGTAAAAAAAATATGAAAAGGGATAATTTTTTTTCTTGATATTCCATCAAATATATCTTGTCGAATGTATCAATATTATTGATTAGTGTTTCTAAGTCTAGTAGAACATTTTTAGAAAAATTTAAGAAAAAATAATTTGAAATAAAAAATTATTTTTGGCTATTATTCACCTTTAAACTAGATATTTTATAAAGAAAAAAAAATATTTCTTATTTTATTTATTACACCGGACAACAAAAACAAAAAACGATTTTTTGAGGGGTTTGTATAGAATTTTCTTGCGATAACGATCCCGGGTTTAGTTTTTTTCCAATGCCTCCAATTTTTTTTCCGCGTCCATAGTTCAGAAAAAAATTCACAAATTTTTTTTAACTATTAATGTTCCAAAATCTATTGGCATATTCAGATTCCTTATAAAAAACATTTAAAAAAGTTTATTACCTAAAATTATTAGCAATTTACTTTCAAGTTATTTAGGCTCAAAAAACGGATTTTATGACGAGAACCACTAATTTCATAAAAATAAAATATTTTAAAAAAATTTAAACCCCTTGCGTTAATAATGAATGTTGCCGTTATCTAAATATATTTTTAAACTTTTGTTACTACCCATAAGATTTATGATATAGAAGCCCATAATACCCCAAAAATTGAAAAATCTCAACTTTGACACCGAACAACTAAAAATCTGAGGCATTGGCTAAAATTCTGATTTCATATTCGTGATCAGCGCCAAAAACTTGACCAATACCATAGTTGCCTTAAATGATGCTTAGGGTAGTCCGAATTTTGTTGTCCAGTGTTATACAACACATGTCAACAATATTTTGAGAGTTATGAGTTAACTACAGAAATCAAACCTGTCATCTTAGGGAATATCAAATCCGTTTACCGTTTTTAATCAAACTTAGTTAGTCAGTAAAAAACATTAAAAATTCTAGAAAAAAAGGTCAAAAAATCAAAGAATAAAATAAAAATAAATTAAAATTATTTGCATATTCAAAATAGTTAAATTGTTAAATTCAAACTTCAAATAATATTTTCATTAAAAACCGATAATATAATGTGTCATATTTAGGTTTGGACGCGAAATATTTTGTAATATCTAAAAGCCGATGAGAGAGCTTAATATATAAATAAATTTTATTTTTCAATATTTGTGACTAAAAATATAAGTTAAAAGGGATTTTTGTATGCAAAAAAATTTTTTTAATTTTTTCTTTATAGGATATATTTAGATCTGTCAATTTGGTCAAAAAAGGCCATTTTTCGTTATAGACGGATCTAAGGAGCCAAAGACGGAAGAAACTAAGAAAAACGAGAAATATATATGATAATAGGCCATCATGAGGATGCATTCTTTTATGTTTTCATAAAATTCACGGTTGTGCCATTGATATTTGTTGACCTGTGCAATAAAAACAATTTATATACTTAATATGTAAAACTATTTAAATAAATACCTAATAAATAAGGTTGCAATTTTTTTAGTTTAAAATTACATTGAGGCAATATCATAAGTTTCAACAGTGAAATTGAGAGTGTGGGATCCATACGGACCCCAATAGAATTTCTAATTTCTAAACAAGTTTTCTTATTAGAATTCGACCAAATTTTAATTACTAGTTTTGTTAATTATATATTTAAGAAAAAAGTCACAAAAATTTGACCCATAATACATAATATTTTTAAAGATATTCAAAATTAAAAATGTGCTAGGGTCCATATGGACCACACAGTGCTAATCGCGGGTTAATAAACCCCTTCGTGGAAGGAAAGTCAAAGAGGGGGGTTTTTGGCTCTAGTGTATCCGTTTGATATTATTTTCTAAAAGATAATTTTTAATTATAGAAATAACGCCGCATGTATTATTTTTTAATGTTTAGGGCTAGGCTTGCTTGGTCAAGTCATATAAATAGGGACCAGGAAAGGGGGGGGGGGAATATGGTTGCAACTTGAGCCTTTGGCACTTAAAAAGTGCGAGAAACTTACCTAAACCTGCCCCCCTGACCAGTCATGAGAGCCACAAAATGCGCGTTTGAATCCTTGATTATAGGGCATAATTTAACGCCTCTTGTAGGACAATAGTTAATTTTTTATATTTTAAAAAAGGTATTTTTTTTTACCAGCGGCCTAGCGGCCTGTCCGAGATCCACTGTTGCTTTGCTACTTCACAAATTTTCACTAAAACTTCAATCGTCAAAAATGGACATTTTCATAGGTTCAAAATGTTAATTTAAAGGAAATTTTTGACGCTTAATTTGAGGTTGCAAAATGTCACAACTATTTTCTACTTTTTAAGGTAACAAAAGATTAATTTTTTGGTTAGTAATATATTTGGTCTATTACACAGGTAAACAAATATCAATGACACAATCGTGAATTTTATGAAAACATAAAAGAATTTATCCCCATGATGGCCTTATCTCATATATATATATCGTTTTTCTTAGATTCTTCCGGCCTTGGCTCCTTATATCCGTCCATATCGAAATGGCCTTTTTTGAACAAATTGACAGATAGAGAATACCCTAAAAAGAAAAAATTTAAGAACCTTTTTTTCATATATAAATCCCTAGTAACTTATATTCATATCAAATAATGAGAAATAAAAATTTTTAGTATATCAAGCTCTTACATCAGCATTTAATTCAAAATATTTCGTGTCCAAACTTAAATACGACATGATATATTATCGGTTTTTAATAAAAGTTTTATTTGAAGTTTGAATTTAACAGTTCAGCTGTTGTAAAATTGCAAAAAAAAAATAATTTATTTTTGTTTTTGAATCTTTTTTCTTTTTTGTTTTTTTTTTAGGTTTTTTTTAAAATTCTCAATGTTTATAGCTGACTGACTAAGTTTGATTAGAAAAAACGGTAAACTGATTTATCCCTTAAATGGCAGGTTTGATCTCCGTAATTAGCTCGTAACTCTCAAAAATTGTTGACTTGTGTTATATTATCAATTTGATTTTGCTAACCATTATAATTTGCTTACGAGTTGTAACTTAATTACCACTAATCTTCTATATGCATATATCAAGGTGAAAAAATACGATCTAAATCCATCCCACTAAATACCTGCACTGCAGTGAATGACACCTAAGGTAAAAGTAAAAAAGCTCTACTGATAATAGGAAAAGGTAAGTGTTATTTAAAATTATATAATGTGTAGAAATATATGGGGTCTATAAAATGGTTTTCAAAAACTGAGTTATGGGACCGTTATGTGTGGGAATAACAGTTTTTAAAACAAGGACAAACCAATTAAATTGGAGTCGTGTGTTGGGGATTTATTCATCATCGTACACTACAGAATGGGGGGAGAGAATGAAGAATTTATTTTTTAGGGGGGCGAAAGATCATATAAATTTTAAACCATATATATATTATATAAATAGAAAAGCACCCTTTTCTGATGGTTTTAAAAGTAGTGATAGAGGTAATAATCGATTTTTTGTCACACACACAGGGAAATATAAAAGTTATTTGGTAAAAGGTTTATAATTCCTCGGGGCGTTTATTAATAAGTATTGTTGTGAAAATTCCACTTCTTTTTTTCCAAATTCGTAATTCTTTGTGCGTGCGCCAGATAGAAATAATGCACAAAATCTCTAATTGAGCCTAACAACACCTTTTTAGTATTTGATGTAGATGGCATGAGAGTTTTTAAATACCTTTAAACATATTATATAGAGCATTTTAACATATAAAATTATTTCATGTCACAAGTCTACAAAATTTAATTTAGGTCTATCTAAAATAGATTCGAAACAAGCAAGATAAAATAAAATATCACCTGTAATAGAAAATGATTTAAGTAAATCATTAGCGTCATTCAATATTGGTTGAAATTTCGTTATGTATTAAGTTTAAGTTTTAAACATGGTAAAAATACGCTGTTTGAGTTTTTAAAAACTCTGCCCTTTTAAATCCGAATTATATTTTTTGTAATGGGCATTATGTTGCAATTTGTATTTTTAATACCCATTTACTTCAAAAAAAAATTGCAAATTCGAGGTCTAACATCTACAACATATAATGCCAAAACCATCTATAATTATTTATTTTTTGCGATATAACATTTTTTATGATTTTAGCTACCATCAAATAACAATTGCATAGTTTTGAAATTTAGACCTGTTTGAAAAATAGGTTAAACATATTTTATTCAGAGCACATCTATTGCAAAATCGTATAGGTAATCCCCAGAAAAGGTTCGCTATGTGTATTTGTCCAAATTAAAACATGTACTTCAAAAAGGGTGCCCATTCGTGCCGTGCAATTGAGGCATGTCATAACTCCGGAATCTATTTGGAGTCCATAAATTCCGGAGTTCTAGAGTTTTATTTTTAGGAATTTGCTAATTAACATTAGCTCATCGGAAATATTATTAGTATTTTTGTAGTCCAAACTCATTTTGTTTAAAAGTTGTAAATAAATGAAAGAGCAGCTAATTATCTAATAATTTACATGTATTAACTAGCAAATAACAAAAATACTCCGGAGTTTATGGAATCCTTCCCGATTCCGGAGTTTTGACATGCCCTACGTGCAAAGCTTCAAAATTTGTGATCAATTTATTGACACTATCGACATTTTTGGGATATGACTGTTAATATAATCTATTTAACACAAAAGTTATTTTGCTTGAATAAACCATAACCGTATTACCGATGCTAAATGACATACTAGTATATAGTAAGGGCTATCATTTGTTCACCCGCTAGATCAACTGACCCCTAATCGAAGCGCTAAACAAAAATTAATCAACAACTCACCACATAGCCAAAGCTTAATGACTTTTACTTTGATATATGTTGACGATTAACAATTATCAATATATTTATGTAGTTCTAAATAAACATTTAATTTTAACTTAGGGCACGTGCAAAGTGAGTTATTATTATCGTGAAATTTTAAAAATTATAAAAATTTATTTTTTTTGTCAAATTTTTTTTAAACATTTTTTATTTCAGAAAAAGCTTTTTATGTGAATATATTAAATTTGGCAAAATCTTGAAATTTTGCGTTTTATTAGAAAATAAAATTTTTAAAAATTATGAAAATTTCACAAAAATAAAAACAATTGATAATAAAATAATGGAGTGTGTCAGGGAGGTTGATTAAAAATACCAAAACAAAGTAAATAGGGGGTTTACCTATGATTGCTGAGTCCGATGTTAGCGCCAAATTTTGTTGGGCCAGGCTTTCGATGAGGTAATCGTCGTAAGCATCTAAGTTATAAGATCCTCCTAACCCGCGTTGGGTGTGCTCCTTTCGAAAGCTCGAGCTATCGTCTTTCGTTGTTCCACGAGGGAGAGAAGATTCGGACATAAAGCCAGTCGCGGATGCTTTAAGCGCGGATAGGCGATTCATTTGCGGGAGTGGGGATACGGGAGACGAGGCGAAGTAATAATCTGCCGAAGGCGGGGAACGTGAATTTGAAGCGGTGCCGAGTGCACTTGCGTTGTGGGGTTGGGCCGTATCTACCGAAAACGAACGGTATTGAGCTGACAGATGGGGCGCGTGATGGGACCTCCGAATATTGTTAGTAACAGTCCTGGAGGTAGAAGCGGCAGTTTTTATGGAATTTTGCGATAGGGGTGGACCTTCTCCGTCAAACGGATTATTATCGTTGAAATTGCTAGCAGCGCGGTGTGAAAAAATCCCATCAGGTCGAGGCTTGCGTGTGTCCGAACTGTCTACATATGTAAAAGGCGGTCAAAAAAAGATTTTTTTGCAATTTTTGACACGTAAATTTAATGGAATCTCTGGCCTTTTGTAATTTGGCAAAAAAAAAGTGAGTCTATTTTTATTTGAAAAATTTGTTTTACGTTTTAAATGACAGCAATAAACGTTCGCGAAAGGTTAAAGCAATAGTGAGTAGAGCGAAATCGTGTAAAAATAAAAATTTTGAGAATATGGTTGTTATAAAATTTATTGAGACCGAAATTAAATAGTGTAAGACGGACTGTGTACTAGTGTCCCTTTCTTTTATAATACCGCTGCAAATTTCTTCCCCTATTTCATAAGTCTAACGAACTTTTATTAGCTCCTAAAAAATTTGTAATTTCTTATTTTGGCGCGGAAGGGAAAACAGCGCGGTTTGCCGTAAATTTTTATTCCATTCCACTAGGCATAAGAATGTTTTAGTGTTTTTTTTTCGTTTAACAGTGCAGCTAGTTTTGTTCAAACTTATTTAAGGAGGAGGAAAAAATGTTTTGTGGAATAAATTGCATTAAACGAGAACCTAAATCCATATAAAATGGCCGCTTTCCAATGGATCATTTCTATGAAGAGAAGACAAACTCTCCTGCACAAAAACCAAATAAATATTTATGTCTTTTATATTGCTACGTTTGCCTGCTGGACCACAAAATGAAGGAACAGAGCTTGGTGTGGGGGATGGGGAGCCATGGGGGAAGATATAAATCAAAAAGCGTTGTAGAGTGGTGTAAGGTAAGTAATCAATAAATTATTCATCAGAACAACCTCCTTTTCCGGAATATCCCAATTTGTCCCTAAATAGCTTTATTTGGCCTAATTCTACACCAAAACCGGTTGCCCCAATCTTTCCACTTTAGTTTTAGAACCAGCATATAGTTTTATTTGTTAAAATCACTATTTTAAAATGGGTATGCTTTTCGGTTTAAACATAGCTTATTTATTTTCTTTTTTATTAATTTAATTTAAAGGTTTGACAGAGACGATATAAAAATGTTTCTGATTTGGCAAAGAGATGTTCAGTCAAATATTTTTTATGGCAACGTTTAGATATCATTTAATTAGGGCCAAGCCTATCGGTAAAAAAATAACATTCCTTTTACATTTTTATCGTTTACTGTTGAATAATATATTAGGACAAAGTACAAATAAAGCTAATTTCGAGAGGAACCCATAAGATTTTTTTACAATTATATTCAAAATACAAACTAGATATCAAAGTTGAGACCTGAAATGTACGACCCAAGGCCGGCCAGTCCAAAAACCCGTCCCGCCCTACGGGCCAAGCTATTTTTTTATTTTTTATCTTGCCTTAATTTTTTTAACTATTATTAACATGAACTAAAAATAACAAATTTGTTATGGCACAATAAACTTACCCTCCGTATAAAAATTGTAAATCAAAATTTTATAGCCTGCCATAAATATCTGGGCCTTGTATATTCGAGTCGGCCTTAATTAAAAATATATTTAAGGGGAAGGCGGGGGGAGGGCAAAATATCACGGTCCGAACGCGGCTTTAAAAATCGGATCCTAAGGTATGCATTATGTTTTCAACTGGGGTACTTTTAGGGTAGCAACATATGACGACCAATTTAAGGAAAATCATTAATTGTGAAAAAGCAAATTAATTAGTGTTTTTGCTACAAAATAGCTATTTGTTTAAGGGGAACAATTTTAGTAAAAATACCTCTTTCACTTTTGTTTCTTTCGAGGGAGGATAGGTAAAGCAGGTTGCAAAGTTTGAAATAATCGGTTAGTAAGTGTGATGGCACAACCTGAACGTGACTTCCAGGTACGAGCCCGCGTTGACCAGTGCTTATTTTTTCGAAAAATAAGAATCCCTTATCGCTTAATTCAGGTGCGGCCTTAATATGTTCATTCTCCGAGAGGTCATACAAGAAATCTCCAACGCATATGGGTAAATAAGTAATGCCTCCCAAAAATGAAACATCGAGCAGGCCTATCGTTTCTTTGGTCGGATCAAAATCTAATTTAGCAACATATATAAGTGGCTCTTTGGACACTATCTTGGCATTTGTAACGGGGGTGGAAGTATTGTTAGTGGTTGTTGAATAACGGTTTGTATTCGCTCGATATTCGGTAGTTTTGACATTGTCTGAGTAGAGAAGCGGTGCATAAGAGGATGTAATTGGAAGGCTTTCGGTCGAAAGTTCAAATCCAATCGATGAACTGTTATTCTGGTTATTTAAGTCAAAATTGGGTTGTTTGGCATTTTGTTGGTCTGCGGGTTGCATTGGAGTAGATGTCGCGGTTGACGAAAATAGGCAGAGCCTACTAAAATAAGGTATTCCACAAGATTTAGAAGAGCTTTTATGGGATGAATCAAAAGTGTAATCCGTAGCGCTAATATTCCTGTGCGAGTTATTTTCCAAAATTGAAGCGGGTACAAAAGCAGACGATTGCTCTGACAATAATCGTTTGGTTTTATCAGTCTCAGCTGTGCTCTTATCTGATGAATGCGTGCTAATTACATCACCGATGGTCGAAACATTGTATTGGCCATTCGAAAACGATGGATTTATATTGGATTCAAGTAAATTATTTGAATGCCTTTTTACCGAATTATCCTCATTATCTCTAAATACTTCACTATTATCGTCAACGTAAATATTGTTTGTAGTAGCACAAATGTCAAAGGGAATTGATTTTTTCCCAAATTTATCAGCATTTGGGACTTGTTCAATGTGAGATCTTCTAGGTGCTTTTGCTGTAGACGACGATATGAAAATATCTTCCAAGGCACCAGTCGTAGGATGTTCCGGGAAAGTGGTGGAACGTATGAGCTTAGATTGCTTGGCTGACAACGTGGACAGGGCCCGTTCGTAATCCCTATCCAATTTCTTGTGCTTATCCTCCGTCACATTCATATCCTATGATCGTGAATCAAAATTTTAGGTGTCATTTTAAATTTGAAAAACAAATTGTGGGGGGCGAGTCAATTTAACATTTTTTTTAGAAATATACAATATTAGTTTTGGAAAAAAAATCTTACAAAAAATGCGTGTGGTATTTATAAATAATTTACAGGGTATGTAGAGTGGTTTTTAATTACCAATTTCGGTGTATATTAAAATGAATGCAGAAACATATAATGGTTAATTTTAATTAAGTCTGAAAAAACGACCGTGTCGAAGAAAAAAATAGATGACAAATTTTTTATTAAAATGAAATGGAAAAAAGGAGATGGCTTTTGGTTGTAGTTGTCAGGAATGGCAAAAATTTGCGAGCCACGCTACGAAAGATAAGTAAATTAATAGTAGATGGGAAAGTGATGTTATTCCTAAAATGCAGATTTGCCAGGCGTGAAGATTAAGAGATGGCGGAAGTCTATTGGAGGAAAATTGGGAAACACCAAATATTTCAGCGAGCAGCAAATGAGAGAGATAAAAAAACCCACTCTTATTTATAAATAGAATAAGAGGAGGGCTCATTTTGTGAAAAAAATTATGGCCTCCCAATAGGTTTAAAGACACCATGTGGTGTTGCGAGTGTCAGTGCTATTATGTAAAGGGATACGCAGACATTTGGGGCATACACTCATATAAATAGCGCCATACATTGGGCGGATTGAATTAATAATGGCTTAGAGGAAGTGAAAGAAGGTGTTATAAAGTCCTTAAAAAGATTATTAAAAAATATTTGGATATCTCATAATGCCGGGGACATCCTAATTTTGTATTTAGCTCAGGTTTAGTTGAAGTTTCGAAATTCCATATACTATTGGTTTCTTAATATGCCCCAATCCAAAAAAAAATAAACGCTCATGGTTTAGCATATAAAAGTTAAGTCTAAATGTGATCTTTATACAATTATTATATAATTTTTTTATTGATACATTAGGCATGACCGATGGATAAATTAACATAATAAAGTTTCATTTTCATTAAACTAATCATTGAAAGTTTAATAAAAAAAAATAATTATCAGATTTTGCGTGAGAGGGCATAATTCTACATGAATCATCAGTGTACAATATAAATCGCCAATGGAACCATCCCAGGTTCATTTGACAAAGTGTTTAATCAATACTGACCAAACACGTGGGCGTAAAAACTCCCTAAAATAAAACTTGTTACGAGAAACCATAAAAATTTTCTAAAATCAATAGGAGATGATATTTCTTAAACATTTTTGCTTAATATAACAAGTGTGATAGTTTTGAAATTATAAAGTCACTTGATTATTATGCAAGACTAACCCGCCAAAATATAATCATTGGCTGCCAACCCCCAACGACGAATTTTTGCATTGCAATTTAGATATATTGATATAGATGTTATCTTAAGATGATCGGCCAAGAGCCAAGAAATTTCATCCAGAGATTTATCTCGTATAAGTAAATGATGCATGAGCTGATATAAAGATGATGGCATGGCATGACACAAGAATTATCATTTTGTGGTAATACGGAAAACGCTTCAAAGTTCAGCCAAATTAATAGCCTTCATTCTCCGGCGTCCTGTATGTATTTAGCGCACGCACGTTAGATTATACCTGAGAGGATAGCGTAAGTGTGTGCCCCCTAAAGGTAGTAAGGGCCGTAGTTGATTCATGTAGAGGGGGGCTTTATGATTTATAATTGTTAATTGCAGAACCGAATAAACGCATTTTTATTCTAAGAAACTGCCTTATACCGTTTGCAACAGATATTTTATGTCAATTTTTTTAAGGGTGCTTGGACCAATTGTTAGCCTAATAAAAGAGGTAATATTATCAATTAACTTATTTCGATTTTTTTAAGTGTTCGGGCCCCCGAAAGCACTCCCGTCTCGTTTCAGCCCTTATCCCTCAGAGCTTTGCTTCTTTCAATTCTACAGCAGGCCCCGTAAAGTTAAATGAGATAAACAAGCCGTGTATTTTTTTGAAAGAAAAATGCATGGCTCGGAGATTCCTTGGCTGTCACCGATTAAAAGTATCTAGGCTCAACTCTGCTTAACTTAAAGCAAAGTTTACAAGCGCCTAAGGTCCGACTCATTGTAATAGTAGAGAAAGGGTGAAATAATAAATACCGATGATTAGCAATTCGTTTATTAAATGGGTTACGTACATAAGTTTAGAATCAAAAAAATTTATCAAGTTGACAACATGGCCTAAGCTTTATATTATGCTAATACTTAGCCTAATTTAACTTAATCTTAACTCGTCTAATAGGTTAAAAAATAACTAAACCCTAACCCAACTTAATAATTTTTTAATAGTCTAATTCTAACTTTTTTTAACAAGCCATAAAAAAATTCAGTTTTGAGCAAATTTTTCGGTTCATGAAGATCATGGAAAAATGCATAAACACGTGATTGAAATTAAGCCCCCGAGGTCACCACAATTTGATATTGGTGCGTGAATAAGAAGTAAAATTATCATATTTTAAGTTTTATTGTTGTTCTTTTGTTTTTAATAAGCAAAATGTATAAATATAATCATTGCTGCTAAAAATGTTGATATGGTTTTATCATACCTGAATAATTTTCGAGATATCAGTTTTTGTTTCGTTTGCAGTATTTGTGGTCGAAGGATATTCCATAATGGTGGTGGTGGTATGATTATTCATGGCTTGGCAGTTTTTCGGGCATATAAATAAGGTGGCAGTAGTTTACAACATTTGCGATAGATCACCTTTAAAAAACATGATATCATTGGCATAAAAATTGAAATGGTGAGGGTGGGGCGTCTCTAATTGCACTATTAATCAATTATTCCGAAATTAATTTTAAACTTCTCGATTAAATAAAAACCATAAGTGTTTAGAAAAACAAAAGAGAAAATACGTAACTTTAATCATAAGGGTTTCTAAAACTTCAATTAAAAAATAAACGTATACATCATTGTTTTTCAAAACTACACAACCATCAAAAATTGCATGATAGATTTAATATTTAACAAAATCAAATCATTCAATCATATATTATGATGCAAAAATTAAGACATATATTTTGTGTTTTAGATTTATTACATTAATCATAGATTTTAAAATACAAAGATGGCCACTCGTTCAAAAAAACAATCAATATGGAAGATTTTGGTTGGCAATTAAAAGTAATGAAAAAAATAGTTTTTTTTACTAAGTTATAGACGTAAATCACTTCAAAGGCATAATCATAATTGACATCACCAAGACATAATCATAAATGATATCACTATGACAAATTTTTTTTTAAAACAGTTTTACAAAAAAGCAGCAAATTTCAAAAACTTCCTTATTTGCATCAAATAGTATTGCTTAGATTATTTCTTAATATAAAATAAAATTCTTCATAGAATGAATTTTTCTGCAACTTTGCCCGCCATTCGTTTTACCTCACTAGTGTTATTTAATTTGGCGGTAGCAATCTATGTTACATTCAATTCTATGCAATTTAGGTTATATCAATATTGAAAAATAAATTATCCACAAAAAAATTGATTGCTTTAAATAGGGTAATCATAAAAAAAAATCTTGAAATCGTGGTTCAACTAATAAAAATAAGTCGGGGACCAGGAGGGTTAAAAATTTAAGAAATGGCGTTTGAATGGACTAGGAAGCGACACTTAAAGATAGGAGTAAAATTCCGTCACACCAATAAATGCCTATATAAGAAAAATAGTATTAGTGTATTGATTTTTTTCACCCCTCGACCAACCAATCCACTCCTAATTTTTCTAGTTGTAAGAGCACTGAATTAGAATTGACACAGACCCAAAGCGATAGTGGCTGGCCAAACTCTTTGAATTTTCAATTTTTGAAAATTTTATTAGACTTATTTCAATACACATATAATAACTTGATATTATAACTACAAATTATTATTTATATTGCCCCACCCCCCTAACCATTTATAATTGAATTAGGAAAAACTCTAAAACATTTTTAAAAACATGTGTATATCCATTAGTGTTTTCCATAAGGTCCTGAACACTTGCACAGCTTATTTGAATTAAGGCCTGCCCATTTTTAATAAAGGGCTAAGCCATGATTGAGATAGGCAAAAAATATTGAAAAAATTTTAAAGAGATTGAGTGATGCCTTCAATAATTTGGTATTCAATCTACAATGCATTTTGGCTAATAATTTGAGAGTTGACATTTTTTATTGGTATTTATCCATATGTTTTATTTGAATATCTAAAATCTTATCATTTTCTATATGTTTAATATTTTTAAATAAGGGTGGAGAACCAAACTCTGTCCTATAGTTCAAAATGAGGGTATTATAATATAAAATAAAATTTAGAATTAATTGTAAAAATTTTAGGTCTAATATTATTTACATCCAAAAATGGGGTGATATTCTTAACTTAAGGCTAGATATTTAAAAAATATATTGTGTTATTATTTAATTTATGTAGAAAACCATAAAATTTTGCTGATGATAATAAACCATAATACAAATAAAAAGTGGCAAAAAAGATAAATTTTATTGAATAAAAAAATATATTTTGACAATAAAATAATGTTAAAAATTTAGATAAAATTATTAATATACTTTTAAAAAAATTTGTAACAAGTTTTATTGTATTATTATTAAAGCAACATATAAGTTTTTTTATTAAGATAATGTTTTGCAAGAAATACATATGTGGCACAAACAAATAAAAAATCTTTCAATAGTTACTTGTACAAGGCCAAAATAAATCGCAGATTAAATTATTGAAGAGTCATAATATATACATAATAAATGCCGTCAAGCCCTAGGGATTTGAGGAAATAATTTATATTAGGCTTTCAAATATTGAAGAAAAAAAATTATTAGATAGGTACAATCATATGTTTACTATATACATCACTGTCTTGGTTGAAATACATGTCTTTCATTTCTTAAATTTTAGATTATATAATCAAACATTGTATTTAAATATTTTTTTTACTTGGTGCACTTGCTCTAAATATGTTTAATAATTAAATAAATTTTTAAATTAACATAGCTAATAAAAATTCAAAATATCTCCTTCAAAATTTTAACACCAAAAAAATTTTGCAAATAAAACCAGTAGTTTTTTAAAAGAACTTAAATTATTAAAATGTAACAAAAAATATTTGAACTTTAAATGTATCTTTCTAAGGGGCGTATGCAGAAACTTTTCTTAAGGGGGGCAAGAAAATTTATTTAGAGAAAAATAACAACAAATTTAATTTTAATATTTTATTTGCAAAATTATTTTGTAAGGTAGTATATTTTCCAAAAATAGCAATTTTATTGATTTAAATCCCTTTTATATGTTTAACATAAAAATTCAACCGCTGGTTACATCATAAAATTAAAAAAAAAATTTCTTAAGGGGGGCAATTGCCCCCTTTTGACAACCCCTAAATACGCCCCTGATAATTATCATTATAAAATACAAGCATGACTTTATAAAAGAATAACAAGAAAATAAGGTTGAAATATATATAGATTGATTCAATATCTTCAACATTGAAATTGACAGTGTGGGGCAAAATCCAATTAAATTTCTAATTTATAAACAAATTTTGTTATTAGACTTAGGCCAAATTTTATTATTAGTTTTGTTTATTATGTATTTAAGAAAGAAGTTATAAAAATTTCTTATAATATATAATATTTTTAAAGATATTCAAAATTTAAGATGTGGGGTCCATATGAACCCCACAGTGCTAATCGCGGGTTAATAAAAAAAATTTGCCGTAAGAAATGTAGAAATAAATTTGGTTTTTAATTTTACCTGCGATTTACAAATACGACCCAAAAATTTTAAGTACAAGCTACGGATTTTGGGGTTTAAAATTTATAATAAATAACAGTGTATATGGATACATTTCATCGCAAGATATTAAATTGATCAATTTTAATTCTTGTTTGTATATAAAATAAAATAATATATAGGGAAAATATGTTTCAGTATAACAAAGAATAGATTGTTGAAATTATTTATAATAAGACAATTTTAAGATATCTATATCCTTTTGGCTAGGCCACCAAAATATTTTTTAAGTATATAGGATTGAAGTTTCGGCATTGGGGCTGTAAATTTTTATTAAATTAAGATAATATTTTGTATATTCTATTTTATATAAATCTGGCTACATATATATATATTTGTTTTCAACTTTATTTGTTTATTCTTACAACTAATTTGATTAATTTGATTAATTAAGAGGTGTGCTTAGAAGCCCATAAATATATAAAACTAGTAATTAAAATATTAGTCTAAGTCTAACAAAATTTGTTTAAAAATTAGAATCTAATTCTATACAAGTTTTTTTTATTAGACTTAGACCAAATTTGATTACTAGTTTTGTTTATTATATATTTAAGAAAAAAATCACAAAAATTTAGCTCAATCAAAATTCAAATTGTGCTGGGGTTCGTATGGACCCCACAGTGCTAATCGCGAGTTAATAGCGAAAAAAAAATTTATTTTAAAATATTTTTTTTATGAAACTTTATAAATATATTCTACTAGACCTAAAAACACAATTTAATCAGTAACATTGATACATTAATTTTATTGACATGATTTATTTAATGTAATATGGAAAAATGAAAATTTTTCAGATTTTTTTCTACTGTGTCAAATAAAATTTGCAATAATCATTAATGATAACTCATATTACTCTATAACACAGGTCAACAATTTTTTGAGAGTTATGAGTTAACTACAGAGATCAAACCTGCAATCTTAGGCAATATTAAATCCGTTTACCGTTTTTCCTAATCAAACTTAGTTGGTCAGGTACAAACATTGAAAATTTTAGAAAAAAAGGTCAAAAAAACAAAAAAGATTCGAATACAAAAATTAATTGAAATTTTATTTTTGCATATTCACACAAGGTAAACTGTTAAATTCATTCAAATAATATTTTTATTAAAAACCGATATTATATCGTGTCGTATTTAAGTTTGGACGCGAAATATTTTGTATTATCTAAATGTCGATGTAAGAGCTTGATATATTAATAAAGTTTATTTTCCATTATTTTTGTTATAAGTTACAAGGAATTTTTATATGCAATGTAGATTTTTATATTTTTTCTTCTTAGGGTATATTTAGATCTGTCAATAGGGTCAAAAAAGGCCATTTTTCGTTATAGAGGGATCTAAGGAGCTAAAGACGGAAGAAACTAAGAAAAACAAAAAGTATATATGAGATTAGGCCATCATGGGGTTGCATATTTGTTGACCTGTGTAATTAAAGAGCACGTATTTTTCTTCAAAATAATAAAAAAATAAAACTATAGCTTTAAAACTTTAAATTATACAAGTTTATCATTGGGGTCCGTATGGACTCACTATAGCATTCGCATTACAAATTTCTCACCCTACCATTCGCGGGTTAACGTGTTTTATCTATCAATTGCGGCAAAACGGCAATGCAAAACCTTTAGGCAACACACATATCATCTATATTTTATTTTAACCCCACCCCCCAAATATAGGCTATTCTTAGGAATATATTACATTGGGAGAATTAATCGTTAAATTAAAATTTTCAAACATAATATATAATTTACATAAAAATCTATTAAAGGTAATTGTTTGTTGCAAGTGCTGGGAAAACAATGAGCTAAAAAACTTTGGCTTATTTTTCCCCCCAAAACATAAAAAAAGATAGGGAGCTACAAATAAAGGGCCAAAATAAGAATTCATAAAAATCCCTTACTAAGAAAAGGGGCAAAAAAAACCCACAAAAAGTGGCTCTTAAAAAGAGCCCCAAAAAGCCCATTTTTTTCTCTTTATAATAATTTTGAAAAATTTTGATTTTTTCTTTATAATAATGATGGGTGAGTTATTTTTTCTTTAAGCTCCTAGGAGTTTTTTTTAAAAAGGGGCTTTTTTTAAACATGCCCCTCTTCTTTAAGCAAGAAAAGTGGCTTTTCTTTTGCCATGCCCACGAGTTTGTGGGCATTCATGGAAAAAAACTCAAAAACTTGTTAAAAAAAGCCCATTTATTTTTTTTTCCCAGCCCTGTTTGTTGCATTGCAACAATAAAACAATATTGGGGCCCAAAAAACAAAAAAAATATGGCATTTTTATTAGAGCTGGAATAAAATTTTTTGGCTAAACTCATGTTTTTTTTACAAATTTAGTAAAATATTAGGAAAATCAATATTTTATAGATGCAATAGGTATACAAAGTCTGATTATGATTTTATTTTCCCGTAAAATCATTTATTTTTATTTTTTTTATAAAAAAAAAGAGTGAATTTTGCCAAAAAAGGAGCATATTTTGTTTTGTCAGCGTTTTTTAATAAAATTTAAATTTATTTTTGCTTTTAACAAACTTTTTTTTGACATTCTTTTGTTTTGCATATGACCTTAAGTTATATTTTTATAATCATAGACTGTTAATTTATAATTCATAACTCTGGGAATCGCTGTTTTTAGAGCTTTGGCCAAGTTGATGTTACTCAAAACTAAAAAACTTCCTTTGACAGTCGAATTAATAGGTATAAATCGCGTAAACCCAAAAATTTTGAGGCTGTCTCTCAATATACATTCCTGGACAAACGCTGTTAAAGCTTTGGCATATTTTTTCGTTCGCAATAGAGTTCAATAGCTTTTTAGCTTGGCAAGGGCAAGAGGTGACGACTGGCACAATCCTTTTATATCAAATTTGCCAAATTGCTTGGTCCATTAAAAACTTTATTTTGGCCATGGAAAACTGACTCCTAAGCAAAATTATTTATTTGAATTGTTATCAATCGGATGAATTAGCTCTTAAAGTCCAGATAATATTGAAGAAAATCTTTACAGTCCCATAGCTATATGCTGATATGGATGTAGAGGCCATGCAGATATAATGTGGGTAATTAAAACGTGTAAAACTATTGTTACACAACATGGAAGTGTGGGTTACAGATAGTAATAGCAATATTGCAAGCACAAATATAAACTGACAATAGTGACGATAATTTGAAGAGGAGCAAAATATCACAATATCGAAATGGCACAAACAAAAGCCGAACATCTCAACTAAAAACGGATTATTCTAATTATTTACCAGAAAGTATTTATAATATCGAGTTGATTAAAATAAAAGATAGAACAAATGCGGTGGGTGTTTGAATATCTCCAAGCAACCGAAAATATAGTAGGTAGAAATTCCCAATTCTAAAAAAGGTGAAAAGTTTTTTAATCTTTAGATGATCGATAGAATATGGTAATAAGACAATCAAAGTGCCGAAAATAGAGTAATAAGGCAATTTTCCAAAAAATTGAAGTTTTAAATCAAGGCGAATTCTTGATAAAAGGATTGCTTTCATGTCAGAAGTAGAATTCCTCCATTAAGTATAAATATATTGATAATTTTAAAGTTTAACAAATTTCAAACTCACATCTTTAAGATTTTTGTCGTTCGTTTTTCTGATATTTAGGCCAGCTATAAACATTGAAAATTTACGAAAATATATAAACCAAATAAGATTCATATAAAAAATTAAAAAAATTTGTTTTTAGGATAAAACAGCGAAATTGTTTAATTTAAATGAATAAAATAATTACATGGAGATGATTTAGGTAATGTAATGTATTCTTTTTTTTTTATTGTTGAGGTCGCAAAATCAGTCAATTTTGGATATTAAATCTTGCGGGTCCTTTACCAAGGATGATTTAGAAAAGTAAAAAGAGATAAGGCCATTATGTAGATCGTTTATAAGCCGATATTCATTTTAGTATCTGTTATTAAACAGATCTATAAAAATCAATGAACGTGCGGAAAGGTTATGAAACTGCAGTAAAATAATAAACATGATGGCCTAATTTTAAATAATTTTCCGTTTTTTGAATTATCATATGAGCCCGGCTAAGTTGATAGATGAATAACTTAAATAAAATTTTAAAAGCATTATTTTCATGTTGAAAATCAAAAGTGACTTCTATTTTTTGTTTCAAATAAGAAGAATTTTTTATAATATATCTAGCTTTTTTAACATTTAGGTCATACAGAATATTTTGCAACCCAACCTAAAATGACACGATTTTGAGCGCTTTTATAATTTATCGCTCAATTAATAGCGATAGCTTTAAAATAGTGATACAACACAATAGCAAAAAGCATCCAAATATTTTGGCTTTATGAGAAGAATTTTAATCGTAACCAGAAAATCCTTAATATCGGTTTGATTAAAACAATGCGTTGCAAGGCTGTTTTTAGGTGAATATAGGGTATAGTTCTTAGTGAGACAATTTAAGTACCTGATGAGTTTTAAGGTTATCAGGTTAAATAGTATAGAGTCCAGTGGATTCCATGAACTAAGGCTTAGGGGTCTTAAAGCCCCGAGAATTACGCTACATGGGATATGAGAATAAGCAATCAAATATATTATTGTCGATACAAAAAGGTGGCATATAAATAATAAGTACATTAATGTAACAGGGGTAAACCTGGCACAGCCCCCTTTGCTAAATATTAATTTTGTAACATTTAGGATGCAAGAAAAATTAGGCTTATGACAACACCCCCCTCTCCTTAAAAATATTTGGGTATCCCTCTGGCCCGCCGGAAATCTAAAAAAGATTTTTTTGGCAGAAGAGGTCAGATCCTTCAAAAATAGAATGGAGGAGCCACTGTTGCATGAATAGGTTATTGATAATAATTTTCCTAATTGACCTAACAAATTTGATACTCTCATCACTGTTGGCGCTTTAAACCAGGCCGTGATATTCCAGCCCGGTTGACATATTATTTAATTTAGGCCCGAATTTACAAATACAGCACAAAAATTTAGATGAGAAGCCAGTTGTGCTTTAAAGTTATCATTAAAATACAGAGTGAAAACTGATTCAAAACGTGAAGTCCAAAATGGCACATGGCAACATGAAAAGATCAGCACGTTTTTATACAAGTGAACCATTGGAACGGATGAAGAATCTATTCACGTAGTCTCGCACTAATATGCAATAAAATTGATATTATTGAATCTTGTCTTAAGGGCACGTGCAAAGTGAGTTTTTATTTTTGTGAAATTTTCCAAATTTTAAAATAAAAATTTTTGAAATAAAACGCAAATTTTTAAAAAATTGCCAAATTTAGTATATGCTCATAAAATACATTTTCTGAAATAAAAAATTTTTTAAAAAGTTTTGAAAAAAAATAAAATTATTAAAATTTTCAGAATTTTTAAAATTTTACGAAAATAAAAACCCACTTTGCACGTGCCCTAATATAAAGATGTTAATAGATTTTAGCTGATATGTTTTGGAATGTTTTTTTGCTGTTTTATGGTTATACGCATTAATCTTATAATCCGACTATTACAAAGGACAACAAATATTTGATATGAGCTAACTAAAGAGATCAAACCTGCCACCTTAGGAATTTTCAAATCCGTTTACCGTTTTTTTATTTAAACTTTGTAGGTTAGCTATAAACACGAAATATAAAAAAGTTACAGAAAAAACACAAAAGAAGATTCAAAAACAAAATAAATTTTTTTTTCTATATTCACAACAACTAAACTGTCAAATTTAAATTTCGTATAATTTCATTAACCGGTAGTGTATCGTGCTCTATTTAGGTTGGGTTGACAAATATATTATATTATCTAAATGTTGATATAAGAGCTCGTACTTAAAAATTTTGTTTCTGAAATATTTTACAAGTGATTTTAATACAAAAAAACTATTTTCTATTCTCCAGGTCGCAAAATCTGCCTATTTGGTAAAATAATGCCCATTTTTTTGATATGAGCGGAGTAAAATAGCCGAAGGCAAGAAACTTTGGAAAACGGAAAATATATAAAATGCCATTAGTTTTCAATTGTGTGTTAAAAACTAGTTTTTTACATTAACCCGCGAATGCCAGTAAAGTCCATACGGACCCCAACTTTACACCTCTATAACTTCAAGATTTTTAAAGCCATGAAATTTTTTTTATTATTTTTAAGAAAAACACGTGCTCTTCAATTACATACTAATTTAAATCATCCTTATTGTAAATTTTCTTGAACACAATGTAGAAAATAATCTAAAAATAAAATTTTTTTAATTTTCAATATCTTTAAAAATATTATATATTATGGCTCAAATTTTTGTGACTTTTTTTAATAAACGTCCTTATCCATAATATATGTAAGCAAGTTAGGTCCTTAAAATTTATGCAAATTGAAGCTCTTCAGCTATAGCGGTGTGAAAGACCTAGGGCGCCTAACCCTGGAAATCATGTTGCTCTTTACGAATTAAATTAACACACAAGAAGGTCGCCAAAACGATCAAAATTTGTCTTATCCTATTCCTAAATTTTATTTATAATACATACATATTCTATTTGAAATGTTTATATTAATTTATTATATTAACCAAAGTGGTCCGGGCCCGGACCCCCTTTGTTTAGTAAAATAATATTATACTGAATAATTGTACCTTAAGACAACTGTCTTAATTAAGAGGGTAATCAAAATATTATGTAAGATATATAAAAAATTTTGATATATTTCATTGTAATTGTTTTTATAAAACAAATATTTGTCTCAAAAATAAGACATATGTATAAATTAATAGAAAAGCAATAATAATAATTTTTATTATTTAAAATAAAAATAAATATATGTATATATAAATTTTATTTATAATTAAAAAAATATATATTAAATCAATATAATATTTAAGGATTTAAAAAATATTTTCTTTTTTTGAATTTAATATTAAACATATGTTAATTATTTCTTGCTTATTTCAGATAACAATACTTAACCAGTTTTGATCATTAAAATTTTCAGAAATCAATTTTTGGGTGAGTAATTGATACATCATTTGGCGAAAAAATTTTATTTTGTGCTGCTCGGCACCAAAAACACAGCACGGAACAAAGTTATTTTTTTAGATTCATCCTGTTACATCACCTACAAATCACTATTAATTAAATCAATAAATTCAAATATCCACACTTTCAATACAAGTATTTTTCTTTTAATTTTTAGATTCATCCTGTTACATCACCTACAAATCAACATCAATTATACCACTTTCAATACAAGTATTTTTCTTTTAATTTTTAGATTCATCCTGTTACACCTACAAATCATTATTAATTAAATCAATAAATTCAAACATCCACACTTTTAATACAATTATTTTTCTTTTAATTTTTAGATTCACCCTGTTAAATCACCTACAAATCACTATCAATTATATCAATTAATTTATACATCCACACTTTTAATACAAGTATTTATATTTTAATTTTTAGATTCATCCTGTTACATCACCTACAAATCACTATTAATTATAACAATTAATTTATACATCCACACTTTCAATACAAGTATTTATATTTTAATTTTTAGATTCATCCTGTTACATCACCTACAAATCACTATTAATTATAACAATTAATTTACACATCCACACTTTCAATACAAGTATTTATATATATTATTACCTCTGTAGAAATATGGCAGAATTAAGATGGTTACAAACATTAAATAATAATGCAACGCCTCAGATTATATGTAAATTAATTTATACATCCACACTTTTAATACAAGTATTTATATTTTAATTTTTAGATTCATCCTGTTACATCACCTACAAATCACTATTAATTATAACAATTAATTTATACATCCACACTTTCAATACAAGAATTTATATTTTAATTTTTAGATTCATCCTGTTACATCACCTACAAATCACTATTAATTATAACAATTAATACATCCACACTTTCAATACAAGTATTTATATATATAAATACCTTTGTAGAAATATGGCAGAATTAAGATGTTTACAAACATTAAATAATAATGCATCGCCTCAGATTATATGTAATTTAATTTATACATCCACACTTTTAATACAAGTATTTATATTTTAATTTTTAGATTCATCCTGTTACATCACCTACAAATCACTAATAATTATAACAATTAATTTATACATCCACACTTTTAATACAAATATTTATATTTTAGTTTTTAGATTCATCCTGTTACATCACCTACAAATCACTATTAATTATAACAATTAATTTATACATCCACACTTTCAATACAAGTATTTATATATATTATTACCTTTGTAGAAATATGGCAGAATTAAGATGGTTACAAACATTAAATAATAATGCATCGCCTCAGATTATATGTAAATTAATTTATACATCCACACTTTTAATACAAGTATTTATATTTTAATTTTTAGATTCATCCTGTTACATCACCTACAAATCACTATTAATTATAACAATTAATTTATACATCCACACTTTCAATACAAGTATTTATATATATTATTACCTTTGTAGAAATATGGCAGAATTAAGATGGTTACAAACATTAAATAATAATGCATCGCCTCAGATTATATGTAAATTAATTTATACATCCACACTTTTAATACAAGTATTTATATTTTTATTTTTAGATTCATCCTGTTACATCACCTACAAATCACTATTAATTATAACAATTAATTTATACATCCACACTTTCAATACAAGTATTTATATTTTAATTTTTAGATTCATCCTGTTACATCACCTACAAATCACTATTAATTATAACAATTAATTTACACATCCACACTTTCAATACAAGTATTTATATATATTATTACCTTTGTAGAAATATGGCAGAATTAAAATGGTTACAAACATTAAATAATAATGCATCGCCTCAGATTATATGTAAGCATTGTTAAATTAATTTATAATTATGAGATAAATTATATATGATTTACATATTTAGTGTCAAAAATAGATGAATATCATGGTATCCGTTATAATCTTAATCATTTGCATCCTCGCATTATACGTATATATATTTTTTATACGTAATATCTACTTTATACACAAATATATACTTATTTTTTAATTTTATATTTATGATGGAGAAATACTCATACGATTTACTCCCAGATGCAAGATCTGCATGTGATGAGCCCCGGAATTGGCTTAATCTTTATTAAAATTAAATATTTAGAATGCGCTGTTCTGGACAAATACGCCATCTAGCGGCATTTGTCAGCAATGCTCCGAGGCTAATAACTTTTTTTATATATTAAAATTCTCTTAATTAATATTGGAATAAGTGGAGATATTTAATGTTTATCTTGCTCCAATCTTGATTTTAAAAATTTGAAATCTGTTAAATTTTTTTCGGAGAACAATGATCCTGTAAAATAGGCAGAAGTTTGACCGCAAAACAGCGGGAATATATGTTTTTATACATTAAGGTATAAAACTAATCCAAAAACAATTTTTGCTCTCCAGTGCAGCACCGATTTTTGGTCGAAAAAAAATCGAGTGCTCTTAACCACTTTTTAAGTTTCAGGCAGTTTTGATCATTGAAATTTTCAGGAATCAATTTTTGGGTGAGTAATTGATACATCATTTGGCGAAAAAAATTTATTTTGTGCTGCTCGGCACCAAAAACACAGCACGGAACAAAGTTATTTTTTTATTTTTTTAGATTCATCCTGTTACATCACCTACAAATCACTATTAATTAAATCACTAAATTCAAATATCCACACTTTCAATACAAGTATTTTTATTTTTATTTTTAGATTCATCCTGTTACATCACCTACAAATCAATATCAATTATACCAATCAATTTAAACATCCACACTTTCAATACAAGTATTTTTCTTTTAATTTTTAGATTCATCCTGTTACACCTAATCATTATTAATTAAATCAATAAATTCAAACATCACTTTCAATACAAGTATTTTTCTTAATTTTTAGATTCACCCTGTTACATCACCTACAAATCACTATCAATTAATTTATACATCCACACTTTTAAAACAAGTATTTATACTAATTGCAAAGGTATTATATGTCTAAAATTTTTATTTAATATACTAATATATTATGAGTTTACTGTTGATATACTTGCAATGGGAATAATTTCCATCACGTTAAATTATTAATTATATGGTATTATTTTTAAATTTTATCTTTATTATTGTTATACCTTTTGAAAGCTGAATAAATCTTTGCTCTCAATGAGCAATTTGCTGTAATACGATAAATATAAATATCATGAATATATACAATATTATACATATAATATTTTGCTATGTTTTTTATATTTTAATCAAAAATAAATATTTCAATATATCAACTAATTGTATTTTTCCTCTCAATGGCAGCGTCCGCAGATATTTTGAATTCTATATATTTAGATACAAATGTCCGTGCCAAAATTTTATTAAGAAATTACCTAACAGCCGTTTTTTGCCTTTTAACCTAGCTTAACATACATATTTACCGCACGATTTTTATATTATTAATATTACAAAATTTTTTTAGAATTTTAATATATCCACTAATTGTATTTTTGCTTTCAGTCAGCAAAATTTGCTATGAGAAAGATTTGCCTAACATTTTTTAAGTTAATAATTTGGTATTACGAACTCCGATAACAAGTTACAAATTATAAATATATGTTTTTTATAATCAAATTAAATATTTAAATATATCGACTGATCGTGTACACAGCCAATCAGTTTACTTAAAATGTCGTGTACACAGCCAATTAGTTTAATTAAAATGTCAAGTTGCCCGGGCGGAGCCGGGCCACATGGGCTAGTTAAATAGCAATTTCATGGTTTTTAACAGTGAAATTGAGTGTGTGGGGTCTGGATCCCAATAGAATTTTTAATTGCTAATAACCCGCGAATGGCTGCGGCTAGTGGAAAAAAATTTTTGACGAAAAAAATTGCACGAATAACATTGAGGCGGCTAGGGCTGCGGCTAATGTTTCTTTCAACATTGTAAAAAAAATATTTCTAAGGGCGCGTTCAGACTCATTTCATTTTTTTGAAAAATTGAAATATTTTAAAAATTTTAAATTTTTTGAATTTTTATTTTTTTTTTCAAATTTTTTTTAAAACTTTTCTTTCAGAAAAACATTGTAAATGCTATTAACCAAAATTGGCAACTTTTTGTAAAAAAGCGTCTATAAAAGGTAAATTTTAAAAAAACGAACTGAGTCTGAACGCGCCCTAAAATAAAAAAAATTTTAGCGGCTAATATCAAAAAAAGAGAATTTAGGTTTTTGGGTGGTTTTAGGATAGCCTATCAAAATATTTAAAAAAAAAATTTTTTTCAAAAAATTTTAAAAATTTTTAATTTTTAAATTTTTTTACACATTAGCCGCGTCAATGTTATTCAAATGCGTGCACTTTTTTTTTGTCAAAACCTTTTTTTCCACTAGCCGCAGCCTAGGGTGAAAAAAAAATTTAAAAAATTAAAAAAAACCTAAATTCTCATTTTTTGATAATAGCCGCTAAAAATTTTATTTTAGAAATATTTTTTTTTACAATTTTGAAAGAAGTATTAGCCGCAGCCAATGGTAATAAAAAATTTGTAACGCGAATGCTATAAATATTTTTAAGCTTCTATATCTTTTGAAATTTTTAAGCTATGATCTTTATTTTTTTTTATTATTTTGAAGAGAAATACGTGTTCTTTAAATTATAGACTAATATAGTTATTATATAATTAATATTGCAATATTTTTTGACACAAAGCAGAAAAAAATCTGAAAATTGTAAAATTTTTTATTTTTCTATACATTAAATAAATCATATCAATAAATTTTGATTAATATTATTTATTAAATCGTGTTTTTAGGTCGGGTATATAAAAAATGCATGAAAAAAAAATATTTGTTTTTTAGTATTAGCGAAATTTTACGACCTTTTTAGTCGAAATTGACGGTACTCAGAACTCTCATAAAAATGACGTCATTTTGTACAATATTTATGCTGTACAATATCTGTGCTTTTTCTTGGTTCAAGAACTATCACACTTTAAAACTATTTTAATATCATATACCATCATCATATATATAAAATATGTAAACTAAATGATTTGGTTAAGGGTATAATTGCTGTATTATGAGGATATATTTCATGCGCCATTTTGCTTTTTATAGCAGAGTCACTCCAATCGAAATTGACTGATAAAGAGTCAAATTATTTTTGATCTAATACAAACTTTATTACCAAGTTTAATTTAAGCTAAATCTTAACTAATATAACTTTAACCTCACACTCCAAACTTTATCTTAACGTTAGCATATAATAGCTTAATTGTAATGATGGCCCGGCTCCGCCCGGGCAACTTGACATTTTAATTAAACTGATTGGCTGTGTACATGACTTTTTAAGTAAACTGATTGGCTGTGTACACGATCAGTCGATATATTTAAATATTTAATTTGATTATAAAAAACATATATTTATAATTTGTAAATTGTTATCGGAGTTCGTAATTACCAAATTATTAACTTAAAAAATGTTAGGCAAATCTTTCTCATAGCAAATTTTGCTCACTGAGAGCAAAAATAAAATTAGTGGATATATTAAAATTCTAAAAAATTTTTGTAATATTCATAATGTAAAAATCGTGCGGTAAATATGTATCTTAAGCTAGGTTAAAAGGCAAAAAACGGCTGTTAGGTAATTTCTTAATAAAATTTTGTCACGGACATTTGTATCTAAATATATAGAATTCAAAATATCTGCGGACGCTGCCATTGAGAGGAAAAATACAATTAGTTGATATATTGAAATATTTATTTTTGATTAAAATATAAAAAACATAGCAAAATATAAAATGTATAATATTGTATATATTCATGATATTTATATTTTCTATCGTATTACAGCAAATTGCTCATTGAGAGCAAAGATTTATTCAGCTTTCAAAAGGTATAACAATAATAAAGATAAAATTTAAAAATAATACCATATAATTAATAATTTAACGTGATGGAAATTATTCCCATTGCAAGTATATCAACAGTAAACTCATAATAGAAAGATATATTAGTATATTAAATAATAATTTTAGACATATAATACCTTTGCATTTAGTGATTCTATTTGTTCTTTTTAATTTTAAATTAAATTATCAGTTTGTATAAAATAAATCATAAACTGAGGGGGCAGTTTCATCATATCAAAAGAATAAAGCAATATTTAATTAATACCTAATCCTTGTTGTTACCTACAACCTGTTACTTCTGCGATTTTCGATTGGTGAAACTATTATTTATCCATCATAAATATAAAATTAAAAAATAAGTATATGGTCAATTCCACCTCAAATCGACAAACTTTTTCCCTTGAAGTCTCAGTTTTGGCTGATATTTGGTACAATGGTAGGGTCCTAGGGTGCTGATAAAAACCTAAATTTTTTTTGACCGGAAGTGATTTTTGACCGAGATATGAGCAAAAATATTTTTCATTTTTTTGCAAAAAAAAAATTTGAGGCAACTTTGCGCGCATGTATCATCAAAAGTATTGTAGCTAGAGTCATAATTTTTTTTTTATTTTGAAGATCGTAATAAGGGCTACCTTAGATGCAAAAAATATTTAAAAAATTTTTTTTTAAGTTACCAAAAAATTAAAGTCAAGTTTAGACACAAATAGCTCAAAAAACGTATCTTTGAATTTTCTGAAAAATTTATATAATATGGCCCTTAATAATTTTAATAAATATATGATTAAAAAAGTTTAGGACCGGCATGACTTTTTACAAAATTTAAAAAAATCAATTTTTTCACTAATTTTGGGACCTATTTATGCCCTTTGCACTATATAAGAATATGCCAATGTGCCAAATTTGACAGTATTCAAAAAGCAGGACATATTGGCAATTATGTTAGACCATAATAGTTTGATTTAATTAATTACTACCATTATTAAATTTACAATGAAAAAGTGAACCTTAAAACCGAAAAAAGTGAAATTTGCCTGTTTTCAAATCGACTTTCTGGTTAACCAGCCAACCTTTTTTTAATATTTAACATTTATTTTATAGATAAAATATTGCTTAATAACATATAATAGCCCCACCTTTTATCACTCGATTTTGACGCTACTACAATAAAAATACCTAAATTTGCCAAAAAACAGCAAATTTTCAGGTGTAAAAACTAACGCAGATTTTATTCGTCTGTGCAAGCTTATTTTTTTATTATTTTGGCAAAATTATCTAAAAATATCTAGAACCTATATAATTAGTCATATTTTGCCTGTTAAAGTGTTAAAAAAATAGTATATATGTTATGTATAGAAAATCTTAAAAGGACTAGATAGGTAAATTATAAAAAAATGAGATTATTAAATCATTTCATTATTTTTATTAAATTTGTAATTTAATGTATTTATTAAAACACATTTTTGTGTTAAAACTCGTAAGGAACGCATTTAGTTATAAATAACTTTAGGTCAATGCCCAAATCTATATGCCCATAGAATCAAGTCACAGTAATATTTTCTCTCTCTTTAGTAGGTTTAGTGCGTCTATATTATAAAACTAAAATGTAATTGGAACTTAAATTGTTGGTTTTTAAACTTTATTAAGGTCAGTTAAATATATATGGTGTTCCTTGCTCTAAATAGCCTTTCAAAAACTTATTTGGCATTTGTAAAAATTAGTAAAAAAGACTGAATGTCTATATTTTGTTTATATTAAATTGGGTCTAATATTTAGTCTTAAAATTCATCATTGAAGCTAATTCTGCCCGTTATAATCATTTAAGGTTGTTTAACCCTAAAATTGACTTCTTTTATTTAGTTATAATATCAAAAAACCATATCACTTATGTTTCATAAAATAATTGACTTTTTACGTTTATTTTAAGTTTGTTGATAATCATAAAAAAAGAAAATCTGTTAAATCATAATATTATAAATAGGCCAAATATATTCTATTTTACTTATTTTTGTCAGATTTAACGTTGTTGAGGCTGTTTTATTTAAAAACTATTAATTAATAGAAAAAAATTAATTTTTACAAATTTTTTAACCTTATTATTTTTTCTAAAATTCTCTTAAATTTTTTTTATCCAATAAATTTAACAAATTTATTGAATCTTTCCGAGGATAAATATTGAGAATTATGTACATATTCTAATATTGTTCATCAAACTAAAAATGACTAGTAAAAGTTAACATATATTAGCATAAAAATTTTAAGTTTTTATTTTTTACACCTTAAAATTTCAAAAAACCTGGCAAACTTTGGTTTTTATTTCATAAAAAGCTATGGGTACGTTAAAAAATGTTGGGGGAAATATATGTTATATAGTGATGTTTTATGTATAAATGCAGTTTAAAATTATTAAATTGGTTTGGTAGTGACCCAGAAAGTCGGCTTAGAAGATAGGAGTAAAATACTGAAAATTACCAATTTTTTTGTTCTAAAGTTCCCCTTTTCTTTCCAAAATTGACAATAGTTTGAATCAAATTAACAAAACTGCTATAGCCTAACATATTTGCCCCTATGTCTAACTTCTTATATATAAACAAATTTGGCACTTTTGAATATTTTAATATAGTACAGGGAGCAAATTTTTGTCTAAAAATCAAAAAAAAAAAAATTTTTTTTTTGAATTTTTTAAAAAGTCTAGTCGGTCCCATACTTTTGAGTTCACATATTAATAATGAATACTAAGGACTGTATTTTAGCAATTTTTTAAGAAATTTAAAAATACGTTTTTTTAGTTATATCAAATTGAATGTTCTTTACAAAATTGTAAAATTTCAAAAAAATAATTTTAAAATAATAAACACATGCAAGATAGCCCTTATTGTCCTCTTCAAAATAAAAAAAAATTAAGTCTCTAGCTATAATACTTTTTGACTTATAACCTCGCAAAGTTGCATCAAATGTGAAAATTCACCTTGCAATTTTTTTTTCTTTCGCTCCTATCTTCGTCAAAAATCACTTCCGGTCAAAAAAAATTTCCAGATTATGAGATACTCTTAGATACTACCTCCATGCAAAATTTCAGCCAAATCAAAAGGGGTACCCCTCCCGGACTTGCTGGATTGAGGTGGAATTGACCATATATTTGTGTATAAAGTAGATATTACGTAAAAAAAATATATATACGTATAATGCGAGGATGCAAATGATTAAGATTATAACGGATACCATGATATTCATCTATTTTTGACACTAAATATGTAAATCTTATATAATTTATCTCATAATTATAAATTAATTTAATAATGCTTACATATAATCTGAGGCGATGCATTATTATTTAATGTTTGTAACCATCTTAATTCTGCCATATTTCTACAAAGGTAATAATATATATAAATACTTGTATTGAAAGTGTGGATGTATAAATTAATTGTTATAAATTATAGTGATTTGTAGGTGATGTAACAGGATGAATCTAAAAATTAAAATATAAATACTTGTATTGAAAGTGTGGATGTATAAATTAATTGTTATAATTAATAGTGATTTGTAGGTGATGTTACAGGATGAATCTAAAAATAAAAATATAAATACTTGTATTAAAAGTGTGGATGTATAAATTAATTTACATATAATCTGAGGCGATGCATTATTATTTAATGTTTGTAACCATCTTAATTCTGCCATATTTCTACAAAGGTAATAATATATATAAATACTTGTATCGAAAGTGTGGATGTATAAATTAATTGTTATAAATTATAGTGATTTGTAGGTGATGTAACAGGATGAATCTAAAAATTAATATATAATTGTATTGAAAGTGTGGATGTATAAATTAATTGTTATAATTAATAGTGATTTGTAGGCGATGTAACAAGATGAATCTAAAAATTAAAATATAAATACTTGTATTAAAAGTGTGGATGTATAAATTAATTGATATAATTGATAGTGATTTGTAGGTGATTTAACAGGGTGAATCTAAAAATTAAAAGAAAGATAACTTTGTTCCGTGCTGTGTTTTTGGTGCCGAGCAGCACAAAATAAAATTTTTTCGCCAAATGATGTATCAATAATTACTCACCCAAAAATTGATTCCTGAAAATTTCAATGATCAAAACTGGCTAAGTATTGTTATCTGGAATAAGAAAGAAATAATTAACATATGTTTAATATTTAATTCAAAAAAAGAAAAATTAATTTATACTTATGTCTTATTTTTGAGACAAATATTTGTTTTATAAAAACAATTACAATGAAATATAACAAAATTTTTTATATATCTTACATAATATTTTGCTTACCCTTTTAATTAAGACAGTTGTCTTAAGGTACAATTATTTAGTATAATATTATTTTACTAAACAAAGGGGGTCCGGGCCCGGACCACTTTGGTTAATATAATAAATTAATATAAACATTTCAAATAGAATATATATATATTATAAATAAAATTTAACTTTTACGTATTGCCTGCTTATAGATGTATTTTTGTACCTGAAAATATATGGCCCAATCTTAGCAAAACAAATAAAGTAGCTATGTCAATCACTTTATACCACGATAAAACTATCATTAAGGAATAGGATAAGACAAATTTTGATCGTTTTGGCGACCTTCTTGTGTGTTAATTTAATTCGTACAGAGCAACATGATTTCCAGGGTTTGGCGCCCTAGGTCTTTCACACCGCTATAGCTGAAGAGCTTCAATTTGCATAAATTTTAAGGACCTAACTTGCTTACATATATTATGGATAAGGACGTTTAAAAAATATTTTTTAACTACTCTTTAAGACCGAAATATCAAAAGGTACATTTATGTACCTTTCGGTACGGGCCGCTAACTCGGCTCCTATGGGCTAAAAGAGTCTGAAATTTTGAGAAAAGGTAAAGGACTATACTATTATGATTCGATAAAAATTTAAGAAAAATCTGTAGTCAGAATTTTTGTCAAACCGATCCCGAGTGTAAAGTTCAAGTTTTAATCCCCTGTTTAACCTTAAATATCTCGGTAACAGAAGCTGATAAAATCTCGAAACTTTCCAAAAACGTGGGAAATATTATAATAATTAACCTAAAAAAATTTCAAAATAAAACCTTACCATTTAAAGCCCTGAGAGAATTTCGTCGTTTAAACAAAAAATAAAACTTCCTAATGGATAAAAATACAAACTCGACATTCCTAGGCACCTTTTCGACAAACGATTTTTTTTTATCGCTTCTGCTCGAAAAGACTCTTAAAGAGTCAAACTTATTTTTGATCCTTCATACTAACTTTATTAACAACTTCTAATTTAAGCTCAAAACCATACCTAATATAACTTTACGCTCACACTCCAAACTTTGATCTTAACGTTAGCATATAATCAGCTTGAAATTGTATATTAATGGACGCCATATTCGTATAAACGCAGTTAATGTATTTACGTAGTATTCCCCATTACCAAATGTAGATTTAAGCCTAAGCATAATTTTTTAAAAGTTGTTTTTTACATATTTGAGCGGCATATGGATTCTTACGGAATAAAAAGATTAATTTAAATTTAAATACCTTGTGCGCTATTGTGCTACCCAATTAAATTGTTTACACTTTGTTTTATTTTTATTTTTTCAATATATGACAATCACTCTCTTCTTTCCCGCTGTGTCAAACAAATGACAATTATTTGGCTTAATTCATTATTTTATTCTATCATTTTTAATTAGGCGATTTTCCGCCTTTTAATTTGGATATTCCTAAATGCGCTAATTGAGTATTTATCAAAAATTAATAAAACTTTTAGATTATATATTCATAATAATAGTTCTAGTGGCATATATTTTTATTTTAGAATTTAGTAACATAGTATAGTTATATTAAATTCAAATTTCATAATATAACTGATATGGGAGATACTGACACTGATTCATTAGAAAAATCTGAGACATCAGATAAGAAGTAACTTAATAAAATTTTAGATGTATTAATTTGAGTATGTTTCTAAAATTGTATTATTAGCAAAATGTTCATTGGAGGCTTGAGCTGGCAAACTTCAACAGGTTTTTATAAATAATTATTTATACATGTTCATAGAAGGCCTTAAAGAATATTTTTCAAATTTTGGGGAAATTCAAGAATGTATGATAATGAAAGACCCAGCAACTAAACGCTCAAGAAAATTTGGATTTGTAACGTTTGTGGAACCATCATCTATTCAAAAGGTGCTAGAATCTGGTCCTCATGAGTTGGATAATAAAACAGTAAATTAGTTTACTTTTTATTGGCATGACATTATGTCTAATTAAATCAGTTAGTAATAATTGTTTATTGGCATACCACCCTTTATTATAAATTGTTTTTTATTGCTATTTTAATCATTTTCTAATCTTGTTATTTCTATGATTTACTTAAGTGAATACTTGATATCTTATTTAACTTAAATAGCCTGGTAGTTAACATATTATTTTTAAGCCTGGCTTTTTATTTTAATTATTCCTTGCCCAATACATTTTGTTTTCATAAATGATAGGCATAGAATTTTTTAATTTAAATTAAGACATTAGTTAAAATTTTAATTTTATAAATTCCAAAAACCTTAATAATTAGATGAATTATTTTAACAACTATTTTGGCTTGGCTCATGGAGCACTAATTCAGCTAGGTTCAGTAGAAATATTAAAAAATTTTAGAAAATTTATTTAAGCCCTTTAATATTATACACTATAATATAGCTTATTATATTTATATTTATATATATCTAACAAATTTATTTTTTTTATTTTGTATGTAATTTTAACATTTATTTATTTTTTATCAAATCAATTTTTTTTATTTGATTAAGGCTTTAAATTTTAATATAAAATTCCATAAAAAATTTTCTATGACTTACGTAAAGTTTATTTTCCTTTTACTATATCTATATTTTGAAACTGTTTGATTAGTGTTAATTTATATATTTTATAGACTTTTTGTGCCTATTTATTATAACTATTTACATCATACTCTAAATTAGGGTTTTAAAAAAAGTAAATGACATCATTAAACAAATATTTATTTATTTAAAGAAATAGGGTTTGTACTCGATGAAATTTCAATTTTGTTTATTTAGATTGACCCAAAAATTGCTTTCCCCAAAAAGGGACAACCAAAAGTAATGATTTAGTTTTTATATACTGTTAAAAAGGATTTTATATTAAAAAATGTGCATTTTTTTCATTGTTAAATTGAAATAAGATTTTTATAACCTTTTTAATTTATTGTCAAATCTTTCTTTTTTATAGCACAGCCCTGGTCAATTTTGTCTTAAATTTTTTTATACTACCATATTATAGTTTGTAATATTATGGGGCGTTTTCTCACAATAAGATTGTTCTCAAAGCATTAAATATATTTTTATATAAAAATAAAGATAAATTGATTTTTTTCAAATTGAATTTTATCTTAATTTTTTGAACAAACAGCTTTTTTATAATAAGGCAGAATTTTTTTTGCATTGTTTATTTTAATTACTACGCATTTTTTGTAAAATTACATAGGTTACATTACATTTTTAAAAAATATGTTGAAAGAGCTTTATCTATTAAATATTTTTATTTTATTAATAATCTTTTTATGTTACAAAATTAATTAACCTTTGCCAAACGAAAATAAGAATAGTAGCTTTGGAACATATGTTTGCGCAAGTTTACAATTTTCAACTTTTAAATCTTGATTTTCTTCTAGTTAGTCACTAAAACCAAAAAAGTTTTTGTGGGCGGGATATCAGTTACCACTAATATTGACGATATCAAACAATATTTCGAATCATTTGGAAAGGTAAATATATATATGGTAAATAAGGGCACATACAAAATTAACTTTGCAATATAAGATGAAATTCGGTCTTTTTTTGCTATTCGAATGCGAGTAGGAAAAACAATATCCCTTTATTTTTGAACAATGCCCTATATGGGGCATATAACGAAGTTGTTATTTATTATTCATCTATAGGTGCAAGATAACATGATAACTAGGTTTTTTAATATGTTGTTGTTTATTGCCGTATTCGTTGGATGTTGGTAGTAAGATTGAGCTTGAGGGCAGCTAGGGATGGATTGATCCATGGTTTTTTTAATATAATTTGATAAAAAGAAAAAAATGAGGAGAAAATTAATTTAGTTAGGGTACGTTAAAATTAAATATATATTTTTAAAAAAATTAAAATATCCTCAAGTTTATTAATTTATTGTATTAAGATTTCAGGATAAAAAAATATACTGTGCTTTTATTAAATTTTGCCATTTTTTGTTAATATGCGTTATTCAAAAATAAAAATTTTATTAAATTTGAATATTATTAAAAGTTAAATTTATCAATTTATGTTAGTTTTGATAATTAAAACCAGTTATTCTTTTTAAAAAATATCATACTGGGTAAAATACACCTTTTTTCTCCAATATTTGGATTGGCTAATTTAAATTACCATATTTCATGCCTTTAATTTGTTTTATCCTGATTGTTTTATTTCAAATTTAACTAAGACCATGTTTTTAATTCGTCTTGTTTGCTTTTTTTATAAAATTGAACCATTCCAAGCTGGTAAAAATCAATCTAGCCCTCATTAGGAGGTTGAGTCGGGCAGGAAGATTAAGAACGCTGGCCGGTCTGAAAGTTTCGGCTTTAACTATCATGCCAATAAAAGCAAAATTATTTAAAACAAATGTATAATTTAAATAGTTTTGTTTTATTGGCCGTTAATGATATACCCAACTAAATTCTTTTTTGCTATATTATTTCATTTGTCTGTATTGTTAAGATCGAAGACGCTATGCTCATGTTTGACAAAAACACCAATAGACATCGAGGTTAATTCACATTTATCCTTTTTATTTTTATTATTATATATTAACGGCTCAGATAGCTTAGTGGCAAACATCCCTGTCTTACACGCAGGAGGTTGCGAGTTCGAATCCGTGCACAGAAAGCTTTTTTCTTCGGAAAAAACATGTGCTAAGGCAGTAGGCCTTAAACGATATGCCTAAAGTGAGAGCCTAGGTCGCCGGCGTGCGAGCAAATTTTACTATTTAACCCATCGGCAGTGCTTTGCTTGGGTTAGGGTTAAAGCGCAAATTGAACGCCCCTAATTGGGAAAAGATAAGGGGGAAACCTCAAACTCATTATACATTATTAATGGACTGTTTATTATTTAATTTTTTTTACCTTTAAATATCTAGGTTTCGGGTTTATCACGTTCGAAACTGAAGACATTGCAGAAAAAGTTTGCGAAATCCATTATCATGAGATCAATAACAAAATGGTTTATCACTTTACAATATATTTTATCCAATTCATATATTTTTGTTAAATGTTTGTTTAATATACATAATTAATTTATAAATTAATATTTTTATTTTTGTTTATTTGTTGTAGGTGGAATGCAAAAAAGCCCAACCCAAAGAAGTTTTGCAAGCTGTAACGGCTAACAATGCATTAAATTTAGGAGGTATCTTAATATTTTTTTTAAAATAGCTTGTCAACATGCATGCCTACCCATTTGGGTATTATTATATCTATAGATATCTCATCGATTTGTTTTTATTTTCATTTTTAAAAATAAATATTAATGCCCCTAGGCTTTTTTCTTAATCTGCTTAAATAATTAATATGCAATTACATTTCTCTATTTTGTTTCTTAAACAAGTAGGTATATCATTAAGCCCGCTGGCCCGACAAATTGGCGGACTCGGTGGATTTGGATTATCGCCCAAGTTTTTCTCACCCACGTTCGCTAACCCATTTATATATCCCACGCTTGCCGGTAATAATCGATTTTACATATAAATTATTTGTTTTATAAAACAGTAAGAATTTTATTATTTATACTTTATTATTTATTATTTTGTTATGATTAAACAGTTCGACAATTTTTGAGATATAGAAGCTAAAATATGAGATTAAACTTATTATTTTATGGATTTTATCCTTTCTTTTCCGATTAAATTCTTTAAGCTAGCTATAACCATTGAATATATAAAAAATTGTTAAAAATTATTAAATTCAAACTTAAATCAATATAAACTGGTAAAAAGTCATGTCATTCGTAAGTTGGGATGCAAAATATTTTACATCACTTTAATGTTATAGCTTGATATAATTAAAATATATTGTCGCATACTTTTTAGATAAAAATTTAAAGTTACAGTATATTAATACAGCAAATAAATAATTTATTTTAAGATTTTTGTGATCGCAAAGTCAGTCAATTTTGCCAAAATTGGCGCTCTTATTTCAATAATTGTGAGTTTGTAGGGCCTTGTTTAAGAAATGATCGATAAACGGAAAAAATGTTAGATTATCTTGCCAGAGTTTTTTTTAACCCTCGTCGAACATTTATAAATATTTGTAGACCTGTATTATTTTTATTATTGATGCTTTAATTATAATTACAACTAGGGCATGTCAAAATTCCGGAATGAGTGCTTAAACTCCGGATTTTTATTTTTTTGGCTTATTGGAAATATTGGAATTTGTATTTTTGTAGTCCAAACTCATTTTGTTTATTGAAAGTTGTAAATAAATGAAAGAGCAGCTAATTATGTAATATTTACATGTATTAACTAGCAAATTTCAAAAAAAAAACTCCGGAGTTTATGGACTCCTTCCCGATTCCGGAGTTTTGACATGCTCTAGTTACAAATAATATACATATTATATTATCTTTAGGCTTTATACCGCCGCATTCACCCACGTTTGGGTTTGCCACCGCTACTTCTCCCCTCTTGACACCCGGACTGGGTCACGGCCATCATTATAGCACGGGCCCAGGGCCCTTACCCACCCCTCATCACATCGGTCATATTGCTCATACCCATCCTCCTTCGGTCCCGCACAATTTTGGCCTGACCCCGGGCGGTCCTCGCCTCCACAATTACCCCTTGAGTCCGCTCTCAGCTGGTGCGAGCGGAATTCTGAGCTCACACCCTCACGCTCACCCCAACGTTGCAACCCATTTCACGTATAACATTGGGAGCAGCAACACCGGTAACCATAACCATACCCAGACTGGAGGAGGCTATTTCACCACGGGACTTGATAGTAAACCCTACTACTGTTATAATTTTCTATATGGCTGAGGCCTATTTCATTTTTAAAAGAAAAATGTAGATAAACTATAATAAACAGCCTTTTGTATTCTCAAAAATTTTGGCAAATTGACACCGGGTTTACCTTAATTTGTATTGGATTTTTTTAAATTTTTTTTAATGATAGGCTACAGCCAATAGGAAACCTATATATTAATGACTCGAGCAAACTTATGAAAATTATATAATCATATATAGAGATCTTTAAAATGGAAATAAAAATGTCAAGGGGTCAATGACTTTTATTTGGCAGCAATAGGGCAGGTTAAAAGCGAATTCATGTTTTTTGTTTAAAAAATCAAAGTATTTTGTAAATCAGATTAAAGTCATTTTTTTTATATTATTTACAAAATTTTGTATAACTAGGGGTTATTAAACAAAATTATATATTATTTGTTTATAGATATAAAATTGTAATTTATAGTTGTCTAAGCAATTTTCTAAGATGTGTAGGATTGATTATTCAGGAAAGATAACATAAGAAACTTTCATATACTTAAATAATTCAGCATAACATCAATCATTACCAAGTTGGTGTCGCCTTATACGGCCATATTATGAGGAAAGAAAACCATAATCGCTAACATCATCAGCACAATGTCTACATGAAAAATAGGACAAGTCGCCCAATACATTGGGCACCGAAAATTACAGCGTGCATGGAAAGCCACAACTTTTATGCACAAGATTAAACAGGATCGGAGAATATTTGTTAAAATACTGCTTGGTCAATATGCTTAAGAACAATATTAACAAATGGGAAAAAGTTATTGCCCTATATTTTGTGGTTCCTCGTTTTCATAATGTATTTTTAATATTCCATTTTCACTGTTTAGACTTGAACATATTCGGTGGTAATCACGGTGATGGGGTTGGCCCCTTTAGCGTTAGTGGCTTGTTCGGAAACTTGAATAACGCACATCAGCAACATAATCACCATCATAGTCAACAGATTTCACCCAATTCACCGGCCTTTAGTGCGGGACCTCATCATCACAACGTTGATGCATACTGGAGGCTCGGCGCCGATCTGTTGTCACCTACTGTCACAGGTACAAAATCATGTATATATATATATCCTTTTTGGTCATACCGCATATTTATTTTAGCTAAATACATAACATTTAACATTTATAACAAAAAATTTAAGGAGTTAGTATTTAAATATTCACTTGTTAATACTTTTTTACCTAATACACAGGTCAACAAATTTTTGAGAGTTTTAAGCTAACTATAGATAAAACCTGCCATCTTGGGGAATTTCGAATTCGTTTACAGCTTTTTTTATCAAACTTAGTAAGTTTGCTATAAGTATTAAAAATTTTAGAAAAAATGTTAAAAAAAAAACGAAAAAGATATAAGAACAAAAATTTGAAAGTTTTTTTGCTTATATACAGAAGCTAAAACGTTAAATTCAAACTTCAAATACAATTTTTATTAAAAATTGATAATACATCGTTTTGTAAGCTTGGATGCTAAATATATTATTTTATGTAAGACTTCATATACTAAAAAATTTTATTTCTTATTATTTGAGATAATGAATATAAGTTACTTGTATTCTTGAGGTCGCAAAATCTGTTGATCAAAAAAGGCCATTTTTTTGATATGGACGGTTTAAAGAGCCGAAGGCGGAAGAAAATACGCTGAAAATGAATTGAGATTAGGCCATCATAGAATATATGCATTTATGTTTTCATAAATTTATTTTTTCTGATATTGATATTGTTCTGTGTAATTATGTAATTTATAATAAAAATTAAGTAGCAAGTATTTAAATATTCACCTTTTTATAATACTTTTTTACGGATTTTAGATTTGTCTTTTAATGATTAAATGGGTAGGACTTTTTTGTGGATATATCTTATCAGGGATCAAGCGTTGATTTAATTAATGAGCTACTACTAATTCCGTTTTTCATTTTCTATAATACCCCATAGCAGATTTTAGCGGTCTCCAACAGCACCACAACCACTTTAACACGCATTCGATGCACGCAAAAGCACAACATCAACATCATCAGCAGCATAATACAACACGCCCAGGCCATTCATATACCATTGATGATCCAAGCGCCCTAAACCTTGCTGGCCTTTCGCTCAGCCCAAATAGTACTGGTAACGATCTCGACGGTCTAGGCAATTGCGGAACTGATTCATCGGGCTGCATGAGCCTCGCCGAAGACCCGATAGGAGGGGGTGGCCCTGCGGCCAGTCACGGTGAGTTTTTGACCACGTGTTCTCCCTTAGCCTTTAGAGGTTTTAAACCTACTTTGAATATTTCTATCCTCTTTATTCATAATAATTATGGTAAAAAAAGGTTTATTCACAACGTATTTAATTATTTGTCTGCTTACATTTCATATTTTTGATATATGTGACATCGAGGAGAATTGGATATAGCAATAATTATTAAACATTTAAATATACATTTATTCAATAGCTTTTGCCACATTTTCCCCTGGCTTTGTGAATGACTTGAGCAATCCTTCGTCTTACACCTTAGCAACCGGCATAGGGCAAGAATGTTTTCCTAGTGGACTAAATGGGGCGCAGTTAGTTGCTGCAGCACTTAGCCCTACTACACCTATGGGCCACCAACCTATCTTGCAACCTAACACTCGCAGTGAGATATTTAAAAATTTTTAGGCTCCTATTGCAGTCCTTTTTTTAAGCGCGAAGAATTATTGCGGCTTATTCCAATTTTTGATTAACAGATATATAGGACTACAAAAGATTTGTGTAAAGATTTTAGCCCAATCAAAAAAATCAAAGCTTAATTTCGTTTTTTTAAAATAATCTTTTTGTCTCTTAATATTGCATAGGCCCGTGCGATTACGCTTGGGAAAATTATTTCACAGATCAACAAAAAATTTCCTGTAGAGTTTATTAAGTTGTTTTAGTTAGACACGCGTTTACCCTTTTTCGGATTGTTGAACTTCCGTTGTATTTTGAGGTAAAGTTGACAATAAATGCGTATATAGGTCTTAATTGCCATTGCAACTCCAAATTTAATTGATTGTGTAAATTATGTGAAAACTGTTCTAAATTTTTTGTTGCAGTTTGTAATTTTTATTTTACTTATCTAGTTTTGTCATTAAAAAAGACCTCTAAGTCAAGAAACAAACAATAGGCATTTTTAAATTTTTTATAACTGAGTTTGGCGAGTTAGGTCATGTAAACACAATGTTTAGGACGAAAATCATTCAAAAAATTAATTTTTTTTGCAATTTTGGACATATTCTTATGAGTTTGGCATAAAACTAAGTAAAAAGAACGAGCAAAAATTTTTTAAATAAACGAGAAGGAGCCTTTCCGTATCGCTTAAAATGTCGTTTAATTTAACAATGAAATTCGGACGTGTTTTAGAAAAAGTGAAATTTTATTTGAAGGGAAGACACATCTCTATTACAATATCGTATAATTATTTATTATTATCTCGCCCGAAAGTTTTGGTTAAAATGTTTTTTATATCCATGCACAATTATATACTTTTTTGTATTAAAAAATTTATTTTTATGTCACATGAAGTATTTACATCGGTCGAACCGCTTATCACTAATGCCGATTATCGCACTCACAGCGGAGGAGGAGATGAAAATAGTCAGGCAGTTGGAAATTATGTTTTACTAGGAGGACACCACCAGAACTCAAGTAGTTATACCTCTTCTACCTCAGCAGCTCCGAATGCTACAAATATTGCTCATAACCATCATAATAAAACTATCTCTAACCCAAACTCTACGTCCCCCCGGAATCGACAAAATGGCAGAATCATGATGGGTAATCTCGTTACCCACAATAGCCGACCCAAAAATCGTAACGGCAATGCCAGCAACAATAATGCTGCAACGACAAACGATATCAAAAACTTGACGCAAAACAACCACGAGGAAGAAGCTGTAAGCATCCCGGTATTCACGGATACCGATTTCCCATCCCTCGGTGACAGCCGTAATTCGAATGGCCACGGCAGTCATCAACCAGAAGCGCTCAAATACACTGGGGTCGGGCGAGTCGACACATACAAAACACATTACGGGAGTAACCCCAAGTTATTGCCTCTCTCAAACGAACAACATGACAGTCGATCGAACGATAGCCATAGTGGTATTAGCAATACCAGCAGCAGTAACAATAATAGCGCTAACGAAGACAGTCCACCACCACCCGTTGCTTCGCGTAATAGCAATGCCTGGACTGGCCGGCCTAAGACACTTGACACGGGCGGCGGTAATGCATACATGAACAACAATAACAACAATGAAAGAGGAAATTTTCACAATCCTCGGCTGGCCCGGTCTAACTCGCCCCCCTTAAACGCTACCGGCGGCGGTCATACTGACCTTTTTGGACAGATTGACGCACGCCTTGGGAGTATGATGATGCAGGATGATGAAGATGACCTCAGTACGTTCGAAGATGACGAACAGGGGAGTCCTACTAATACGAGTCTCTTGTCACCTACGTTGCCCGTTGCACCCGTTTTTGGGATTGAGGTAGTTATAAGGAGTAGTCTATTTTGATGTTTTTGAAAAAAATACTACATTAAAGATAAAAGAGGAAACTCAAAAACATGCCCGGCTCGAATGAAAAACGGGTCTGGACGAAATTCAAAACCTTCGGGGCGGGCCAGGCCGATTATTTTTATCTCATTCTACCTTGTTTTTTTTAACTGTTGTTAACAAATTAAGAGGATTAATGTATTATACAGGTCGACGAAAATCAACAGGGAAAAAATAAATGTCATTGGGGGAAATAATACACAAGATGGTCTTATCATATATATTTTTTGATTTTCGAAGAAATTTTTCCGGATTTTGGCTTTTTTTTAAATGGTCAAATTTGACCAACACAGATTTTGCAACCTCGAAAATCTACAAAGAGAAAAAATGTAAGATATTATGTTCATAATTTAATCAATTGTAACTTTTATTTTTTATATCGAATAATGAGAAATAAAATTTTTAAGCATATTATACATCAAAATTACAGAATATTTGGCCTCTCAACATAAATAGGACAAATATTATCTGGTTTTTAATAATAATATTATTTAAGGCTTGAATTTAGCAGTTTAGCTGTTTTTAAATATAAAATTATTTTTTTTTTGTTTTTGATTTTACATTTTTTTTTAATTTCTAACTCAGCAGTTTAGCTGTTTTTAAATATATAATTAATTTTTTTTGTTATTGATTTTTTTTTGTTTTTTTTACATTTTTTTAGAATTCTATGTTTTAAGCTGCTTTCAAAGTTTGATAAGAAAAAATTTGTAAATAGATTTAAACATCTTTAATGGCAGGGCTGGTCTATAGCTCCCAACTCTTAAAAATTTGTTGACCTATGTTATTTATTACATAATTAAGGGCCAAATTACTAAACACGGGATTTTTTTTATAATTAGGCAAAAAATTTATAGCTTGCAATATTATATTTTTGGGCCGTTTTTGTGAATTCGGGCCGGGCCTAAAATAAAAAACATTGCCGGACTTAACCGCATGTTTTTGAAGGGCTAGGTCGGAATTCGCGCCCCTGTTTGAACTCTGATGTTTTAAAAATGTTTCTTTAAATAACCCATCCTTTTACTAATAGATATGATAATTTTTGAATTAAATAATTACTTCACCAAAAAAAAATAATATGAGTATTTTAAAAATCTATACAATGGAATACATTTACTTTCTTTTAGCATAAATAAAAAATAAAATATTAATAAATGTTGGTTGCTATTAAAAATTTTTTTTTCAGTTTATTAAGGAAAAACGTTTTTTCTAGACTTTGAAAGCCATGCTAGAATTAAACAAATAACCTTATTTTTTATTTCCCCAATTATTTTATAGAGTATATTTTTATGCTACCCTTATTTATATCATTATTTTAAATAAATCTATTTAACGAATATCTACATAATAAAAATAGATTATTTTTAGATACTTTGCATTTTTATATACATTGTTATTATTAACTTATTTTAATTTTTTAGCACCAAGCTATTCCAGTCAATAATTGTACCAATGGGTACCTGTAACCCTATTCCTCAAAATCGTCCCTTTCTTTGTCCTTATCATTTTATATTACTTTATTACTTTATCTTACCCTTTCCAGCAATGCAAAATCACCCTTCAATATTATTATTATTATACAATCATATGCCCTTAAATTAATATAAACTTTAAAACAAAATTTATACATATTATTAAAAATCATGGAAACCATAAAATTTTATCAGAAAATTATTTGAATTTATGAATTAATTTAATCAGAAATATTTTTTAAATTCAAATTACCCTTAATTTTTATATTATTAAATATTTAAGTTCAGAAATGCAACAAAATAATACAACGACACTACCCTGTTTTTTTCATTTTGCCTTGATTAATTTTGGGCAAACTTGTCATTATACTATATTTTTTAAATTACAAAGTTTTATATGGCATATTGATTGGTTATTTTTTCATACGCCCTATGTTTTAGTATGGGTCATTAAGGAGTTAAACGCCAACTTAAATCAATCAATCTAATATATCGATAAATGAAGCAAAAATTTTCTTTAATATCAACAACACCTAAATTTTCTCACTTATATACATAATTACTTTTTTTAAATTTTTATCATTTTCTGTGATAAATAATATTTTTGCGCATAGCCTAGATATATGATCCTTATATATGCCATGCATGTACCCCTTGATTTTTCTCCGAATATTCCAAATTTAACCTTTACATATTGAATATCGTTTTACCATATTTTAAAGCCATTTGAAAGTTATTTTTACATTTATATATATATGTTTTTTTAATCATATATCGAACAAATTATCATGTAAATTATATTTATGCCAGGATTTTTCAAATAACCCGTACAATGATTAAATTTATGACAATCATTCAATTGTAAAATTTGATGATTTAAAATCATATAGGTGACGTTTTGTGCATATATCTCTTTATTAAACTGCATATTTCATCCAAAAATTTATTCTTTTTTTTTTGTAATATGCAAAACTATTTTATAAATCAGATTCTGGAGCTGAAAATTTCCAAAGTTATGTTTTATTATCTCATCCCATTTTATGCCGCCTTTTTGGGGTTGCGAAAAATTTGTTTAAGCGTATATTAAATTTGCAAAATATGCAAAAAAAAGAAGGAAAAAGTTTAAATTCTTATATGATATTTAGGCATTTTTTTTGCAAATAATTCTCTTATGCCATTTCTTAAAGATTATTTTAACTTTTTTTTTCTGTTGCAATTTGTTCATATATGTTACCACACTTGTTTATTGTCTATTTATAAAACGGGTTAAAATCTTAATGCAAAATGAACTTTAGTTTTATTATAGCTTCTTGCCAAAATTTCATCAAAAATTTGCCATAACTAACCGCTTCAATCCACCTAATTTTATAACCATTTTGGTATCTCAATTTTAAATTTTTTTCATTACATAGTATTAACTGCAAAAATTTTAGATTCGGCTCTTACAAGAAGCGGTTGCAGAGAAATTTAAAAAAGATATTTATATAGGGTCATTGTATCATGATAAACATGTTCTTTGGCATACTTTTGTAACTAATTTTTTCGTAACTTTGTTTCTAATATCTTCTTTTAACTCTAAAAAAATAATTTTAAGAATCAATGAATTGAAATATTGCCGTGAGAAAAATTCTATTCCGCATTTTATTGTAGCCTCTGTGTCAATGTGTTTCATTTTATATTAATTTTTTAACTTGCATATGTGTCTCTAGCCTTAAAATATTTGGTACCTAGATCCCCTTCTCTACCTAAAAATTATTTATAGATTATTGTATATTATTTTAAACACATGAATCAATTTTTATCATCTCTACATTCTTCCCGTGTAATTTTATCAATTTTTATCCCTTATGATCATATCTTTATTTTAAAAAATATATAAAGGCTGTAGAAATTTTGTAAAATTTGAAACATTTTTGATGTCTTACATGGATTTATTATGATTTTATTCCCTTTAACCTATAAATTTATAAACTTTTAAAATAATTATTTAAATTGGAATTTCAATTTTATGAGCCTCCCTTTTATAAAATTAATTTATTTACAGCTTTATATTTGACTGAGCTTGTCATTCATTCATTGCAGTATGACACTTGTTTATGAACAAATCCTGGCAAGACATTAATAGAGTTAATTAAGTAAAAATTTATCGAAAACGAGAATTTAACAATAAAATTAGCCTTGAAAATTGTTAAATCTGCTTATAACCCTTTGAATAAATTTTTAATATAACTGCTTTGGGCCCACAACCGTAAAAAACAAACTGTACGATGTTTGGAAAATCTTCAAATCTACCTTGCAATATTTTCAAATGCTACCCAGGATATCTTTTTCCAATTCCCTCTTAAATTCAATTCAAATACAATATCAAAAAATTATTGTTTTATGCATATATATTTACATATTATACATTTTATCCCAATAAAAATGTTCTTATTATGATTGTTATTTAGAGTATTCGCAACTTAGCAACTAAAATGGATTAATTTTTTTTAGTTGAAATATAAAAAATGTTAGGACTTAATTGGAAAAAACTTTTGCGGGGCTGATTTTTTTCTATATGCTTTTGGTTTAAACTATTTAATAAGGACCAATGGTATTTAACGCAATCCGATGTGTCCCGCTGATAATTGAAGTTATTCCCTATTTAGCGTGTAAATCTAAATTTATTAATTTTTAAATGGGAAATTGAAACATCCAATTTTATAAAATTTCAGTTTTATTAATAAAGAAAACTGGATCACAATTTAACCGATATTTTACCAAATGAGCATACTCTATATGCTTATGTAAATATCTTACAGTAGTTTGTTACCTACCCTTTAGTTTCAAAAACTGCACTCTGTTATTTTTCTCTGTGATTGTATAAAAATCTATTTTTACAAATTGTGTTTTCACATTTCTCTTAAAATTACTAAAAATCAATTAACGCAATTGAATCTATCATTTATAAAACTAATACAAGCTAAATTTTAAATACCTTTCTAACCAAATTCCGAGTTTAAGTAAACTTTCTTTGTTACGCAATGCTATCCGATAATTTTTTTTATAAATCTGCAATATACTAAAGGACTGATTTTGACATAAATTTATATAATTAACAGCAATGATTTCAACGGAAATATTAAAATATTATTAAAAAAAAAAGTTTTGATTTTTTTGCTTTGAAATTTATTGGATAAAACGATGAATGCCTAAAGTTTCCAATAATCTTTATAAGTATATTTATAATATTTACTATATGAAACTATTTTTAGAATATATCTATAAAAATGTTTTTTTTCCTGCTTCAAAAAGTAAGATTACGTTTGCTGCACATGCATTCAAATATATCAAACTTCATTGTATGAGTTAGGGCAAAAAAACTTAAATTTCCTGTTAATCGGCTCAGATAGCCAGTGGCAAACCTTCTGCCTTAGACGCAGGAAGTTGCGAGTTCGAATCCGTGCACAGTAGCATTTTTTTTTGAAAAAATACCACACACTTCCCCCCTTTTTGGGGTTTGTGGGGGGTTTGGTTGGGGGGTGTTTTTAAAAAAACTTCCCAAAAAGAGGGAGCCATAAAAAAAAGGTGGCCCCCGGGCGGGCGACAAAATCCGTATCCAATATTGTTTTCTTTGTTTGGGTTAAGAGAGTCACCCCCCGCAGGGGGGGCGCCCCTCGGGGGGGGGGGGGGGGGGGGGAAAAATAAAACTATTGGTGGGTGTTTAACACCTGTTAAGCGATATAGAGAGATGTAAATTTAAAATATTTATAATAGAAAACTAGAGATAGCTTTTAGATAGTTATTTTAAACCAATTTTTATTTTTGTTTGATATATAAAATATACAGAACATTTATATATAAATTTAAGCATTTGCTTTAACAATCTGACACAAGATTCGGTAAATATCAAAAGGATACGGGATATCAAGCTCATATTCCAAATAAGATTCAATAGCTTGTTGAGCACTACTTTTTTCACTAAAATCGAGATAAATGTTATAATTAAAACATGGAAAAAAAACTCCATTCCAAAATGAAATGATTAACACAATACAAAAAAAATAAATGTTTTTTAAATAAACTGTCCTTTACTTGGCTGAAAAAAGTTACACCATTGCAGGGTGGGGTATGTGGACATCCCAATAATCTTTGTATTAATACATTTTTTAAAGCTAAAGAACAGTTTAGTAAAGATTTGAAAAAATTTGTTCTACAATCAATGAAAACAAAATTAATTTACAGTGATAAATTATTTTACTTTCTCCATCACAAAAAATGCACCGATTAATTATACTACATTGTTTTACCTAAGGTTTCATGTAGTTATTAAATAAAATAATTTTATATTAGGATCAACTAATAATTTAAATATTAGAGATGTGCTGGGGTTTTACTTACTTCAAGCATGAAACCGAGTGGTAATTTTAAGAAGCATACTTGGCAGCATTTTCGTAGGTGCCTTTATCATGAATCGTGAGGCGATCACATATATTTTCCATTACTATAATAAATCTCATGGCGGAATGGCTCATATAGATGTGTTGCGTAGGTTTAATCGATCCTCGATCAAAAAGTTTTCCAGCCTTTTGTAGTTTGGGGTCGAAACTTTGATCCTTACCTAACCATATTTAAATAACATATATCAACAATTTTCAAAAATTAAGTTAGATTTAATGAAATAGGGCACTAATTGCAAATGACTAAGGATGTAGAAGCCACTTTTAAAAATTTAACACTGTTTTTACCAATAAAACATTCGGTTTTAAATTAATATTAATACCTAAAACTGACATATCAATTTCTGAATATTGCGTATAGAGCAGTTTAATGCGATTCATAACGCATTTAAGTTGCCTTAGTATAGTATTCTTAATTTGTCCAACGTAAGACATACTCGCAGTTTTTGGTGTATATTCATTGATTGGGTGATGGCAAAGGCTTTGAAAAAAGCTCCATAGGGAAGGTAGGGCAAAATTAAACATTAAATCAAATTCGATGCAGGGTGCTAGGAGTCCTTTATAATGCTCGAGGTTCGAATTACAGGCAAATTTAAGGTCTATTAGGTGAGAAACTCCAGATGAATCAGGTAGTGGGGCATTTAAAGGCTTAGAGTCAACCCAACTATTAGAAGCCTGGGGAGCCCTTAAGTTAGGTATCAAATCATTTAAATTATTTTGGTTAGAAACGATAGGAGTTAATGTAGTTATTTGTGGGGCGGCGAACATGTCGAAATACTTGTCGATATGCCCGATTAACAGGGTATAAGCAAAATTTAACAAAGCGAGATGGCTTTCAGTGTCATTCTTTAACGACGACAAGAATTCTATATCATAGGTTATTTTCTTAGATAGCACCTTAAAAATATTTTAATATATTATATAAAACACAAAATATTTATCAATTGAAAGCTGCTAAAAATGGTCTAAATAAGTTATATTAAGGGGTTTAAACGTTATATTCTAAAAACAAAAAAAGTTTTTTTTCCATTCTTTTTCTATATTTCAAATTCTACGAAAAAAAATCTAGTTGCTAAACATATATGTGATAATTAACATTTTAAGAACTAAAAGAATATATAAATAAAAATTTCTATATTCTTTAGTTCATAAGCGAATTGAAAATATTAAACATATTAAAACGTTTTTTCACCTTTTGAAACCATGGAATAAATAAATTTTCACTTATACATATATTCTTATTTTGATATAAAAAAAATTAATTTCAACTAAAAATATAAAAAATAAATTTTCTTAGGAATATAAAGCTATAAATTACGTTTCCGAGATATGTGTTTGAAAAAAGGTTGACATGGTGGAGTGGTTCAATAAAAAGCTTATACAAATCATTTAAATTTTTGTCAACGGTACACCCCAAGGTGTTGCCATCTAATTTTCTAACATCGGTAATGATGTGTGGTGTATTGTATATAAATTCATGCAATAGCTTTATGTCTAAGGGGACAATGTCTTTGGATGAAATTTGAAGCAGGTCTGATTCATCTTGAATTTTGGCAACAAGTTTTTCTAAATTGGTCGTAAATGAGTTGGAAGGTGAAATTTTGGCAATTTGAACGATTGTTAAATAATACATACATGGAAGCCATTGTGTCAACTTTTTAATATCCAACTCTGAAATTGTGGTGGGAAGTGATGTGGTTTTAAAAAATTCTATAATTTTATAAAGCAATATTTATAGAACTAAGAATAAGTTTTTCAGCAAAGAAAAGGTTAAAAATATATAAATAGAAATGCATTCAGCTTTAAGTTATATTCTTTAGAGAAATAAAATAAAAAAAGAAGATAATGTTATAAACACAACAAAATTTTTTATTTTAATTACCAAATATTTAGACGGCAAAAAAATATTTAAAAAAAGAATGTCATTTCTTTAGATTAATGCAACAAAAACAATTGGGTTAAATGTTTTTGGCTTCCTAATAACATAATATAAAAATTAGGATTTTGTAAAAAAAATAAAACAAGTTTGAATTATTAATCGCGTTTGATTTAATATAAATGAAAAAAGTCAATCTGGTGACGGGCTAAAACTAAAAAAGATTGAATGATGAAAACCTAGCAAAGCAGCTTCAATCAATGTAGCAGTTGCAAACCAATAAGACCTTTTGAATACTGCAAATCCATAAGTGGCCGTAATTAGAACTAATAGAGTCCTGAAGTCAGCTAAAAGGAAAACAAAATAGAGGCAATATAAATGAGCAATCCTATACCATTCACGAATTCTGTAAATTAAAGCAACATCTCGTTATATAATTATAATAAAATGGTAGAAAAGATCAATATTAGAAATTTAAATAAATCTTTAAACCTGGATTTTCACGGTATAAGGCTTGGGCTGATTTGTAACTCCATTCAACTTTTCCAAGCATTAGATATACAATAACGTTAAGCCAATTTATGTTCTGCAACAAGATATAATTTTTTAATATGTTTTTGCATATTAAAAATCCCTTTAACATAGATTTTTGGTCACAAATGATGAAACCTAATTTTCCTAATATATGCTAAACTCTAACATAGACATTTAGATAATACAAAATATTTAGCGCCTTACAACTTCAATACATAAAGTGTCTCCTATTAAAGTTTATAATGTAAATAATATTATTTGAAGTTAGAATTTAACAGTGGCACTATTTTAAATATGCAAAAATAAAATGGTTATTTAGAATGTGGTTTTGAACTCTATATTTTGGTTTTTGGCCTTTTTCTAAAATTTTCAATGTTTATAACTGACTAACTAAGTTTGATTAGGAAAAACGGTAAACGGATGTTGATATTCATGGTAAACATGCAGGTTAAATCTCTGTAGTTGACTCATTTAGCTCTCAAAACATAGTTGACCTATGTAAAATGGTAGAAAACATCAAAAAATCTACTGGACCATTTAAGGCTTGGGTGATTTGTAACTCCATTCGACTTTTCCAAGCATTAGATATACAATAACGTTAAGCCAATTTATGTTCTGCAACAAGTATAATTTTTTATTATGTTTTTACATATTATAAATAAATAGATGTTTGGTAAAGATGAAACCTAATTCCTATATTTGCTAAAATCTACATAAACCTTAAATAAAATCATAGCACCTTACAATTCCATACATAAAGTGTCTCCTGTTATAGTTTAAAAGCTAAAATAAAAATTCTTTTACACATTAAATATTAATTAACAAACAAAAATGCTTTCAAAAATAGTCTAAATCAAATAAATAATGGACTAAAAGCTTAGCCCCTAAAGTTTACTTAAGGCTAGCTATTTAATTTTACACATTCAAAAGGTAGAAACCAAATTTAAATATCAGATACATATTCTGCGACCTACGTTGTATTATAAGCATTCCTTCTATTATGCATATAAAAATTAAAACTTTTCTCCTCATAGTAAAAAGTTCCGAGTATTTATGGATTAGATGGGGAACGTGACAGGCTATTTCGATTGCTTCCTGAGGCAAAGTTATCCCTTGGACATTAGTACGCCCGGTAAGTGTGCCCATAAATTTGGATAATTCGATGTCTAAGGTACCCTAAAGGAGATAATTATAAATAAATGGATTTTTATAAAAGAGGTTCCCTTTAAAATGATGATACATCTAAGAATCAAAAAGTGATAAATCAGCGTAACAAACCACATATAGGCTAAGAGATTATAAATAAAAAATGTTAAGGTATTTAAACTGAAATGCTCTACGTACCTGGCTAATTTTTCGACTCCAAAAATAAAAATAAATATTTAAAAGTAATTTTATAGTGAAACACTTGTTTTTGTTAAAAAAATTACAATATTTATGTAATTAATTTACAACTTTTTTTTTCAATTTGAAAATAACTATTCCTAATGTCAATAAAAATGTTTACAATAAAAGGTTTTGGGACTTTAATGGCCCCACCATGATTGTTTGATTGTTTCATTACATTGTATGAAAGTAAAAATAAAACCTGATAAAAAGCCATTGCGAATTGCAGATACATTAGTTGAGACTTTCGCGTTTCGTAATCACCCCTCAACATGTGATTCGATATTTTGAGCAAATTTTCGCTCCTCTTTCTAATTTTCTCGATTGGTTCTAGTATACTAGGCTTGTCGTGCCATGTCAAAAGGTATAACAAGCTAATAGCCGTATTTAAATAGTAATCTTCACCTAAAATTGAAAAGAAAATATATTTAGTAAGTTAATACTTATTGTCAAAGTCTAAATAAATTATAATCCAACTTTAAATGAAAACAAAATAAATCTTTTACCGAACTAATGCAATAAGCACAAAAACTAAGTTCAATTGCCTTTCACATCATAATATATTAATAAAAATTAATAATAAACATTTTGGGTATCAATAAGTAAAAGGTGAAATAATATAAAACATAAAAAGAGTAATAATGACGTACCATAATAATTTATTTGAGGCAGCGTGGGACCAATACGAGATTTCATATTACTATCGGCGTTATTAACAAGGGCACCCGGGACTTCCCCGGTGCTTGATTTCAGGCCCGAGTTTATATGTTTAGATGATTTCTTAGCTGATTTCTTGCTAACCGTCACGATATCGAGTGACACGGTCTGTTGTTGTTTCCTTGCATTCCTATCATACTTATTGGGGACCGGCTGGGATTGAACTACAGGGATGGGGACAGGATTCTCGGCCGGTGGAGTATTGGCGATCCATGGCTGATTCGAGGTTCGGTTTAGATTGGTCGATTGAACCGGTTTTAGCAAATATTGCTCTTCTGATAGACTAATAAAAATGTACGTAATGAATGAGGAATGTAAATTAACAAGAAAAAAAGGTTAAACTTTAATAAATTGTTTAATATAAAATTTTTATATTTATATGATTAACAATATAGCTTGTTTAAAGAACTATAAAAAATAGGTTATTATACAAACAAATTATACATTTTTTTCAACTTTTCAACGTTCTCAGGATTTTCGGTAAAATAAGCATACATGGCAGACAAGACCTTGATTTTGGACTTTTCGTAAACACCAAGATTTATTTTATCGGCCTCGTTTAAATCGAATGCTAGGAGTATAAAATTATTAGAAAAAACGAGTAAAATTAAAGTTTTTTTTCTCCATTATATAATCAATGGTTTGGGGCAATGTATAAGTCAATTTCGTTTCAAATAATTATTTTGTAAAATTTCCAGCAGGGCTGGGAAAAAAAATAAATAGGCTTTTTTTAACAAGTTTTTGAGTTTTTTTCCCAAATGCCCACAAACTCGTGGGCATTGCAAAAAAAAAGCTCCTTTTCTTGCAAGCCCTTTCTTCAATAAAAATAGGAGCTTTAAGAAAAAATAACCCACCCATCATTATTATAAAGAAAAAAACAAAATTTTCGAAATTATTATAAAGAAAACAAGAAATGGGTTTATTGGGGCTTTTTTAAAAGCCACTTTTTTGGGTTTTTTTGCCCCTTTTCTTAGTAAGGGCTTTATTTGAATTCTTATTTTGGCGCTTTATTTGTAGCTCCTTTTCTTTCTTTTTAAGTTTTGAAGGAGAAAATGAGCTAAAGTTTTTTGGCTCATTGTTTTGCCACCACTGATTTCCAGCCCACCTGACCGATCCTTTATAACAAATAAAGCAGTAACCAGTGCATAAATTGAAAAAAAATAATATTTAGCCTGGTCAAGGACTGGGTGAGCCTATAGGACCAAATTTTATATTTTATTAGGGAAATAGCTAAACTTTTTAATATTTTTAATTTGGCTTCTCTTATTATGCTTGCTTGTTCTGAGTTTGCGATTTGGTAGTAATCTTTTGTAAGTAGTATCAAAGAGGTTAGGCATAAGGCGTTAAGGCAAGTTAAGCCAATAAGCCCTTTATTATCTGGTTGAAGAGTTTTCAAGTTAGAAGTTGTAGAGTTTTGATGATCAATAGCATTTTTATTACTAGTTACTTTTCGGGCCGACAGGTTGGTATTATTAGCAATATTTGACCGTGACATGTCATAGAGCAGATATTTAAGCTTGGATAATAGGGATAAAATTTTAACATACATGCCCAAACTAACGTAGTGAAGATCGTTATTATTTTGATTCGATACCTTGTTGATATTCCTTTTGCCACAAGGTGTTTGGATACTGCTTAAGGCGGACAAGAAAAAATATAGGTAGGATTGACTAAGGGCAACAAGGATAAGTTTCTGATCGCTTGTTATTGAATGTGAACGTGCAGAATCTTTGATACATTTGTAATAAGTGTTAATGATAGTGTATATCCTCTCAAACTGTTCAAAATATTTTAATGTGTACAAAGTGTTAAGATCATGCCTTTGGTGTGAGGTAATTAACTGTTTTTTGCTGGCAATTTCTAGATGGGACATCAAAGTGTGAAGGTATATTTCGAAAGCCCTAATTATTAGTAGTATTTTAATAATATGTCTTGTTATTTATTTTCTTACAATTTATACTATGTTTAATCCCTATGCTAATTTTCATGTAACCCATATTTTCATAAAAATCAAAATCAAAAAACAAAAAAGGTATTGTGTAAAGTTTAAAAGAAGAAAACTAGAACTTTGAGGTAATAAAATAATTTTAATTAATTTGTAAAAGTTATTTAAAAGATAAATCTACTTTCCACAATGGTATACTATGTCACGTGTGTTAAAATCCTCCGACAAGATATGATTGGCTGCTTCATTACTGCCACGTGGTATGGATAGATACTTGAAATCGTAAAATTTGATGAAGGAAAGGCCGTACAGATAAAAGTAGAGTTGACTGTAGAGGTAATAGCATCTATGATCACCTGGTTCACGTTTAAGAAGCAAAACGAGAGCATCAAGTTGAATGTGACCGTAGTTTATGATTTTGTGAAGTCTGGAGTAGTTTATAAATAAAAGGAGGCATATATGGGCATTAAAACAGAGTTTATATTTTCAAAAAAAAAAAATTATATGAATACCTTTTTTCCAAAATTTTTATTTAAATGTATTGTGTGTGCTTTTAATTTGTCAACTTTTGTGTAATGTGCTTTTTTTTGAAAAATTAAAATTTAAAATTAAAATTTTAAAAATTAAAATAAAAATTAAGTTTAAACATAACAACGAGGATTAGATATCTGTTATAATTTTTTTTAGTGGACATATATTTGGATTATTAAAGATATTTATTAATTGATATAATTTCTAATAAAACAAGGAAGAATATCAAATTTTTAAACTTTCATTTAGGTCACGTTAAAAATAATCTTTTATTTTTTGTATTTTTTAAATGCCTCAGCTAGCTGCTTGGTAAAGACAAAATTGCAATCTCATTTTCCATTCTATTTGCAATTAAGCTCCGACCCTTTAACGTCGCGTTAAGATCAGGTATCCATTAAGGCGCTATTCGATTATAAATTTTTATATGTTTCATATAATTTGTGTAAAAATTATGTTTTATGTACAATGTTGTCCACTTTTTTATCCAAATACCCAAGTTTTATTTTTTTCTCGCAAAAAAATTTTTTAAACATGCCCTTAAACACTTAATAATTGAAAAATAAAGTCACCTTAAAGAATCTCTTTGCGCCATAAATTGCCTTTCGAGTCGACTATTATAGGCCACATGATCGTTTTTTGCACCTGTCCCGTAAAATTCATCTTCAGGCTCATCCCATTCACTATATGGGGCAGAATTTTCGCAATTGTCGGAAAAGAGGTTTTGACGCTCTGCCATGGCCTGTGCTTTGTAATGTTCGTCGATTGCGTGAGCCGAGTAATTGCAAAATAGTTTGAGTAGGGCGCGTCCACACTTGAGGACGTTATATTTCTAAAAATATTAGGGGATGTTATGAAGATGATATTGATATATGAGGCTTGTCAAATATTAGATTCATATAAAATATTGAAAATGTAGGTTTAAGATTTAATTTACCATAACTTATATAAAAAAAAATAAAATTAATTAAAGTTAAAAGTCAAATTAATAAAATATCAAATAAACTAAAATATTTTTAGTTAGGTAAAAGCGTAATATACAAAGTGTATAAACTATAGTATTTAAAATATAACAAAATTATCGTTTTTCTTAATTCGAATCGATTAAAATTATTACGTTATGCCAAAGAGAGTAAGTATGTTGGTATATGTCGATAGCCTCCTCAAAATTTCCCATCTTTTCAGCAAGGGTTGCCTGTCCGACCCACGCCTGGGGGTACTTTGGGTCGGATATTTGGGCTTTAGTGAAAGACTTATTAGCCAGCTACAAGTATAAAATAAAGAAATGTTTCTATTTTAACAAAAAATAAACCAAACTAGGATCAAAAAAGTTATAAAAAAAAGCTTAATTAGGGGGCAAAATAGAAATGATCAAGTAAAAAAATATTATAACATTAAAAAATAAACTTTATTATATAATTTTTAATAAAAGTATTTCGGTAAACTGGTTACCTTAAAATAAAAATTGCATATGCAATTCATACATACATAAAAGTGTACAAAGACTATTAAAATTAAAAATTAAACATTTGCAAAAAAAATAAAAATGATTTACAAATTCTTTTTATTTTGAAAATTTAAATTTCTAAGTAAAAAAATATAACAAAGTGCAAAAATATTATAGTTTATTTATGCTATTTATTTGTTATTAACGATTATATTAAATAAAAATCTGAAATTTTTTATTTCGTTTATGTATATTAGGGCACGTGCAAAGTGAGTTTTTATTTTCGTAAAATTTTGAAAATTCTAGAATTTTTAAAAATTTTTTATTTCAGAAAAAGCATTTTATGTATATATACCAAATTTGGCAACTTTTAAAAAATGTTTTATTTCAAAATAAAATTTCTCAAAATTTTGAAATTTTCACAAAAATAAAAACTCACTTTGCACGTGCCCTTAATTAAAAAAAATTAACAAAACAAAAATTCAAACTTTTTCTTCGTTTTGTAAAAGGTGAAGTACACCGATGTTTGACGCGAAAATGGGCTCGTTGGGTTCCATTTGAGAACAATGCTCAAATATTTCGGCAGCTAGTTCGTAATTTTGCAAATCTTTAATTTTATAACAAAAAACTATATATTATGAAATATTTTATTACAATATGATTTAAATAAAACTATTGACACAAATTCAAATTTTTATTTATAAATTTATCAACAAAGTATTAAATTAAGAGTTTTTTCTTCAAACAAATATCACATAAAATATCTAACGACGCTAAAAATTATGGATATCGGAATTTAAACAAAAATTTAATAAGAAGAACCTTTAAATGATGTTATGACACCCAGCATGTTGGTAACGTGATAGTCGGTCGGATTAAAAGTGACATATTTTTGACAGAGCTCTTGCATATAATGCAGGAGTTGGTTCTTATCAAGATAGTATGTGTGATCCAATAGGCTAATCAAATATAAAACTAAGTTTGGGGCATTGATATTGTTTTCATTAAAATTGACTTTATCTGCCAGAATGTTATCTAAATCATAGCAATTTTCATCAAATTTGTTAGAGCCTTCAACAAGGTTATTGGTTTCATAGACATAAAGTGTAACTATAGATTGTATAGTAGAGGTCCAAAGATCGGGTACGTTTGGCAATATGCTCAAGGCCTTGCAATAGAAGCTGCAAAAATATTTGAACAATTGTAAAAACACCAATCAATTTATTCGAAAGATAGCGCCACACCCTGAAAACCAAGGCTTTAAAGAATACGATCAACAATTATTCCTAAAGCCATAACATCCCCCTCCCCCCAAAAAAGTAATTATAAATGAAACCTGTGCGAAAGTCGCAACAAATTTCGTAAACTAAGGGCAATTGAAATTTTGGTTGTGCTACCCTCTAGCATATCGCTATCAGGAGTTAATGGCAGTCGAAGGTTTACGTAAGTTGATGCGGGCAATACGTTTAGTAAAGAACAAGCTCGACCAAGCAAAATCCAGGTATGTGCCCATTGGGTAGGTTCGTAAGATTCGGCGCCCTAAAAACATTAAATATTTGTAATAATCCTGTTACGTAAAGTAAATTGGCACAAACTACATAAATGGCAATAAAAAGACAAATTCAAAGGCCATATGGATACAAACATAGTTGTCTAATGATATATGTAAACTTTTCTAGCTCGGGATTAAAGATTACAATATTTTGCTAAACTTCTTTCAACAGGCCTTGCTTAACAAGAGAATTTTGTGCTTATAAAATAACAAAAAAAAAATTTTGCGCCACATCTGGGTAACTGAAAAAAAAGTCATTTTTATTAATTAAAATTCACTTTAGTATTCCAATATACCTGACCAATTCCAAATAAATTTTCATCCGCAGAGCAAACGATGGCGTTAAGCACAAGGCCTAATGCTTTAGTAACGCAATCCACAGCCTTCTCATCGATATGTTCGTTTACGCTCTTCTCAGCAAGGTCAACATATGTTTCGGCAAGCCCTAAATTTCAAAATCTTGGAAATTCTAAATAGGATTCGATATATATTAAACATAAAAATAAGGTTACCAACGAGCTTGATTAAATGATAAAATTATATTTAATATTATAAGCCTTTTTTTTATTAAGGTGATAAATACAATACCCAAAATAGTTGGTTTATAGTGAGGCCTTTGACTAAGTATGTTTTCGAAAGCACCTATAGCTTTGGCATGTTCGCCCATTTTAAAATTTAGGATGGCTAATTTGTTTTGATAATAGAGGAAAGCAAAGCTTTCTTGATTCATTGGCCCATTCTTGTCAGATGCGGCGGCGTCTACTTTGCAGAGGACTTCTTGGAAAGCGCGATAGGCGGCCTTGTAAGATTTATTGTAAAAATATGCTTCTGCCAGACATTTCCAAGACGTTCTAAATAACAAAATAATTACAAAATTACGCAATAAATAAATTGTATCTTGGAGCCATACGAGGATTAGTGGAGTACTGAGAAATTCGGATAAAGCTGAAAAAAAAGAATAATTTTAAATAAGATTTAAAAAATTTTAATCCATGAGAGAACAGAAATTGCTCAGGTTTCTAGGATATAGCCAAGAGAGCCATAAGGCAAACTCTTAAATATTTCCAATAATAATTTACATATCATCAGGGTTTTGATGAAAGACTTGGGTAAAGCAATAGATAGCTCGCTCATATAAACCATTTTGCAAGTTGAAAATTCCAAGTCGACGATATACCCAGCTCAATCTATAAAAGTTTGCGATGCAAATAGACGCGCACGAATATATAAATTGCGATAAAAAAATGTAAAAGATGTAATAAAAATATAAAACAATAACTTGAATTTTTAATTTCATAATTTTATTAAATATTAAGTATTGTAAAACGAATATAAATGGCATCCTTTGTAACTTCAATAAATACATAAAATACAAATAGTATATTAAAAAAACCTGTAATCCTTGGGATGTGCTGCGTATATCTCAGCAAGCGTTTCAAGTAAGTGTTTATAGGCATCATGACTTTTAGGATTTTCAACGTATATGTCAGCTAGCAGTTGTGTCGATTCAAAATGCTCATAAGTGTAGAGTTCGCAGGCACGTTCTAAGCATTGAATACTTTCGCTGTATATAATAAATTAATGTAATCTTTTTACATCATCTTAAATTTATCCTGGTTGAAATTCTGCAGTGGAAATTTTAAATATCATAGTGGTGGACTTTGAAGCCTGATTTATTGCAAATTTTTATAATTCATAAACCATATCAAGCATTCAAGTTTTAATTAATTTAAGATTAAAATATTTTATAGTGTTAAAATCTCAACGTCGCAAAAAATAGCTTTTTATTTTATGATTTTTCATCTTTCCCGGATATGCAAGTCCATGGCCGGATGTTTTACGAACGGAAAAGGCATCGAAAAAAACATCATATTGCACAGATCAGTTCACTTAATTTCCAATATGTTTACTTGAAATTTATATATTCTGGTAGACCTGTGTTAATAGCACTAATAACAACTTAATTTTGGCTCACTATAAACTCATTACGAAATTATTGACAATAATTCAAACCAGTAATATTGTTCTAAAAAACAATAGATATTTTGAAAAATACAAATATAAAAGTTAGAACTTTAGGTAAATATCAGTTTTTTCACGCTCTTCTTGGCTATGATAAGGCGCGCCCTTGTGGTAGTAATTATAAAGGGCCAAGTAACATTTTCCGAGCAAGTAATATGATTTTGGATTGTAAGGTTGCTGTTCAGCACATTCAAACAGAACTTTTATAACGGTGTAATCGTCCTTAAGGTAAAATTAAAAAGTGGTAAATTAGTTAGCAATGTTTAATAAAATTTCAAAGATTACATGATTGGAGAAGCTCAAAATCAGTGGTTCCTTTATTTTCGCGTTAAATGAGCTCACACTGTTTGTTAATTATCGTATTAAATATTACTATTTGATAAAGAATGATTAATTAAATTAATTTTTCAAAACTTATTTTAATTTGTTGATTAAGTCAAAATATTAAAAGAGTCCCCAATTTTATATAGAAATGAAATGCAAAAACACAGATATTTTGAACTCACCACCTGAAAAAAATATGAATTAATCACACATATTTTTGTTTTATTTATAAAAAAAACTAAATTTGTTTATACTTAAATTTATAAGGTCAAATAACCCCCAAAAAAGTTCAAAAAACCCAAGTTTTTTAAATATTGGTACAACTCAAAAAACTTTCAAACCTTTTGATCAATTAATAAGGTGGGTATATCCTCTTCTGAAAATTCAATGTACGGTGCATCCCGAGTTTCATTTGAACTTGAAGACGCTGAATCTTTCTCCTTCAACAAAATTTCAGCAAGGTATAATTTGGTCTGACAAAGCATTTTAACTTGTCTAACATTTTCCATATTTTCCATTGTATCGTCGTTGCTTGTCATAAAATTTTCAATGACCCTAGTTAAACTAATACATAATAATTTATATTATACAACCATGCCCGTTAATAATAAAAAGAACAATAAAAAATTCATAAAACTAAAAATATTTGGTTACAATTGGTAAATAAATACCTTATAAAATATGGACTGCATACTTATACTATTCCTAATTATTAATAAATTGCAATTGAGACTGATTTTGCATCATATATATTATGAGTAAAATCTAAAAACAAAACATTTTTAATACTGATTGCGAAAGAATAAACCTTATTTTTGCTTTATCATGATCCTTCATATAAAATTGACAGATACCAGCAGTATATAAGTATAGAGTGTTTTTTTCGTCCATGGTTTCTAGTTGCTGCAACAGGTTAAATACAATTTCAATTTAAACATTTGAATAAGATAACACTGGACAACAAAAAAAAACAACATAAACAATATTTACAGGGTTATGTAGAGTTTCCTGCGATAACGATCCCGGGTTTAATTTTTCACCATGCCTCCAATTTTACTACTGCATCAAAAGTTCAGAAAAAAATCAAAAAAATTTCTTAAACTATTAATTTTACAAAAAATGATTGGCATATTTAAATTTTTGATGAAAAATTTATTTAAATGGTTATTACTCAAAATTATTAGCAATTTACTTTCAAGTTTAGGACCAAAAAACGGATTTTATGATCAAAACCACTAACACTGGACAACAAAATTTGGACGACCCTAAGCATCATTTATGGCAACTATAGTTTTTGGTCAAGTTTTTGGCGCTGATCACGAATGTTAAATCAGAATTTTAGCCAATGCCTAAGATTTTTAGTTATTCGGTGTCAAAGTTGAGATTTTTCAATTTTTGGGGTATTTTGGGTTTCTATATCATAAAACCTATGGCTTAACAAAAGTTAAAAAATGTATTTAGATAATGGAAACATTCATTATTAACGTAAGAGGTTTAAATTTTTTTAAAATATTTAATTTTTTTTGTTATTTTTTCATTTTTCTAAAATTAGTGGTTTTCGTCATAAACTCCGTTTTTTTATCCTAAATAACTTGAAGGTAAATTGCTAAAAATTTTATATAATAACCTTTTTTAGATATGTTATTTATAAGGAATCTGAATACAATTGATTTTTTGTAGAATTAATAATAAAAAAAATTTTGTTAATTTTTTTCTGAACTTTGGACGCGGTTTAAAAATATTGGAGGCATTGGAAAAAAAACTAAACCCGGGATCGTTATCGCAAGAAAATTCTCTACAAAACCCAAAAATCGTGGATGTTGTTTTTTTTGTTGTCCAGTGTAATTTTACAAAAACAGAAAAATAAATAAAATATTATAAAAAAATTCAAACGCCTTAATAATGAAGGTTTCTTTATCTAAATGTATTTTTAAAATTTTGTATACGCATAGGTTTTATAATATAGAAGCCCCAAAACCCCCAAAATAGGAAAATCTCGTTTTTGACATCGAATAACTTAAAATCTGAGGCATTGGCTATAATTCTAATCTCATATTCGTAATAAGCACCAAAACTTGACCAAAAAAGATAGTTGGCATATATAAATGCTTAAGGTTGTTCAAATTTTGTTGTCCAGTGTAATTTCCCATAATCCATTTTGCAAACAATAAAAGTAACAATTATAATTTTCCATTAATTATAATAAAAAGGAAATGAGATGGCGCAATTTTTCAAAAAAATCATTAACATAAAAAATATTTATTGTATAAATTAACTTTGTCTAATTCACTCTCATTTCCCATTTTCGCAAGGCAAATTGAGACGTTGTGAAAAACAAGAGGTTTGGGAACATTGTTACGAGAAGCCACCTAATTATTGATATAAATAACTTAATTTATGGTAGAATTGTCTATATAACACATAGGGTTAACCAAATTACCGTCAATGTTGTAAAAGGTTTATGAATTTGATAGAACACAATCTACATAAAAATTTCAAATTTTTCCCGTTTTTCGATTCATCCATAAACTATGGTCCACTAAGTTCTGTACCATCAAAAAAATGGTTAAATGAAGCAAATTTAATTGTTTTGACCTGAAGAATCGTTTAAATTTTTAATTTTTTGCTTTTAATGAAATTATACCTTTTTTCATCTAAATTAATGAAATATGAAATATTTTATATCAAGCTCTTACATCAACATTAGGTCATACAGAATATTTTGTTCCACATCTTAAATATAACACTATTTTTGATCGGGTTGGATAAAATATTACTTTATGTATGAATTTAACAGTTTAGCTGTTATATACAGTAAAAAATTTTTATATCTTTTTGTACCTCTTTTTTTATCAAGCTGGCTTACCATGTTTAATTAAAAATCCGGGTATTCGAATTTTTAAGATAGTAGGTTTTATTTTATAAATTAACTCAATAAAAAATTTGAAGAATTGTTTAGTTTAACACCTAACATATTTTGTCAGAAAACTTAAATATCAAAAAAACGAATTTAATAGGCGAGGAGGTATCAAAATATTGGCTTAGCACTAAAGGGGTGAAATAATTTTACGTTCTGATCGGTCATTATGTCAGCTGATAAAAACTATTTACCCCTGCTAGTAAATTTAAAAATAATTAGCTCAAATCATAACACAAGTCAACAAATATCTGAGAGTTATGAGTTAAGAGATCAAACCTGCCATCATAGAGATTTTCAAATCCGTTTACCGTTTTTTCTAATCAAACTTAGTAAGTCAATAACATTGAAAATTAAAAAAAAAATGTAAAAAAAAAAATATAAAAACAAAAATTAATTGAATTTTTTGCATACAACAGCTAAACTGTTAAATTTAAACTTCAAATAACATTTTTTTTAAAAATCGATAAAATATCGTGTCGTGTTTAAGTTTGGAAACGGAATATTCTGTATTGCCTAAATGCTGATGTGAGAGCTTGATAAGGGATTTTTATATAAGAAAAAAAAGATTCTTATATTTTTTATTTTAGGGTATTCTCGAGGTCGCAAAATCTGTCAATTTGGTCAAAAAAGGCCATTTTTTCGATATGGTATCTCAAGAGCCGAAGGCGGAAGAAACTACGAAAAACGAAAATTATATATGAGATAAGGCCATCATGGGCATGTATGCTTTTATGTTTTCATAAACTTCGTTTTTCAGACTATAATATTTGTTGACTTGTGTAATAAGCTGAAAGTGGAGTTTTCAAGGCAAACATTAATAACCTCATTAAGATTAGATGCTTCACTAACATTACCGTTATTGTAATCCATCGGTTTAGCAAGCAAGATTTGAGCATGAAGGAACAGAAAATGGTCCCAAAAAACGAGTGAGACATTCGTGTTATCTCTCATAGATAACCCTATTTACAAAAATAATTATACTGGGTCATTAGTGCTGATTACAATATAAAATCAGAAGCCAATGCCTTAGATTTTTAGTTATCCGGAAACAAAAACAATGCTAGAGTATTTTGGACTTTTATAAAATAAAACCTAAGAGTGGAAATAAAGAACATAGTTGGATGAACAAAGCATTAATTAATAACGTAAGGCGTTTAAATTGTTATTATTTTTTTTGTTTTTCTAAAATTGATGGTTTTTAGCATAAAATTTGTTTTTTTATAAATATGAACAAACATTAGAAAAAAATATTTCAATTTAAAATATTAATATTTTAATCGTTTTAAAATTATTAAATGTAAAAAAATCCAAATACCTTCTTTACAAATCTTTTGGGCACTTTTAAGGTCGTTTACATCATTATAAATCTTTGCCAAATAATATAATATTTCAGGGGTTGGTTCAGCTGTTTCATTGTACACTAATTAAAATAAAAACACTGCAAAGCAATATGCATTACACAAACTTATCATTTAAAAATATTGATCTATTTTATTTTGTTTTTTTAATACCAAAAACTTATATTTTTAAGTTATATATTTAATGTTAATTGAAAAACCATACCATCCATAAGTAAAGCAAGTGCAGAAAAATAATGATTTTGTAAGTAGAGCCTGTAAGCAGCCACAAGATCCAACAAAAAAGAACTGTAAATGCCTTCTTTCTTATATTCCTCTAAATCGTTCATGTAACGAGTAAACTCAACTGCTTCATTGGCCAAAAAATCATCTAAAATGTTTAAAAAGAATTTTAACTAGGATTAATTAAAACAACTAAAGATTATGAGTAACATATGCAAAGTATATTTTATATAAAATTCTGGCTACTTACCAGGGTCACAATCAATGTGAATTTTGCAAATAATTTCTATTGCAATATAATTTTGTGGATAAATTGAAAGGACATGTAAGCATTCTTGTAGCAAATCATCTTCAGACTCGTATAAAAGCAGATATTTCAGGGCTTCATGGCAAAGAGCTTCATGGTCTGCATTGGCTGATTGGTTTGGCAAATGTAAAAATTGCCTGTAAACTGATATTAACTATAACAATGAGTAATTTATTAATAAAAAAATTTACATTATGGTAAATAATAAATATAAATTATAAATACATCAGAATTTGGTATGTTTTTCTTTATTTCAATTATGTTTGCAATTGGTATGAACTGTTTTTCATCAGGCAACATATTAATAACTTTTTCATAATATCCCAAGCACTAAAAATTACAAAATTAAAAATAAACTATTTCATTATATTGATGTTCTTGCAATATTTTAATTAACTTTAAATAATGATCACCTAAATTATTTCTAAAACTAAACAAAATTAGTAAAATACTTGTATAAATAGGATTCTAAATCTGATGCTTTATTCAAGGCATCCTTATTTTGATCATTCAGTAAAGTCTAAAAAATAAATATCTATACAATACATATTTAAAAAAATAAAATACATTATAAAAATTAAATCCTAATGACACATGGAAGGAAAAAAATTTACACATTACATTTAAAATAAAGAAACCTATGTTATACAAAAACAAAGTTATTTTCTAAATATGTTTAAATTTCTTAAAAATTTTTAATTCAGTTTCTGTATTCTTAACTGAGTTGTTTAGACATTGTTAAAAAATTTAAAATTTTTAACAAATTAATTTATTTCCATATAAAGTTCCTTAAAATGTAGCAATTATTAATCAAATAATATATTAACACAATATACATTTTAACATTTGACACACATCTAAATTGCAAATAAAGCTTTTGTTCATGTATAAACTTTAGCTAAAAAATATAAAGCTTAACTGGTAGCAAACCAATAATTTAGAATTATGTTAGAGGATGAATACATATGTTAGCACTTACCTCTAAATTTAGAAGTTCTCTCTCGACAGACACATCATTTTGACAGCTCGGATTTTTTAAATTTTCAAGATCCATGTCCATCTGTAAAAACCATATGTTCTAAAAATTACAATAGTTTATATAATTTTTTAAAGTTAATTTTATATTAAACAGGTGTTTTTAACTTGTCTCTCGTTGAAAATGTTGAGGCTCCGCCCTAAATATTTTACAAAATTCAGTCGTTTATATTGTGCAAAGGCACAAGTATAGATAAATTGATATATTTTTTATATGTTTTAAAATTATAAAATGAATTGTTTATTTAGCAAATGACGGTGAGGGATGCACTAAATAGTGCCATGGAAGAAGAAATGAACAAAGATCCCAATGTTTTTATATTGGGTGAAGAGGTTGCTCTTTATGATGGAGCTTACAAAGTTTCCAGAAACTTATGGAAAAAGTTTGGTGATAAAAGAGTTATTGACACACCTATTACTGAGGTTGGTATTTACATCATTTTATGAAATTAATAAAAATAAATTTCATATAATAATTATTTTTATTTTACATAGGAGTTTATTAATTTTATAAATAGAAAATCTGCTTTGTTATCTATAGCATAATAAATATTTATTTCTTCATTGATTGGCTTGCATGCATTATTTTTAATACATAAATATTTTTTAGATTAGTGGAACTAAAATCTGTAAAAAAGAGTGGGGAGGGGGGTAGGGACAGACTCTAATAATGGTGGCCATAAAATATGTAGAAAAATGAATAAATTTTTAGTCTACTTAGATGGGGTTTATATTCAATAAACACCCACCTTTGCCTACAACTTTAGTTAATCTTATATAGATTTTTTACTTTATATATATTTTATAATAGATGGGGTTTGCTGGATTAGCTGTTGGTGCTGCAATGGTTTAAATTTATAATATTTAGCAATGTATATTTCCATATCATGCATATTTTATATACATTATGTGTTATTATTTAAAAGGCTGGCTTAAAACCTATATGTGAATTCATGACATTTAATTTTGCTATGCAAGCAATTGATCAAGTATGATTTCTAAATTAATTATATATGTGTTTCATAATTAAGTTTTTTGCTTGTTCATTTCTATGTTAAATTGGCAATTTAACAAAATTCAAAAACAAATACTAATCTTTAAGTAATGACCATCACAGTGGCGACTCGTCATTAGGTGCAAGGTGTTCACTGAACACCCTGGCAAAAATTTATATAGAAATGTTTTTAAAACTATTTAAAATTAGTTTTGGATGGTCTAGCGGGACGGCAGTGATTTGTAAACAAAATAAAAATTTGAAAGTCCCATCGTACCATTTTCTATTTACAAAATTGAATCATACATAAGCTGTTTTATGTTTAAATTAAGAGGATCAACAGCTAGATTCAAAAAACTAACATCGAGTGTCTATCAGAAAATGTGCAATTCAAATATTGAACCGTGCTTAGTCAAATGCAATTTAAAAGCTTAATATTATTAAGCTATTAAGTCTATTTACGAGGTCAACAACTTAAATTTCAGGTAACATAGATTATTTTGTCGTAAGATGTTCAGCGTAAAAATTGAACACGTAATATTAATCTTCGAGCGTGTTCAATTCTAAAATTGATCATATATCGACTATATTTAAAAAAATAAACAAACCGGACAAGAAAGCTAATAATTTTGTATATTGCATTGCACGATGTTCAATCCAAGAACTGAACACGTAATGGTTCACTCCATCCAGCATAGGAGCGTGTTCAATCCACAATTTGAACACTATGTGTGAGTTATAGTTTAGCCTCTTAACATTGAGGATTGAGCCTATAATAACACGCAGAATACAATATACAATATTAAAAAGATGGTGTTCAATTATTAAATTGAACACCAATTACATATTTAATAACACGAAGACATATAACAGCTAAAAGATGGTGTTCAATTCTAAACACTTACATATTGTGTTCAATGCCTAGCATTGAACACTTTATTAACACGAAAAATACAATAGTAAAAAGATTGTGTTCAAATAAAATTAAGCGTCAATGTGTTCAATTTTAGCATTGAACACTTAATAACATAGAAGGGTGAAAAGTTTAAGTTAGCATTAAGTCTCATATTTATAAAAGATTGGGTATATTCGAATGATATATGAGAGAAAGGCCAAATGTGTTACACAAAATTTTAAAGCTTATAATTAAATTGTAGAGACTACACGCTCGTTGAACAATAATGTTAGTATTTTTTTTCACTTCAATATAAAAATTATGTTTAATTTTGAATTTTAATTAATATAAATGAAAATTCAAGATTTAAAAAACAACCCATTTTCTTCTCATTCCACAACATTCCTGGAAAAATTCAAATTTATAATATAATTACTACTATAGTTTTATATATAATTCATATGCTTTTATAAATAAATAATGAACAATAAAATTTTGATTTTTGATTGAACACCCTGGCTAAAAATCCACGAGTCGCCACTGGACCATCCATATACTTTCCCTAATATTTATTTTTTTTCAACATTTTGGCCAAATTTTAATTTATTCTGTCTGCATTTTTTGTTGTCTACATTGACGTTAATTTAGATCATAAACTCGGCAGCTAAAAGCCATTACATGTCAGGTGGGATTGTCAAGGTTCCTATCGTTTTTCGGGGCCCAAACGGGCCTGCCTCAGGAGTAGCTGCTCAACATTCTCAATGTTATAGCTCGTGGTATAGTAATTGTCCAGGAATGTTTGTCATAGCTCCGTATTCCAGTGAAGATGCACGTGGACTACTCAAAACTGCCATTCGGGATGCTAATCCAGGTTTTTTGTCTTGCACATTTTTAACTTTTTTTTGGTTTTATTTCTTTTTGCCCTTTTTTAACATTTTTTTTTCATTTTTGTTTTATTCCTCACATTCATATTTAACATTTTACTTCAATTTTATATATTTGTATGTTTAGTTAAAATATACAAAAATTTAATGAATTTTTTTTTACAAATTATAGTTATAAATTATATTTTGCTAATTGTTGCCAATTTTAGTCATTAACATCTTTTTGCATAGGCTGTGCTTTGTGTATTATATAAAAATTACAAAAATTAACGGCCTAGCTGCACATATTTATATTTGAAGTATGTCTAATTGCTAAAATTAATCAATGAGTGGGCTTTGAATTTTTTTTACCTTTACATACTTTATTATAACAGCCGTGTTTCTCGAAAACGAACTCATGTATGGAACCAGTTTTCCCGTTGACGAAAATATTTTGTCACCTGATTTTACGTTACCCATTGGTCAAGCTAAAATTGAACGACCTGGTTTTATTAATTTTTATTAATAAGTTACTAATCTCAGGGTATTTGTATTGTTTTCCTGGTTTATTTATTATTTAATTTTATTTACTTTTAATAGGTGAACACATTACCCTAGTCTCATTTTCCAAAGGTGTTGAAATTTGCCTTGAGGGTGCTAAACAATTGGAAGCTAATGGAATATCCTGTGAGGTAAAATAAAAATATTTGTTGGCCATTAAGTTTTCATTAAAATGCTTTTTTCATTGATTTTAATAATTAGGAAATGTACAATATAAAGGTTGGATGCATTAGGGAACTTTTGTTCTACAGGGTTGGTCTCTAAATTTTTTTTGTAAATGTTGAAATTGGGTTGCACGACTCAAAGAGTGGTAAAAATGGCTTGGAAAATGTGAATGTGACCTCAAAATTTTCCAATATTTAAATTAAATGTAATTTTTTTCTATTTGAAATTATATTATTTATAAAGTTTAAAAATTTTATTTAGGTTCAATATAATTTGCACCCCAAACCTCTTAATGGGACGGTTTTTACCAGTTAAATCAATTTTATTAAGAGAAATTTTAATAAATATGATTTTTTTAAAAAAAAAAATTTCTGTTTTTGAATCTCATTTTTTATTATAACATTAATAAATATTTATTTTAGCCGGTATAGTTTGACCAGTAAAAATGGTAAACACTATTAAAAATCTGAATGATAGTAGTTTATTTGATAAAATAAATTATATATCTAAAGGTTTATCGAACACCTCTTTTCCCATTTAGGTCATAAATCTCAGAACCTTAAGGCCTCTTGATATTGAAACCGTCATTCAATCAGTCATGAAAACACATCGGCTGATCACTGTCGAAATAGCTTTCCCCCAATGCTCCATTGGTTCCGAAATTAGTTCAAGAATTGTCGAAAGTGAAATTTTTTTCAATTAAAACCAAACAGTTTTTATATTTGTTTTGATAGCATTTAACAACGCACATTGCATTGATATATGAAGCATTATTGGCTTTAAATTTGTTTAGTCCTAAAAACTAGATTTATGAATAGATGATAAAATTCTTATTAAAACATAGTTTTATTTTTGTTTAAATTGATAGCATTGAACAACAATTGCTTTGCTATATAAAGCCTAACGATCATTTGATTCTTTTAGAATTTGATTTTCAGATTGCTAAAAACTATAATTTTGTATCAATGAATTCCTTAAATAAAGCATTTTACAATTTTTTTTGAACAATTTTTAAGGGTTTTTGTATACAGTGAATTCAATTGTTTTTTGATCCCAACTAATTTAAATTGAATCGATTTTCTTAATTATTTAGATAAATATAACACAAAATAAAATATGCCAAAAAAATTTATTTAACCGCGCCGGCCGCGAGTGCGTGGGTTAAAAAATTGTAGTACTATGGTTTTATACCACAATTTAAAACTTCTAAACTTTAAGGCTAAAGTTATAACTTTGTTTTTTATTGTCAAAATAAGTGCATCTTCATGATTAATTGATATAAGTTATTATTAAAGAATAACACAGAAGAAAATCTGAAAAAATTGGATTTTTTTTGTTTTTCTATACATAAATAAATAATTTTTGTATTAATAAATCAAGTTAATATTTATGAATTAATTATGTAAGGTCTAGTAGATTATTATGGTAAAAAAATATTTTAAAAATTATTTATTTATCTAAATATAAGATATACTATAGAGAGAGAAAATTAACCTATAACATTTATATAAAATATTTACCATTTATATATGAATAAATAGAGGTGCTGGACGAGAAAATATTACATTTAAGGAAAATTTTTTTTTTAAATTTTGTAGTATGCTCTATATTTTTGCTATTTAATGATGTTTCTAAATATTAAGTTTACACTTTGTTTTGAATTATCTAAAATTTCTAATATAATGTTTATATAGTCTACTTAATTATTAAATCATAATTTATTAGAATTGACATTGATAATTCTTCTAATTATTACAGGTCCAGCCTTTAATTTTCTCGACGCGCCCATCTGTCGGCTCGCAAATGTCGATGTACCGTTACCTTACGCTAAAAATATTGAAGCCAAAGCTCAACCACAAGCGCACGATGTCGTAAATGCGGTCAAAAAAATATTTAACGTTAAATGATGCCCTAACAATTAGATTAAGCCTTTTTATCGCAAAAAACCAGGACAATTTGTAATTTTCGAAATAAATAGAAAAATAAGCTTAATAAATTTATTCGTCCAACTTATCTGATAATTTATAATTACTATCAACATATGATTAAACACATTATTGCAATTTGGTTCTCATTAGACAAATTTGTGCTGCCATTTTATACTAATTTTTACACACATTAGTAAATTATATTTATTTCTACTATACGACAATGTATGTGATTTTTGTATCAACCTCATATGCATTTATTTTGTGGTAAATATTAAATAAATCATACTTTATTAATTTCTTCAATTATAGATTAAATATAGAATACCATTCATGTCTCCCACATTTTTAACTTAGCTCTGAAAATTGCGAATTCTTATTATCAATCAGTGCCCTGATTCTCCAGCCCCCGCCAAACAACATTTAATAAACTTAGGCCAGGCAATTTTGTTTTACATTTTACGCGCGGTCCGGCCCAAATTTACAATTACCTCGAAATTTTATATTTCAAGCTATAAACTTTTTGCTTTTAAATTATCAATAAAGTACAGAGTGCAGAAGTAATACCCTATATCGCGTGACAAATTTATCATTTTTGGCTTGTAAACAATCTTTTAAAAGAAAAAGCATTAACTCATTCTAATTTAGGCCCGGCCCGTTTCTTGGTCTGACCGGGGGAGAGGGGCTTTCGGATCCCAATTTTGATATTTTCTTAATACTAAATTGGCCGATAAATGCACAATCCAAAAAAAATGTTAATGTTGTTCTTAATTTTTTAAAACGTTCTAAATCTCTTGTATGGGTAAATTTTATCATCTTAAGTAGCTAGCAATTTTAATCGTTTAGTGTTAATTAAATTAGATTTCAATTATTTTGAAATTTTTTTAACGAAAAGTTAACTAATGATGACTTGTATCGAATCGTTGATGATATTACACACAAGCTAGGATTGGATGATGGCGTTCGTGTTCTAAATGCTTTTATTGAAAATATGCATTCTAATACATGTTGCGACAGGAACGTTTCAAGAAACATTCTTTGGCTCCTCCTTTGACACGGGTAAATATGATTTGTTTAACGTTAAGCCCACCTACCTTTGATTTATATTGTGAACTTACAAATAAGTTTAAGATATAAATTTATTTAACATATTTTTAGTTGACACATCAGAGTTAATTTCATTGAGCTCAATGGATGTTTGCGATTATTATTGAGATTAGGTCTTAAAGAGCCCAGTCTTTTCGCGAGTTGCCCTATTTTAAATATCAAAAAGAATTTTGGGCCAGGTTGGATGTAATATTTTTTATTTAAAACAAGACCGATATAGCTAAAAACAACACCCTGAACCTTTTCTTTGGTCGGTTCTATTATTATAATTAAAAAGTTATAATTAAATGACGATATATTTCAAAATTCGTTATATATTTAAAAAAAGAATCTGGTCAGGCGAAACAAAAGTTTTAGAATTAGCTTTAAATTAGTCGATGAGTTAAATCAGTCTGGGCTTGCGAGTTCGGCTTGTGGTTATAACTAGTTTTAAATGCTTAGTTTAATATTAAATGGTTTTGCAGTGCATACAGAATGTTGTAGAGTAGGGTCAAATAAGATTTTGTGATAAATTTTAAAAATTTAGGAAAAAAAAGATACATGTTTATCTTGAATATTGTACAATATATAAGTATAAATATTTTTTGGCTAAAAACTAATCGACATTTATGCATTTAACCATAGGTGGTTAGTCTGATATTAATACAAAAACTATTTGTACTGATATTAAAAGCATAATCATAATATTTCCTTCCACTTATTAGATTAATGACTCAATTACTAAGTGCAGGTTCACTCTAAAATGTTAAAACCTGATTCAGGATCAGGCCCGATTCCTTTTCTAATTTGGAGGGAGAGGGCCAAAAAAAACTCGTGGGGGGGAGAGCAGAAAAAAATTTTTCGGCAGAATTAGCCGTGACCTTTGGTCACGGCAAAAATATATACATACACCCAGGGTTGTTAAAAATTCCCATTTTAAAAACCCTGGAAATGAGATCTGGAAATCCTATTCCGGGAACGGTTCCCGTTTCATTTTCCGAATACCATTTCGGAAAGTGCATTCCGGAATGTTCTTCATTCCTAATAATAAAGTGTGGAAAAATAACAAAACTTACCCATTAATAAAGAGATGGTGGAAAATTTTTAAGGCCTTTACTTTACTATATTTAAAAAAAAAAACTTACTACTATAATAGTATAGTAGTAGTAAATGGAATGGTATGGTGTATAAGCTCTTTACTGTAATATACTACAATTACTCGCCTAATACAATTTATTGTGTTGCTGCCCCTTTAGTCTTTTGTTTGTGTATATTAAAATTTAATATTAATAGTAAAATCACCCCTTCCGGAAAGGTTTCCAGAAGAAAATTTAAAATAAAAAGGGAACTCCATCTAGAGTTCCGTACGTACGGAACTTGGAAGGGAAATCCATTGTAAGGAAAGGGAACGGAAAGTTCGGAATTTTTAACAACCCTGCATACACCAATTGAATTTTTGGGGGGCAGGCAATGCCCGCCTTCCAAAAGGGGTCTATAATCGTGCCTGACCTGATTCTGGCCAGGACGTTTGGCTGTGGCCTATTTCTTTACAACAAACATGATTCATTGTGTTTTTACATTCATAATTAATATATCGGTGCGATCTACCCACGTTTTTTGGCTAATGTTAAAAAAAGAAAATCAAAAAAAAATAAGTAGTCATCATAGGTGCAAAAATTGCTGGGCTATTTTAAATCTGTATTACATGAATTATTTGTGACATTTTTAGGAAACTTCTAATGTTGTTTACATTTAGATGGATGCATTTTGAGCCTAGGTGAAAGATGTACGATTATGCCACCAGGAACGGTTTTCAACTCTCCTGAATTGTGTATATCATGTAGTTGCTCACAAATTGGCCTAACCTACAATTACAATTGTGCTGGGTAAGTAATTTTGGCCACCCACATAAGAATTTGCCAATTCAAAACGCAAAGTAAAAAAATATCCAGGGTAATTGGGGGTACAGTTGTAAAAAATTAATCACTTATTAAACTAATTCACCTCTTGCATTATATATTATTTGCAAATATTACTTTTAAACCATTGTATAAATTTTATTATAAACATTATATAATAGATGTGGTCTGGTCAATATAGGCAATGATACAAAATGTAAAATAATTCAAAATAAAAAAGCAAAGCACCCAACTTGCTGTCCACGGATTGTATGTTTTTGATTGAATGTTAAATGTATTATATAGTTTTAAAATTTTGATTATTAACAGATATTTGTTAAATAATGATGAATGAACTTTGTTAATTAAAAATGTGTTAATGATTGTGTTACATATAATAAATAAATTTATAAATAAATTATCATTTTGCCTTTTATTTGTAAGAAAAAATTATCAGATTAAATAATTAAGAAAGGGATTGTTATCCAGGTATATGCTCAAACACACCTTCCTTGATAAGAATTTCACATTTAGATCGTTGAAGATAATGCTATGTAGGAAAATACATATAATTTTTAATTTATAATAGATTAATATATATTTAATACCTGAGAATTTTTTCTATATATTTCACCATTTTCAGGATTGGCATAATCTTCAACACACCTCACCTAATCAAAAAAAAAGTTATATAATTAATTTTTTTTAAAAGCAACCTGGATTTTTTCTGATTTTGGAGGAATTTTAGTATATAACATATAGGTTCCAAGTTCAGTATAACCATTACTTATAAGGTATTTGTTGATATTAGAAGCATACTTATTATACCAATCATTCTAAAAAAAAATAAATAATGCACTACTTCTTCCTTAACCAAACAATTTTTTATCTGAGAGCTTAAAATTATTCCATTATTCCATCTATATTCTATTAATGTTCGTAATCTGTGATAGCTTAAATAACTCATTATAAAAATTTTACAGATAAGCTAATACATTTCTTCTATGTTTTTCAAGACAACAATGTCGTAAATATATACTGGAAAAATTTATTTCTGACTCATCTTTTGCTCTAAAAATATAAGTCATTTAAAATTAAACGCTTCAATTTCATTATTTTTATACAACATTTCCATATCTTTGTATGTCTGTTGAATATTTTTTACCTAAAACGATTAAAAAAAATTCCAACTACTTACGTTAAAAGGTTTTAACGGGCCATTACATTCCTGTATTAATGCAAATGAAGAAGAGCAATCCATCGTTTTAAATTTGAAAATAACAGGTGACTTGTAGCGGTAAAAAAATATTGACAATATTTAAATATACCTTATATATATTATAACCATATGATGATTTTTAAAAATTCTATTCGAGCATATAAGTCCTGTAAACGTTTATATAATCAAGCAATTTTGAACGATGATTATTTTGGGATTGAAGCTCTAAATGCTGAAGGGTTCATAAAAAATAATGTTGTCAATGTTACAAATCAAGTTCCGGCCCGGAGTCAGGTAGTCGCACCTATGGAAAGGACAAAACCTAGTAAAATTAAAATTAATTAAAAAATACAAATATCAGCAATTTTAGTAGTTTATTATAGATATGTGTTCTCAAAAATTATCAAGACGTCTGGACAGTCAAGGATTTAATCTATTTGATAAGCAGATATGTGACTGGAACAAAGTGCCCCAATACCAAATAATAGAAGAACTTTTGAAAAACATTTTATATGAAAATGGTAATTATAATAATTTGCCACTTTCCAAAAAAAATGATTAATTACTTGTCTTAGAAAGTTTTGTTGTGCTAAATAAACCTGCTGGGCTTTCAACTATGGGTATTAATCTATTTAGAAATTTTAAACATATAAGTTTTTTTCAAGTAATAATGTTTTGTTTTAAAATATATATTTTTATATTTTAGAATATATGCTTATAAATTTTTTTGATATATCAGTTCTGAATTAAGTTGTGTGATTTACTGATTTACCTTTTTTAATTTATAGGTGATAAAAAGAGCCTGCATTCTATAAATGATGTTTTGCAAAATTTGTCTAAGTCATTGCCAATGCCCTGTGATAATTTATACATTGTTCATAGACTAGATAAAGAAGTTAGTGGCACATTAATATTGGCAAAGTAAAATTTTTTTTAGCAAAATTATATATCTTATTTATATATTTTTAAAAATATTAAAATTTGTTATGGGGAAATATATTATTTAATTAGGAACCCTAAAATTCAAGCACAGTTAAATGACTGTTTTCAGAGAAGATTAGTTCATAAAGTATATTGGGCTATTATTGTTGGGCATCCTGACACACCAACTGGTATGGTTTTTTCTACTTTGTCATGCTTGCAAACCTTGTTTATAAGATTGATATTGCATATTCTTTGTAATTAAAAACTTTGTTTATCAACTTGTTTAATAAAGTGGAACAAAAATTACAATGTTTCATATATATTATCCTGGAAGATGTTGATTGTTGTTTTAACATTAACCATTATTTTTTAAAAGTCCTATAGCCTTAAAATGTGAGCAATATACGTTTTTTATATTAATTCATAGGTATCATTAATCTCCCACTAGTTGAAAAAGAGTTCCAAGGAATATACAAGGTTATGCATCTAGTATATAGGCAATGGTGTAGGTTGGAAAATTGATTTTTATATGCAAAAAACATTTTTTATGTATTATACACTCTAACTTCTAACGTTACGTCAATAAAGTTTACTTTTACAAACTTGTTTCAAACAGTGCTGGAAAAACAATGAGCCAAAAAACTTTGGCTCATTTTTTCCCCCAAAACATAAAAAAAGAAAGGGGGCTACAAATAAAGGGCCAAAATAAGAATTAAAAAAAAGGGCAAAAAAACCCCACAAAAAGTGGCTTTTAAAAAGAGCCCCATAAAACCCATTTTATGTTTTCTTTATAATAATTTCAAAAAATTTTAATTTTTTCTTTATAATAATGATAGGTGGGTTATTTTTTCTTAAAGCTCCTAGGAGTTTTTTTTAAGGAAAGGGGCTTTTTTTTAACATGCCCCTTTTCTTTAAGCAAGAAAAGGGGCTTTTCTTTTGCCATGCCCACGAGTTTGTGGGCATTTGGGGAAAAAAACTCAAAAACTTGTTAAAAAAATGCATTTAGTTTTTTTCCCAGCCCTGGTTTCAAATAAACTTTTGTTTTTTTTTCGGCAAAAAGCTAGAATTTGTTTTAATATTAGAACTCGTTTGAATTTTGAAACTTTAAAACCATAGTTTTGTTCTTTTTTCTTATTTTATAATACAAAAAATATTTTTTAATACTATCATAAAATTGAAAATTCTAATTAATAATTTAAAACGAAACTAATATTTTCCACTTTTTAGTCTTTATCAGAGTAAAAATAATAAAATATTGATGAAAAAATATGTAAACAACTATACTTTATCAAAATAAATAAATTACAAAGAATTTGTTTTTAGATTAAGTAAAATTGTTAGGATAACATTTTTTCATTATAGTTAAAATTTTTTCTATATTCAAAGGGTTGAAGTAAATTAGTTACGTTTTAAATTTGTAATTATGTACTTATTAATGATATAAATATTAAATAAATTAATTCCATATTCAAATAAATTTAATACATAAGGGTACCTAAATTTTAATGTTTTAAATTGCATACACATTTGAAACAAAAAAAATTAATAATTTTTATAACTCTTAGTCGAAATGCATCATTTTGTCGAAAATAAAGAGCAACTTGTTTCCTTTAGGATAAAACAAAATTATGGTTTTGCTAGAAAAAATAACGTACCCTTGCTCAATTGGCAGGAAAAAGTTATTGTTTTGTTGGTTAAAAGTCGTTAAAACAAATTTATTGATTTTGTTTTTAATTTAGACATTTGTCTTACCCAAAACGAGTGAATATGTTAGCGTTATGAGTCAATACACAATGGATCCCGATAATCGTCGAGAAAGTCGTAGACCCATGAATGCCATAAGCGAATATGCTGTTATTGATAAGGCTGAAGGCGTCTCATTGCTGCAAATTAAATCTAAAACAGGTTAGAAATTTCATATTTGGTAATAATTAACTTGGGTCAGATTTTAATCAAAAATGAGGTGCTCTGGTTATTTAGAATTTTTAGATAAGCCTTTTGTGCTACTCTGAAACTTTTATTTATATTGTTAACTATAGGTTACAAACACCAAGTAAGGGCTCATCTGGCATATGGGTTAGGATGTCCTATTTTAGGGGACCATAAATACTCACACATACACGAATTAAAACCACAGGTAATAAATGCTAACCTTATTTTAGTTAAACTTTTGTTTTGTTTAATTTTTCATCTAATTTTTATTCAATAAATATTGAATGGGCATTTATATAAAACTTTATATTGAAACAACTTTGTTTTACTTTATATTTGAAATTTATTTTTTTTAGAGGTTACCTCAAATATTGCTCAAAAATCTGAAAGTACGTCCGACCAAAACACGAACCCTTCCCCTACATCTACACGCTTTTTCTATTACATTACCGCCATTTATGATCCCAAATGGAGATGCTTCAACTCACGGTGAAAAGGAGGGCACCTTTAAAAATAGGAACTCCTCATTTATAGATGGGCTTGAACTACAAGCCCGTACACTGCCCCTACATTTTTGCCAAAATATGGCTGCACTTAATCTCAATAAATATTTGAAATAAAATCCCATCTTAACTATATTTATGAGTAACATCTCTTATGATATTATAAATTTATAAGCAGGCCCGTTAGTACAGGGGTGCGCTTACCGGGGCCAACCAACCCTAAAAAATTGTTAAAAAGAAGTGATTTTTAATTTATTTTTAGGGCTAATGATTAATCCGAATTCCTAAAACAACTTACAAAAATCTTTTAGGTGCAAAAGGTTTAGGACATAGTCTCCCAGAATGATATGCGCAAACTTAGTTTTGCGGCTAAATATCGAACCATCGAGTCCTACTATAAAAATTTTTCGTTACGGCTCTGCTTGTAAAGGCCTAATTTTTTGTGACATCGAATTAGACCCAAATTTATTTTTTACATCAAGGGTTTTAATTTTATATCGCATTGCCATATCGGAGTTAGCTAAACAATATTCAATATTTGTAAAACTTCAACTAAGATTTTGCCATTCAAGGCGCTGTGCATCTTTGATGAAATTTGGTTGCCCTGCAATCAAAACGAGTTTAAGTATTAATTGCAAGTTGCCTAGCATAACGTCATGATAATAAGGATAAAACTGTAATATTTGACTCTATTTTAGGCTTCAAGGCTTGACAAGTTTATTATTTTGATTTATAAATGAAGTATTTGATGAGCTATCACTTGTATCGCCTCCTTTATAGATGTAATACAGTGCTCTAGCCACTAATTGGCCAAATGGTGAATGGTCACATATAATGTAGCCATCGACCAATATTTTTGGTCATGATCACAAATAAATGTATCACGATAACAATTAAATGATCACGATCACAATTAAATGGCCAAGATTATGATTTCATGATATAAACATCACTATGTTGTGATGATCAATTAATTGTGATCGTAAACCATATTTTGTAATCATGACATGGCCACAATATATGTGACCATTGACCATTTTATAACTCACACTGGCCAATTTATAGTGGCCAACACTGTAAAAGCCCTTTAATCTGTTGCTGATTTGACCAAGGTGTAAATAAGCTAGCCGTGTGAATCGTTACCACCAAGAATACAAATGAGTTATTATGTATATAGTGAGACAGGCATTCTTCTATCTAACGATATAATTGGATCAAAAATTGGCTCCTTTATTAACACTGAATTGTTTTATATAATCAAAAAGGATTTTTCCTATTTAAAATCTTATAAAATATGTGCCAATTAAATGTTATTGATAAATGATCGATCCCATAAACATTTTAAATGTAAATTATCCCTGAAGTGGTAATTCAGTGAAAACGCATTTTAACATTGAAATTTTTTGCATTCTCTAATTTCATAGCGGTGAGTGGGAAAAAATTTTGCATAGTAAATGGTGTCATCCTCGTGGAAACATATATTTATTTAACTCCCCCCAACTAGGAGATATACATCACAATTAACAATTTTTTTTATATAAATAAAAAACAAATAATAAACAGCACGACCTGAGGCGGCACAATTAAAAACCCAATAATTTTTTTTATTTGTTTAATATTGTAACCCATATTTGAGTGAACTTTCCTAAAAATAGCATTATTTTGTGTTCAATCATAATATTTCAGACAAATCCAGGTAAATTCTTAAATCATTCTGTGTTGATGGGTCATTCTTAATAGGTAATGATGTTTTTTTATTAATCAATTTCAATTATATTAATTAAGAAAGGGATATGAGTCGATTGGTCATATTTAGTCATAAGCTCGGATTCAAACTTTGTCAGGTTAATGTTTTTAGACGGGATTTTATAAACTATCGGTATAATGCATACATGTTGACATATTTACCGGGAAAGCGCTTGTTTAGTAGCATAGGTGCCAAGACAATTAGTTTTCGTTTATTATGTTATTTAGGTCTAGTTTTATGACTGTTTAGTCGATAAAATAGCGAAATGACCATGACCTTGAAATAACAAAACATCCTATTTTTCGTTTTTTTTGTCTAAAATACATTTTTAACTTTTTTACTCTTGTATTTGATTAAATTAATTTAATAAATGTTTATCTCAAATTATTGAAGTTGTTATTCTCTACCCTAATTAACCTGAAATGAATGTAATTTAAATAATTTTAAGTTTACATAACCATTCTTTTGAGGACAACATTTGAGGAGGATTGGGGTGCGAAGAATGGGGTTGATACCTAACGCCCTAGCTTTTATTTAAATTGTTGCTTTTAATGTTTATTCTATATAAAAATTCCCTTTCTATTTTGACACTTACACTTTTTAAAAATTGTCCGACAATTTTTTATAAAACTTTGGCGTTTTTTTAAAATTTGTTCCCCTTCTCCTTTTTGCAAATTAAGCCCCACCTCCCACCCCCCCCCCCCCTCTGACTCCCGATTATCAATTTCTTATGTCTTTAATCAGAACTGTCTCAATTAAATATAATCACGCGAACGCATATAAACCTGCCTCTCACCTACCTATTATTAATTTTTCCACCTTTCAAGTCAAAATTCACTGTTCCAATAAATCGAACTCAATCTAAATTTAATTTTATATACTTACAGATAACCCATATAGTCGGCGCGTTGTTTGATAAGGTCCACCATCACTGCACGGCCACAATTATGGACTATTTTCCTTGCTTGGCGGAATTCATAAAACTTGAATATATCGTCGCCGTATGGTTCATAGTTATCGTATGGGCACTGATGCGCTACAAATATTATTATTGTAATCAAGGAAATGCAACAACAACAACAGGATTATATCCACAAAATGATTCTGGGGAAATCTCTGGCAGCTCCTTATGCTCAATTTTGGTTGGGACAACTTTGACCCTATACAAAGCATTGCTCCTATTATCTACCAACTTCAAACATTTTAGGCTCAAGAATTCACCAATTGAAGTATTGTAAATGTGATTATGTAGCCCTTAAAACCTAAGTCTTGTGATCTTTAATTAATTTTATAAATTCTTTAGCTATCCCATGAAAAATTATCTAATTCAAAAGCCTCGCCTACTGAAAAATTACACGTTAATTTAGTATATGATGAAGTGCGTCAATTCACGTCGAAATCATCAAAAATCTACCTGTGCTCAACTATGTGGCACGAAACACGCGACGAAATGGAACACTCCATTCGATCAATTTGCAGGTGTTTTTCTTTTGATATTTGGGGCCAAAAAATTTGCTTTGCAAATTTGATATAATTTTTTATAAATGTCTAACTAGGTGCAAATGTACTAAGTCTTTTACCACATAAATTTTGGCAAGTGATTATTTCATTTTGTCAAATAAGTCAAATTTCCAGGCCCCCTTTCCATTCTCAAATTCTTCTCGGCTCACTTTATCTTCTTATTCATAAATTCAGTCCAAAGCAGCTATTTCAAAAAATAATTTGTGATTTTAAATTCCCAAATGTATATTAAATTAATAAAACCCACACTGAATCATATTTTACAGGTTAGATCTAGAAAATGACAAGGTCCCTTACACACTCGAATCTCACATACTGTTTGACGACGCCTTCAATCCACACCATTATAATGCCCCATCCGGTTACCAGGTTAATTAAATTAATGGAACTAGGAAAATATACTACTACTTTAGTTTTTGCATACAATATATCTACAAGAAAAAGGAATATCGATTTTTTTAAGCTTTTTTGACAATCCATATAAAAAATGGTATTTGGAAGAACTATACAAACTTCAGTTAAATTTGTGGGAAAGGAGCAACCACATTAAGGAAGGGGGTATAAAGGCCTGTTTTGTCCTTATTGGTAAAGGTTTCAATCTTTCTAAGTTGTATTAAAAAACGTCAAACTAATTTAAATGACTGAACACTTTCTGCTGTACCAACCCAAAATCGCTCGTAATTTTTGATTTGTGTGTATTATGCGTGGAAGTTAAAACTGTTTCTCCAATGGCATATTAGTTAAATAACAAAAATTAGTCAGTTTATTTGCTTATCAAAGTATGAAAATATATAGTTAAGTTTTCAAATGGTAATGAGCTTTCATTTTTTAATGATTTTAAGGTTCGATTCCATGCATAGATGGCTTTTTTAAGGTATATAGCACACGTTTACAGCCACTTTGGAGCTGCTGATGGCCTGCTTAGTCATTTTGACCAAAACGAGGTGCCTTAAGTCAGAGCCTAAACCCTAAGTCGTCAGTGTGCGAGCAAAGCTAACTATTTAACCCTTCGGCAATAATTATGCTCTGCTAGGGTAAAAGAGGCAAAGCCCTTACTGGTTTGAAGCCCTTACTGGTTTGAAGCCCTTACTGGTTTGAAGCCCTGACTGGTTTGAAGCCCCTATAGGGAAGGCACGGGGTAAACTTGTAACCCAATTTATATTGCATTTTATTAAATAAGGGCCACAGGAAGCCAGATGCCCTAATGAAACAAAATTTATTTATATACTTATGTGGACTAAGTCTGGTTATGTTTCCTAGTCTAGCTAAGCAGGTCAATTTATGGTTGATCTAAAAAAATCAAAACTAAAATTTTTGAATGTAATCATTTCGTTATCAAAACTTCAAATTTTGGGTCTCTCGCTATTCAGCATTCATATATGACACCTCACAGTAAAAGTACAGCACATATACATTTATCTTTTAAACATTTTGTGTTAAAACACAATGTTAGTCGTTATATAATGGCCTTTTGTTTTCTCGAAAAATGTTATGTCGAATTCTGTATGGTTCGGCCGGATTTTTTTATTACTTTTCACAAAATAACGAAAAATTTGTTTTTTTAATAAGGCGCCTAGAAAGGATTGTTTATTAAGCACTTTGGCCCCTTTTTCCGACGAGCTATTTATAAATGATTCTTGTATTGAGCCCAGGCCTGATGTTTTTTAAACACTTAATCGTTGGGGTATTGTTAAATTATTTTTAACCATTAAAAAAGTTGTTTTTATATTTAAATACGGGGGGGGGGGGGAATTTTGAGTGGTAAATTTAGAGTTTTTTAGATCTAATAAGAATTTTTCTTTAGAAGATTAATATATAACTTTTTATGTGCGCCGTTTTAAATGGGTGTAACAACAAAGACAGTCCTGTTTTTTAATTTAGCTAGTAGTTTTGCATTAAGATATGGTGGTTTACTAGCTAAAAACTAGCATTTTCAATTTTTTAGCCCGATTCTCATGCAGAAGAAGCATGTGCAAATTTATACGTATCCGATTTGATATCCGTTATCGATGATATCGTGCTCAAGCTTTACGGGTCAATCGAGTTTGATTCATTTAATCGCTCCAAACAGAAATATCGAACCCCTTACGGTGGTTTATTACGTTTCGAATTGCCGAAGAGCAAAACACCTGTCCATATTCACCTGAAGGACGCCGCTTACATAAAAATTAAAAAACGTTGGAGTCAGGTATGTAACCGTAATAATGTCGGGCCTATAATATTTGGCAAAGGCCCACTCGTTGTCAAATTTTTTAACCCCCCTTTAGCTGCTTTGTTTTACTTATTAGTGTAGTTCTGTTCATTTTTTTTAATAAAACGTAAATTTATTTGAAATTTAAATCATGTCAAAACAATTGTTAGAGTTTTAATTTGAATATATCACATGGGTAACTCGAGTGGGAAGGAGTTATCCTGGAGTTGGGTTGGAATTTGAAAACAGTATTGGAATATTGGAATGTAATTTGTAGTAAACTCTTTTGTTATATGAAAGTTGTAAATAAATGAAAGAGCAGCTAAACTCCGGAGTTTATGAACTTTTTCCAGACTCCGGAGTTTTGACATGCTCTAATCACATGTATAAAATAACCAGGCATATTTTTATGGAAGAATGTTAGGCCGGCTCGTTACATTTAAAATAAACGGTTCGTGATTTACTTTATATATGGCATTTAAACTAATATTCTGATTTTTTCATATTTATAATTTGGTATATCATGACTTTAAATAGCCGTATGCCTTAACCTATTTTTTTTTTGTTAATATTAGGTCATGTACCTCAACTATTTCAAACATTACTTAATCCCTTCAAGAGATGACTGCAAACCGGCCTTAGACACTCAATCAAGTCAACAAACAAAACCCGATAACCATTTTCCTATTGAGAATTCTTACCTTTTTATATTCGATGGTGATATTTATTTTCCACTACAATCGCTAACCGAACTTTATCGGGCTTTAGTTTCGGCACCTTCATACGACAATGGCTCTCAGGTTGCTGCTGTGTTTGGTCGCCGTTACCCTGCTGGCAAAGGACATATCAAGTAAATCTTAATCCATATAAACAATATCCCTGTTGTAATCCGGGAGAAGGGGCTGAGGGGGGGGGGGGGGGGGGGTTGGAGGGGAAGAAGGAAAAAAGGAAGCAATTGTTGTAATTCAAGCCTTTATACATTTTCGTAATATAACATGTATTTCAAACATAATCATCGTAAATAAATTATATTATATTCGTTTATTGAATCTCCATTTACTAGCGCGATTTTCCACAACACATAACTAATTTCTACAAAAAAACAAAACTTCAATTAAATTTCATTATTTCATAGGCTCTTCGTGAGCGCGCGCTAAGCACAATCTTAAAAATTTTTTCAAATAGGGAAATTTTTTAAATTAATATTGGACATTATGACAAAAATTAATTCTACTCTTTTGGCTAATTTATTAGATTAAAAGCAAATAATTCACCATCTAAAAGATTAATATCTTGGTTACATGCTTTGCAAATAAAATTATTTTTTATAATACTAAAAACGAGCGAATTTCATACTTAATTGATTTTTAATAGGCCGTCTATATTTTTTTCTATTTTTGAATATCAACATGCCACAGTCATTCTTCTCATATTGCTCATTGCTAGATTTAACCTAACATATTTAATATGCATAGGGCAGTAGCGAAGAATTAAGGGTTGATGGGGTTATTTGCCGAACCAAACTTGCGCATTTTATTCTATGAGACTGTTCTGAACCTTTTGCGTTTATAAGATTTTATGTTACTTTTTTATGAACGGTCCCAATTTTTAGCCTAAATATAGGGTAAAATAACATGTATTTACGTGTTGCAGGGGTAGGCCCCTTAAGGATCCCCTTTCCTCCTGCCCTGAACATGCAATTCCAACGGACCTAGGAAATTGTTTTACGTAATAATTTTATTTTTAAACCTTTTTTTAATCACAGCTGTATTAAACCTGTTTTGGTATATATATTTGAGATATGTGGAATTTCTTACACATTTCATTAACACCTACTTATTAAGATCTTATCAAGATTTTGGTTATGCCGTTTTGCATTGGCTGGAAAAAACGGGCGAGCACGTTTACGGTGATTCTATTTGTTGCGTCGGTAATTTCGGACTTTACAAGGCCTCCGCCCTACTTGATCTCAACAACAGCATAGTTGAAGCGTTCCAGCAAGTGCCTTGTAACGTGTTTCAAAAAATTCAATGTGATATGGCAGATGATAGGTGTGTTTTCTTAGCTTTATTGAGTAAATTTAAAATATTTTTATTTTCACAATTAGTTGTCGGGGGCCATTGGTCAACTTAATTGAACGAGCCGTATTTTTAATCCGCCCTCGGAATATAATGGCCCATTTTTAATTATACAGGTCAATAAATATTACTGTCAGAAAAAAGAAGTTTTTAACACTCATATAAAATGATCCCCGTGATGGCCTTATCTCTTATATATTTTCCGTTTTCCTTAGTTTCATTCGCCTTCTATTTTACTACGTCCATACCGAAAAAATGGCCTTTTTTGACCAAAGTGACAGATTTTGCGACTCTGAAAATACTCGAAAGGAAGAAAATTTGACAGTTTTTTATTCATGTTTAATTCACTTGTAACATATATATAAACTCTCTAAAATTTGTTGACCTGTGTTTTTTTGTATGTATACAATCATCAGGTACCTTAGCCTACTATTATTTCTCGCCGGTCATCGAATCGCGTACACTGATGATGCATATTGTTACCCCCACGTTCCATCAACTTTCGATGAGTATTTTAATCAGAGGAGACGATGGCTAACTGGAACCTTTGTTAATACTTGGGATTTCATAAAGGCTCTTGCCAGTCCTAATTATTGCAATTCTCAATTTAAAATGGTTGCAACAAAGACTGTTCGAATTAGTAAACTCCAAAGAACCGTTTATATCCTGCATCACGTAAAAATTTATAAACGTTATAAAGTTACGCTTTAATATATGAGCTTACTATCTAAAAGATTTACGGTACCATTGAAAATTTGTGAAAAAATGTTTAAAAAACCAATAAGATTCAAAATTGAATAAAAAATATCAACACATAAACAAATTGTTGAATTTAACTTTAAACGATATTATTTATACCGGTAAGATGGGGAGAGAATTTTTTTGTATGATCTAAATTTGGATAATTCTAAATATTTGATGTTTGCTTTAGACATAAAAATGAAGTTACAGTTGATTTGAATAAAAAATTTTTTTTTATAATTTTTTACTTAATTCTCTTAGTTCAAAATCGGTCATTAATTTGGCATATATTTTGATGGTAAGGAAGTGGCCCATGGCTGAATTGGAAATTTTAAAAATATTTTATATAAGGCCATCTTAAAATTCATATATCTCTAGAATCATTTATTTTTTGTAGATTTCTTATTTCCGTTATCTCATTGACCAATCCTAGATACTTGAATAATTTTTATAAGCAAAATTGCAACATTGACTTTTTTTATTAGTTTAGCCTTTGCTGTTTAAAGTGCTTTTTCGGATTGGAACGTTTAGTAAGCTCCGGCAAGGGCTAGAGAGTAGTTTAAACAACTTTAAGATTTTAGGCCACTTGGTTAGGGGCATCTTTTAGCCTCCGACATTTAGTAGCCATTAAGTTAAATATTATTATATCCTATTAAGACTAGGCCAATATTGAAATGCAATATTACACAGGTCAACAAATATCAATGTTAGAAAAAATAAGTTTATGAAACCATAAAAGCATATATCCACATGATGGCCATATATATTTTACAATTTTCCAATTTTTTTCTCCCTTCGGCTCCTTAGATCCGTCCTTATCGAAAATGGTTTCTTTTTAATTAAATTGACAGATGCGACCCGCAGAATACCCTAAAAATTTTTTTGATATGAACATCTATTCTAACTTATGTTTTTCATCAATAATGAGAAATATAATAGTATATCAAGCTATTACATCAGCATTTACATAATACAGAATATTTTGCGTCCAAACTTAAATACGTCACGATATATTATCGGTTTTTAAAGTTTCAATTTAACATTTTACCTGTTGTAAATGTGCAAAAAAATTTCAATCTATTTTTGTTTAATATCTTTTTTTTTTAAATATTTTTTCAAAAATTTTTTATGTTTATAGCTGACTTATTAAGTTAGATTATAAAATTGTAAACGGATTCGAAATTTCCTAAGATGGCAGGTTGAAGTGTGTAATTAGCTCGTAACTCTCAAAAATTTGTTGACCTATGTTATATAAATTTTTCCCCCATATTAGTTATCTCAACTTACAAACCAAATTCTAAGTCCATCCATTAGCCTTATCTATCTCATGCTCATGTTACATTACACCTCCTCAGTCCCTTTGTTCCGAATCGCTGGACTAATTCTCGTTTTAAATGCAATATATATCTGTATCGGTTTAATGGGCACACCAAACTTACAAGTATTGTTTAAATTTGCACATCTACTTTAGTCAGGTGAATTTTAATTGTTTTAAACTTTTGTTGATTTATTTATAGGTATAGATTTAAACAGTTAGTATATGTAAATAATATATATTAAAAAAACAATTTACTTTGAGGTCTCTCTCATACCTTTCCCCATATAGGGGCGCAATACCCGTTTATGGCCTTGACTCTTTTAACCGGAGTAAAGCATAATATTGTCTATGGGTTAATTAGTAAGATTTGCTAGCACGCCAGCCACTTAGTTTTAGCCTAAGCTATTACTTTAGGCATATCCACCTACAGTCTATGTTGGCCATTCAGCAGCTTCAAAATGGTTGCACATGTGTACTATTTTACAAAGTAAAAAGTCACCTATGCCCGGCTTCGAACCCTGACCTCCTTCGTGTGAGACAGTTGTCACTGAGCTCCTATACATGAGCTTATTATATAGTATAATATTACATTGCAATTGTTTATAGTTAAAATTCGCCAAAATTCTTTGCTTTACCTACGCCACCATCCTATTCACATTCCTTGCTTGGATATTTTACTTTGGCCTACTCCACTCCAGTATACCATTCAATGCCATGAATTTACACAAACACAATGTAACTTCCAATACCTGGCAAAATAATGTAGCGCTAAACTATGATCAAAATCATCAACCAAACAATCTCGATATATCACCCTACCTGTTATTAACGACCCCGTTTGTCCTATTTATGACTGTGGGCCTTATTTTACATCCCATTGAGGCGTTTGGCGTCTTAAAAAGCGTTGGACATTACCTCATCTTCTCATCTTCCATGAGTAGCTCGCTTCCCCTATACGCGTATTGCAACCTAAATCAGCTGGTTTGGGGAACGCGAGAGGTATGGGTAATCTTGCATTTATCAAATTGCCTCATAAAGCTTTTATTAAATATTTATGTAGGGGCTGATTAATTAAATACTGGTCGTTTTAAGGATCTTGGACTTTTTTGAATGCATTTGCTTTGACAATAATTGACGATTTTATAGGTAGAGAGAAGTGCTGTAATTTAGTACTTCGAATTTGGGAAATTTGAGGAGAATCCGGTTACACCCAACCTTCCTTCCCCCCCCCCCCGCCTTTTACTCCGCCTGAGCTACACATAATTACAAAGACCTAATATATTTTAAAATTTTTTAGAAATCTGAAAGCACTATAAACGAAGGAGATGTAAAGAGCTGTGCACACAAAAATCTTCCATGTGAGTTTTTTTTATATATTTAAATGAGTCTTTCAAAATGTATAAATAATTAAATATTGCATTTTTTATGGAAATATATATTTTTATTTGATTTATTTACTTTAAATTGCCATCTTTTTATTTAACACAACTTTAATCAAAAAAAGTTAACAAGTTTTCATTTATTAGTCAAATGGTGGAATTCCCCGTGGTTCAGTCAACCAAATCTTAAAGATTACAAAGCTTGTGTCCTCTCTGCCAACGAATGTGCATTTTGGGAAGATTTGTTGACCAAACAACTTTCACCAAATAAAACCAATGATTTTGAACGCAATCAATTTGCAAAATTTCTTCAACTACGTAATAAGGTAGTTTAAACAAATTAATTCTCAATATTTTTGACCTATTTACAGCTTAATAAAGATTAAAATCAATTATTCTCGTATTTTATCTAATACCAACTAATTTTTATATAGGTCATAACCTGTATTATACTTATCAATGCGTTGCTGATTCTTGGAATTATTTATCTCCATTCTACTTACATTTTAAGGCTCCCTAACATGTACATGTCTCAAATTACTAAAATTTCCACGTTCATTGATTTTAATTATCCATATTATACAGTGACACCTGCAATTCTCGCCATATATATACTTCAAAGTATTACAAGGGGACCTCAATTTTTAGCCATGATTTATTACACATTCAAAACATTGCTAAGCTAAATTTTCTAGATAAAATTGTATTCTTCCTCTCAAATCTAACACTTGATAGCTGCTCCAATGTATAAATTTTAGGTAATACGCAATTTTCAGCCTAACCCTTGTTTACATCATATTTTTTTGATAGGCCCGGTTTTCTAAATTTATAGGCCGCCCCCTTTCGTTGTGAGACTGGGTGGAAAACATTGTTTAAAATTTTTGTGACGGTGTCACACATATTAAAATATTTATTTTTATTAAAAATTTCATGTATATATAACATAAATGAAACAATGCAAATATATAGTAAAATAAATATTATCGATATATATTATTATTAAAAAAACATATGAAAAAATATTAAAAATATACTATTATAGAGAGGTACAAATACAATAATGGGAGTATAAAACAAGAACAAAAATTATGATAAAAACAAATATAAAATGTTTAAAAATGATATGATGATAAGGAAGTGAGACTTCTCAAAAAAGGAAAAAAATTACGAAAAATGCTTAAATTTTCTTAAAAAAGCCACCAAAAATTTGGGTTATTGAATTGTAAACCAATTTACAACCAACTTGAGCACGATCGATTAGCATAGCTAAAAATTGCACGGTAAATGTAAAAATGTAAATGACCAAGGCATATGTCAAGGGCTCGAAATTGAGATAGCCACCTATGGCAGTCCGTTTCCACAATCCTTCTAAATACGGTTTATACAGCTGGAGAGTGATTATGCCTCCTACGACACAAAGGTTCAAGAATATGTAACTGAACGCAACCTAATAAAAAACAATATAATAATAATTATCATAAAGCAATAATTTAACTTGCCCGCGGGCAGTAATTCTCAAACTTGGCCTTGGTTTTTTGTTCGACCCGCCGGACTCGCCATAAATTTGTTTAGTTTATAACACAGGTCAACAAATTTTAATGTCTCAAAAAATAAGTTAACAAAACAAGCTCTTACATCAGCATTTAGATAATACAGAATATTTCGCGTCCAAACTTAAATACGACACGATATATTATCGGTTTTAAATAAAAATATTATTTGAAGTTTTAATGTAAACGTTAAGCTGTTGTAAATATGCAAGAATTTCAATATTTTTTTTTGTTTTTGAATCTTTTATGTTTAGACATTTTTTCAAAAATTTTCAAATGTTTATAGCCGCCTTACTAAGTTTGATTAAAAAAAACGGTAAACGGATTAAAAATTCTTAAGATGGCAGGCTTGATCTCTGTAGTTAGCTCATAACTCTCAAAAATTTGTTGACCTTTAATCCGACCCACCACCTGATTCATCAATAAGGTCATCTGGCCCCGTTTATTTTTATTCAAACAAATGTGATTTCAAAAAACTTAGGGTTAAATATTTTTTTGTTAATTAAAATTTGTAAAATTTGAACTATACATTAACTAAAAAAACAATATTTCGGTTTAGCGTGGTTTGGCCCGAAATTTTTTTAAGATCGGCCCTAAGCCGGGCGTAAGAATGCGGATAAAGACTAATTAAAATCGTACAATATTCCTCAGTTTTTTTAATCCACGCGCAATCTCTTGTTTCTTAGCTTCTTCATAAACTTTAGGAGCCAAGTATTCGCTGATAAGGGATTCCCAAAATGAAATTTCTTCATTATCTAATTTTCCAACGGGCAAATCCAATAGTTCCTCATCCTTTATCCAATTAGATTTTTGCCATTCCGGAGCGTTATCTGAAACTAAAGAAGAGAAGGGGTTAAAGATTTATAAAAAAAAAAAGTCATTGCTAAATTAGCAAAAATTATGAATTTTAAAATTTACTGGGATCTTGGGCATAACGGTTTCGTTTTTTGTCATTGAGATCAGTTTTTATAACGGAAAGACTAAATTTTTGACCATTTTTTGTTGTATCTGCGGCGCCATCATTGCATTTACCGTTACACTGATTAGATGATGATTTGGTTTTACAATGACAACTATCATTGGTTTGATTAGGTTTGGTCTTTTCACTAGATTTTTTGCTACCTGAAATCAAATAGCCGACATATGATAAATTCAAAATTAAATTTTTTAAACATATTTTCATGGAGGGACGACCTTAATAAATTGCTCCATTTGGTTGCAACACGCGCTCTAATGATTGCCAAGTGAAGCAAATAATTATGACGTACGTATCATTAATTACTGAATGCGCACAATTAATTCTGACATACGCATGCACATTTTATACTCATATAATAATTTATAAATTATTTAATGCATTTGGCAATTAATTAATGTTTTATCAATAAAATGGTTATGAATTTATGTAGTTCTAATCTTACCTTTAGTAAATTTATCCAAAAATCTTCTAAAGCGACTTTTTTTCTTGCTAGCAACTTCGAGTTGATCTTTGATGACCTAGAAAATAGAATAAAACAGTTAAGATAATGCGCGACTAATTAAAGAAACATTTGAAGTGCATACAAAATAATTACTTCGCGGGTTCCCCAAGTAGGCAAATGTAGGTTGCACATTGTATAAGTGATGAGTAGTAGGCACATTGTCGGAATGTAAATAGTGTAAACGGGCCAGAATATCATATTTTTAAGCTCGTACGGGTGTAGTAAAGCTGTGAGGAAGGTCATTCCAGTCAACGATACAAAAAGCAATGTGAACGGGTCCCGAAATGAACCTGATTGGATGTGCTGGAGCAGGTAATAGGTCCTCGAGGTAATGATCAGCATGGCCATTACGTAAAGTAAGGCGACAGCCTTGGCAAACATCAGCTAGATTTCCACAAATCGTAAATTGTCACATGAGAAAACTTATAAAAAATTGTAGTGCAATTGCGGGGTCTACCATTTATCCTTTATGCTTTCCAAAAAAATATAATGTAATTTAAATGTATGAATGTACTGGGCATAGGATATCAGATTGAGACCTAATCAAATAATATAAATTATTACATAATTTACCTGTTTTTTGGGTTTTGTATAGAACGCCAGAGCCACAAATATGATTACGGGGACGAAATTGAGTATAATTGAGGCGTATAAAGGTAAATGCAAATTGGCAGTTGCTATCCATATGAACATGAGCAAAATGGTCGATGGACCGATCCACATGCTAAGCATGGCTATAATCTAATAAAAATATAATTTAAGATGTTAAAAGGCCTAACATTTATGTCGTATATTTTGCCAAATTCTCACAATTTACAATTTAACATGTATAAGATACTTGGTATAGCACGTAAAAGAAATGGACGGCCGAATTGGTTTTCATGATTGACCGCGATTTTAGTATGAATTCTGAGGTGTTTGCCCAAGTGGAGGCGAGCCAACGGCGTCTTTGATTAAAAAATTCATCAAATCCAACCGGCATATACGTGTAAATATCCACATCGGGTCGGTATTCAATCTTATGTCCTTGTTCGATGAGCATAATACTCAGCCATCTAATTATTATGAGTTTTGCATTAATAAATACCTATAAAATAATTATTATTGTAAAATGTTTAATTTAAAGCTAGCTGGCATTGACTTGTAGTATAACCTTCTCCCTGTCCTCCGGGCAAGATGTGTGGTGCTTGAGATATGAAATGCACAAACATGTGCAACAAGCGGCTTATATGCCTAATCATAGGCCAAAAACCTGAATGGCCGGAGTGGTATTTAATCTTAACCCGAGAGAAATATAAACTGCTCTGCTCGGTCTAAATAGTCCTTTATGGGTATGGTACCTTCAAGCTTAAGAGTATAAGGCTATATGAAAAATTCAAATTTAAGTAATTATTATTACCTATCCTCGCCCAAATCACATTGTATGACTTCGCTTGGTTTAGTAGCTGTTTTAGTATATTGGTATCCAACATTTTTATCGGCAATAGCGGAGCCACGAAAAAGTGTCAGTGTTCCCGGACAGCAAAGGACGCAACCGAGAATGACTTCGGCCGTTTTTTCGAACCAATGAATAGCGCAATACTCATATCTTTGATACCTAATAATCATTATATCTTGCAAAAAACAGTATGAAAAATTTGTTCGAAATGAAAAAAAGCCTTTAGTTAAACAATTTTTCAACAATTATGCCAATTTTTACTAAAAATCATTGTTTAATCGACATTTAAGAAAGACCATGTATATATCCTCTCACATTTACAATTTGAACAGACCAGCTTTATTAGGTCCGGAATTGTGCTCAAATTTATTTAATATCAAAAAAGATTTTATTTATCAAATATGAATAAAAATATCTTCTCATTGACGCTTATACAAGGGTAACATTAAGCATGATGTAATCTTTACCAAGAAATGGGTCCATAGCCGATGGGCACCAAACGACCACAAACAGCGGCGCTTTTAGGTCGTTTGGCTAACCCATCAAGGAGAGTGAATACGCTTTCGGGCTCAAAATAAACGTCACCGTCCAAAGCGAGCACAAAAGTTTTGTCGAGTTGATAGAGGTTAACGGCATCCGAAAGGCTGAGTGTTTTAAGTTCGGACGCAATCTTGGCATGTCGAAAGCCAAGGGTGTAGAAAAAATACATAACCTACAAAATAAGAAAATTATTGTTGCGGCATCACTTAAAATTTAAGTTTTTTATGGATACGAATAATTGTTTTACCCTGAATTAAATGTGGTACTATACCAATGCTCAGGTGGTAAATATAACAAAAAAACAACAAATATATAGGCAAAAATACAACCGCTCAAAATTTAGTATATGCTCGTTAGGCAATATACTTTAGTTTACTTTTTAAATATAAAACCTACCCTTGCCTTAGACCAAATCCAATTTTGCTAACCTTACACTAATCCACACTTACTGGATAGATGCTATATGATTAAAAATGCAAGGTTTAAGCATTTATGCTTATCTGCACCTAATATTTAAAGGAAAGTAAACAGTCGCTTTAGTTACTTGACTCCACCGTTTTTTGTTTCGTATGAGGGCAATATTTTTGAGGTGAACTTGGATTTCAGTACCACAAGGCAATTGCCAAGTAAGCCGTCCGCCATACGGTGTCAGCGTTTTCATGGGTGTTTTGAGTGGAGTATAAGCGCCGTAAACTTCGATGCAGGCATCGTTGACTGCTGTGATAAGTTGCTTGACAAATGGGTTAACCTTGTAGCTGGCCTATATAATAACACAGGTCGACAAAAACCAATGTATGAAAAAAGGACAATGTTAAAAATTATGGCATTTGGGCGAAATAATCCCCATGATAGCCTTTAAATGTATTATCTGTTTTCCGTAATTTCTTACGCCTTACGCTGAGTATATACCGAAAAATGGCCAAATTTGACTAATTTCACTAATTTTGCGATTTTGAGATAAACTAAAGGAAACAATTTCAACATATAATCCTCTCCATTTTTTATCTCATATGTTGAAAAATGAAATTTTTAAGTATATCAAGCTTTTACTTATTCAGGTTATAAATAATATTTAACACCCCAACCTAAAAAATATATGGCGCATTTATCGGTTTTGAAATAAGGTTATTTATAACGGTTAAATGTATATTTTTTTTAAATATTTTTTTGCTTTTACATTGTTCTTGTTACAATTTTCAATATTAAAAACTGGCTTATAATTAAAATAAACGGTAAATGGTTGAAAATCTTTAAGAGGGCATAGTCTCTAAAATTAGGTCTTAAAATGTTAAACTGTGTAACAAAAGCTTAAAAAATTAAAAGCGGGGAAGAAAATTTTAGCATTGGGGCACCTTATAATTTTGTTGATAAAGGCAATCAAGGTTGACAAAATATTTTTGCATTTTTCTTTTCCTACTTAAACAGACCAATTTGGTTATAGTGTGAGGCATTAAGTATAGCGCAATAATTTATAGACCAGGCATAAGACAACCATTCGGCTAAGAAATTTAAGTAATTACAATTAACACTAATGAGTATCAAACACCTGAGAGTTTTACACAGATTATTTCCAGGTATTTTGATTTAAATTACCAACAGTTATATGACAAAAATAAAAATTAGTTTGAAAAATTTCCGGGAAAATAGATAAGATCATATTTAAAAAATATTGATCACAGCTCACACTATAGAGAGGTAACTTTTAATTAATATGCATGCAAATCGCTTAATGCCCTATATCTATCTATAGGCTCTTACATTTAACCGCCTTCTGTCCCACATACAATATATTCAAATTGACTGAGTTTGATATTAATACCTTAGCTGAATTTGTGTGCTGAAATATAAACATTTACAAATTATACTAATATATTAGTCAATGTTACTGCCAAATTAATGAAATAAATACCTTTTGACCGACCAAAGGTTTCGTTTCTTTGATATCCTGTGGGGTTTCCCCATCTTCCGTGACATTGTCAAAATCGTAATTGTGATTATCCATCGTTTTCATGATTGAATCGTCAAACATGATGTGAACTTCGAAGTCAAAAAAATTTACGTGGTCTGTTGCATAAACGTTGTTAGCGGCCCGTTTTTTAGTGTAATTGTAAACGTCGACCCTGTGTTCAAAATATTGAAGTAAAATAAAAATACTATATAAAATAGAAACGACCCCACATTGATTAATAAAATTCCTAAAAACCGTCAACTTCAAACTTGTGAATCGCTTATACACTTAGGTTACTGTATTATCCTTATATTTTAAGATAATTCATTTATAGGATCAATAAAATGTTTTACTTGCAAACAGATTTGATGAGTTGAGTCATTTCAATCAAATTTTCGTGCCAAAGCGTGGCACAAAAGTACAGCTTAGGGATGGTGGGTGTGGATGGAGGCGGTTCACCGGCTTCTTTTTTAGCCAAGAGAGATACCCCATTCTGTATGATAATGGAAGAAGGTTCCTTGGAATCTTCCGCGAAAGAAGTTGAATCATCATCCAATGGCATATCTATCATCGTGGCTTCCCGGGCAATCGAATCAATGGCATAGAGGCTCCTAGGATTCCCATTTATACAGTCTTGGCCGGAGAGAATTCTGACTTCAGGAACGTCTTCGGGTAGTGTCATTTTTTGTAATTAAAAAAAAACGTTTGTGTGATCTTTATGTTGAAGCAAACGAGAGATCTTATAAAACGAAATATAGATTAATCGGTTAAAAAAAATAGATTAAAAATTTTTGAGGTAAAAAAAAATTTGTGACAAGAAAAAGAAATTAATTGTGCGGACTTTTAAGTGCCTTGCCCCCTCGGGCAAAGTTTTTTTTCCACACGTGAGCCAGACCGGATCAAACTTGTATTCCTCGAGCTAGGCTTTGTTCAAACCACGTGAAATTTAAATATAGAAAAAAAAAGTAAATTGATTTTTTTTTGTGGTTTAAATGCAACACATGGCACCACCTATGTAAAATAAAAACATCATACGTTAATGTTGATTTCCCCCCTGACTCCCCCCCCCCCCCCACATTCTACCATGTTTATTTTTCACTGAATAATGTTAAACTACACACACAGAGGTAAAGGAGCTATTTAACAGTGGTCAATTAGCAATATTTTTTTAAATAGGTATCTACATGTAAGACCTCCAGGTTTAAATTTTACGCATTTGGTAAAAATTGCCTTTATTTCCGATTTATTTGGCATATTATTGCATTTAAATCTAAATTGATAGAATTTTTTGTAGAAGTAGCTAGTCGATGATACTGGTTTAGCAGTTTTCCGATTTTAATTAAGTTTTGTAACAGAAAGTAGTTTACCTTTCTTTAATTCAAACATTATAAGATTTATAGGAACAAACAGAAAACCACGGGCACAGTGTTATTTTTTTCGCCTCCGATGGCCGTCGATCGTTCGCGACTCGTGTTTCTGGATGTGGGAAAATCTCATGTTGGCATCAAATAAAAGTTACTAAAGTTCGGTGTATCAATCATTTGTATCATATAAACCTAAAAAATACGTTCGTACAACTAAAATCTTGACGCGCAGGGATTCCGCCTATAAAATGGTTAAATACAAAATGACAAATATTAAACTAGTTGTTTTAATTCTTTAGTATTTTTATTCCAAAACAATCATAAATTAATAAATCAAGACGGGGAATTAATTAAGTAGTTAGAATTGTAGGGATCAAGAGCGGGACCTGAAAGCCCCGAAAATCATACTGGTCCAAAATTTAAAACGGGCCGGGTTGAGTCTAGTATAAAATAAAACAATTTCTGGGCGAAATTGAAAAAAAACAATCCTTGGCCGGTTGATTTTTTCTCATTATTGATCTATAGTTGCAAAAAAGATTCTTGACCTACTCTTTCCTCTTCTGTGCATAATATTAAGCAGAAAAGAAAATTAAAAATAATTACAGTTTTAATAAATAATTGTTCAACAAAAAATTGGAGATCTTTTTCAAAAATTTTAAAGGGTTGGGCCTATATTTTTTATGCTAAGTTTAATCGACATGTTAAGGTGCAACTGTCTGTCTATCGACTAAAAAATGCCTTTAAAAGGCACAAAGGAGAAAACATTTGTATTTTTTTGCCATACTACCTTTTAATCAATTTTCCCACAGGAAATTACAATTATATAAAGCTTACATATATAGAATATATTTGAGACCCTTGAGTGCGTTTTTTAATTAGGTAAAATGTACTCTTATGTGTACGCAAAAATATGCCCAAAATCAAAAATACCTTTGGCTTATGTAATATTAATAGCCAAATGCGGAAGAACCCTGGTTATTTATTTATTTATAACTAATACCTAGTACAAACGTTTTAAAAAACTCATAACATTGTATTTGGGCATCAATTATGCTTCTCGCCTGTTGATAAAAAATACCTACTTTAAATAACGTTTATTTTTCCATAATGCTGTATCCCGTTAATTGTGCATAAAAAAATGTTAAAACACATTGCTCATTGTTTGATTCATCAAATCGTGATAAGGGCTGTATTGGGCAATGTGGTTATTTGCGTACGTCCTAGATGTATCTTTCAATGGCAATGCAAACCTATTAAATTTTTTAAAAATTAATTTATGATCGCCCCGTAACATCCATATGTTTGAGATAGGGACATTAGTGCGATACCAAAACATAAGGGCTGCCGAGACAAATTTAATGATATGTCATTCAACCCTCTAAAAATATTAGTTTTTCGGAAAATTAAAAAAAAAAATTTAATATGAGCGTCTGTAAAAACATTTCAAATGTTAATTTACTTTTAAATATTTAAATTAAGCAGACCTTATCTTCTACTAAACATTTAAAAAACTAACGATACGGTGTTTATTAGAATCCAGTGATGCCCATTAATTTTAAGCCAAGATTACGAGCCACAAGTGCAAAATAATGCCCAAACTTTATAAAAAGTTATTTTAAGTAGATAAGGGCGATAAGGATATATTTATAATGTACTTTATTTTTTATTTTTTTTTTCGTAAAAAATTGTTGGGGCAGTTATAGCAAAACAGCTGCCCCAACGAAAAAACATGATTTATATTTTAAATTTTGTTTTTAGATTCTAATCTTTATTATCTCGGACGTATAATATCTCTATTGAATGCGCAAATATCGTTTTTTAAATTTTGACCACTTTTTTTTAACTTCATATTTAATTATAATACAGCCAAATTTTGACTTTTTTTTGCAAAAAAAAAACTTATTTTGAACGTGCCGAATACATGTTTTATATCACCAACATTTATAAATTTTATATGTTTTACAGCATAGCAAAATAATCAAAACTTCACAAAACTTGTATATATCACAGCTCGGCAAATTATTGAGGTATATGAGACTTAATAACAGACCTGCCATCTTTGGGATTTTCAAATTCGTTTCACATTATTTCTAATTAAACTTTGTAAGCCAATAAATTGAAAATTTTGAAAAAATGTAAAAAAATCACAAATTCAAAAATAAATATTGAAATAAATTACAAAACAGCCTAACTGTTTAAATCAAACTTTTATATTTTTATTTTGTGATAAAATTTAGTGTCCTTTTTAGGTTGGGTGCCAAATATTGTACAAACCCAAATATTGATGTGGAAGCAAAATTTCATTATCACAGGTCAACAAATATTTATGTCAGAAACGTGAATTTTATGAAAACATAAAAGAATGCATCCCCATGCTGGCCTAATCTCATATAAGTTTTTTGTTATTCTTAGTTTCTTCCGTCTTTGGCTCCTTAGATCCGTCTATAATGAAATATGGCTTTTTTTGACCAAATTGACAGATCTAAATATACCCTAAAAAGAAAAAATTTAAAAATCTTTTTTGCATATTAAAATCCCTTGTAACTTATATTTTTAATCACAAATAATGGAAAAAAGTTTTATTTATATATCAAGCTTTGACATCGGCATTTAAATAATACAAAGTATTTCGCGTCCAAACTTAAATACGACACGATATATTATCGGTTTTTAATGAAAATATTAGTTGAAATTTAAATTTAACAGTATATCCATTGTGAATATGCAAAAATAAAATTTCGATTTATTTTTGTTTTTGAATCCTTTTTAGTTTTTTAACCTTTTTTATTGAAATTTTCAATGTTTATAACCGACTAACTAAGTATGATTAGGAAAAACGGTAAACGGAATTGATATTCCCTAAGATGGCAGGTTTGATCGTAGTTTACTCATAACTTTCAAAAAATTGTTGATCTGTGTTATTTGAGACGAAAAAAAGATGTAAAAACGCCACCGAGCGGGTGTTACAGCAATTTGCTTGCAATTCCGGCGTATTTGTAAACTCGGGTCCGGGCCAAAAATATAAAACCATTCCGGGAAAAATTGTCGGTCGGGTCGGACCAGAATAACGCGGCCCGGTTTAACCTCTTTTGCATGTAGATTCTTTCGCTGCATGCTAAATAACTTCGCCGAACATTGCTTCCTGTCCTATATATTTTTTTTTCTTTTTTTTTTTTTTACAAAATTTCGCATATTTCTGAAATTTGTTTTTTTGCCGGACCAATCAAATTCTGCTTCCGAGTGATACTGCACAAGTAGGAAAAGATACGATACCTACTTTGAAGGCGAATTTTTAATGTTTTATATTAGAAAAAAACTCAATCTTTTTCTCTTGTTTTATTGAGAAGTATTTTGTATCTTTATAACCTTTGAAAAGCATAGGTTGAACATTTAAGGAGAAAGCCTTGATATCACATCCCCTTTGAATTTTCTGCACTTCCAGTAATTAACATCAGCAACTAAAAATCTATAATTATAGAATAATGGAAGCTTGTCCAACAAATAAAACAAATTTCAGATATTTACGAATTTTTAGAAAACGAATATAAAAAATAAGACACGGCCTGTGTAAGTATAAGAAATAATTACCAATTTTGATATTCTAGAAAAACAATTTTCTCTGTATTAAAATTTATTTTATAATCATATAACTATATTTGTGCGATTAGCAATCTCGTGAAAGATAAAACTTATTTGAAAATTTTCTTTTTTTTTCCAATTTTAACTTTTTATTTTCGATGTAAAACTGTAACAGGAACTCACCTACAAATATATTTCTTTAAATTTGCATAGAATTAATTTATTATATCTAAAATTGTTAGTAGCTAACGGAAATTTTAGAAATAGATAGAAATATAGTTTTAAATATCATATATCACAAAATAAGGAAAATTTACAAATAATAATTATTTAGTTATAATTTAGCTTGGGTTGATGCATCTTAGGGTAATTCATTAGTGTCAATTTGACCCTCAGCTTCAGCAAGTGTGGAGTCAGGCATTATTGAGTGAACATTTTGTTTATCTACTTCAACTTCCTCCGTAGGCACTTGCTTTAAAATCAATGATTTTTGGAGGTTTGAAATCTCAATAATTTGGGCGAGCTGACTTAAATCAAGACCTGTAAGGCGGGTTAAATCGGCCGGTGTTATATCTAGCCGCCCTAAAATAAATGATAACGCTATAAATGTAAAAAAAAATTATTAAAGTACAAAAAAATTTCAATGCCCCTTCCAATTATCTAATATTTTTCACAATTATCAAATTTTTTTTTGAACTATGGAAGATAAATAGCCTTTTTTCTGGAATTAAAAAAAATGCCAATGTTTAATAAAAATGGTGAATCTGATGATTTTTTCGATTTTTCCTCAGATGCAAGGTTTTAAGAGCTGTTTGAACTTTTTTAGGCAAATTGAAGGTAGAAAGGGAAATATGCAAAAAACACACTCAGGCAATAGACAAAGGGAAAAAATTTGTGAGTAATTTCATATATTATTAATTTAATCCCTCTTGTTAATATTCTTTAAATTTCGAGGCAGACAGCGTAATGAATGAGATTTTTTTCTAATTTCTTTATCATATATTACACGTTATAAAAAAAGAATCTAATCAATATCAAAAAAAGGTAAACATGAGCATTCTTTTCAAAATGATATATATCCTTGCCCCCATAAAATGCAAAAATTCCTATGCATAACTCAAGAATATAATTGCTTATAAGATTAGTGTTGTAAAGTGTTGTTCATACTTGATGTGATTGTTGTATTCGCCTCATCAGCGTTAGAAAAAAGAGTGCCATTTCCACCTTTGTCAGTAGGGTTGATAGCTATTGATGATAGAAAATTGTTATTATTAGTTTTATAATTTTCCAATGTCGATTTAATTTGGGGTGTATTAGTAGGGGAATCGAAGATAGTCTGAGCTCCTCTCATATCCATATGATCTTTTTGAATGGGTGTGCTCGTAACTCCGGCAGCTAAGCTGCTAATGGGTTGAAGTTTAAGTGATTCATTAGAGTCCAATTTATTAGCCTCGCGATATTTAAGATCGTTTTTATTCAACTGACCTTTCGCGACTTTAGGCGTCCTCTCGGGGGCGTGATGAGCAGTACTCGTGGGTTTGACTGACGCGCTTAGGAAGAGACCCCGAGTACCAGCAGCTTGCAATTGATTCTGATTTAACCTTTTAAGCTCCTTTTTTGTTTTCGGCGTAGGAACAACTGTTTTCTATTAAATTATAGAAAAATATCATGGATCATATCGCATATAAATAATAAAACAAGGTTGTTAAAGCAAAATATGGTATACTTAGGTCTTATATTATTTAAAAATATTTTTTCCATAAAAATAATTTTTGTTCGAGATTTTAAATTAACCATTTTTTCATTATAGTGGCAATTAAAACAAGTTTCTCATTTAAAGTTATCATCTTATTACTTTACCTGAGTTAGTTGTTTATTTTTTTAAATAATTAGAGTTTTCCCTATTTTGTTTACGCTAATGATTAGATTCGGAGCTTTTTTAATATTTCTTAAATATATGGGGCATACCGATTTGGACTTAGACTCTTAAAATCGCGCAAAATAACTAAAATTACCGTCAAAACATTTGTTTAAATTTTAAAACAGATTTGTATTGTGTTTGATAATAAATTTATGATTAAGGTAAAGGTTTGGAGAAAAATTTGTTTATTTATATCGATATCCCAAATTATTTGCCATATGTATTGGAATTAAAAGTTTTACACTAGAGATGGTAAAAATGGTACATTTTTTTTCGATTATAGTCCGTTTTATATTTATTTTCAATAAAATAAGCCAGTTTATCAATTGTATAGATTACACATTTTTCAAAGAAAATAACATTGTTGGGTGCTATGGGCAACAAACACCATTTAGTTAATATTATCTTTTACAATTAGAGACCAAATTTGTTGCTTTAAGTTAATATTTAATCATCCCTACCGACCTCTTACTGGCGGAGGAGGACATTAATAATTTACGTGTAAAACCTCCGTGTAATTATTTGATAATTTTAACTTTTCTGGTCTCAGTTAAAAAATTTTCTCCTTGGCGTGGATTCTATAACAGACAAATATTTATAGAAACTTTAGGCTATTAAAGATTAACTTTTTTAAATTTAAATAAATTGCTTAGGTTTAATGGATAGTAAATCTAATAGCGTTTTCGATTTTTTCCACAGGGACAAGGTACGAGATGTTACATTATAATAATTAAAAAATGCCCATCGAATATTAATTTGAAAGAAAAAAATTTATTTACGCTTGCTATTTAAAATAGTAATTTATAATTTAAAAAAGGCTCGCTTTATCAGAGTTTTTGATATGGCTACACATTCCCCTCTCTCTCTCCCTTCTATTTTACATTTGCTTATTTTTTCGTCGAATTTTTTCAGGGGCATACATAATCATGTATCAACCCCACCCAAGGAAAAGCAAAGAGGCACGTAATATGTTCAATCGTATTGTTATTTATTATTTTAAGTTATACGAGTGTATTATCAAACTTCCACATTTCTTCACCCTTATTTTATATATAATTTCTAAATTAAAGGCCTATACTTAATCGAAAAAAATTGTATTTTCTTATTATGGGTGTTTAATATCTCTAAATTAACCCCTTAGGAGGGGGGGGGGGGGGTTAAAACGCCGTCACAGCCATAAAAACTCTAGTAAATTTAAGAATTTTCTAGAATTTTTTTTTTGTGATGTGAAGTGTATTTAGATCATATATGGGTAAATGAGCAACCTTAACTACTTCCAATTCTTCGCTCGATTGAGATTGGTTAGCAACTTTAGGAGCCACAGCTGCCGTTAATCCCTTCAACTTTTTGTTCCCTGGCATGTGGAGTCGACTCCCAATCTTGGAACGCTTCGTAGCAACGGAAACGTTATCGGCCATGTTTGAAAAACTTCTATGAGGGCCGTGCCTAAACCGCGCCAAATTATGTTTTTTGAGTGCTTCTGGCGAATGTAATTCTACCGGTATTTCTAAGCATATATTAGCATTGTTTTAAATTAATTTTGCATAAAATTTTAGGGTAGGTCAAACCTGTTATAATTTATTTTCTTTAGTAAATGATGTAAGCTAGTTAATTCCTCAATTTACACTCATCTATTTTCTATTGTCTAGCTTTATTCAAAAATTAGATTGACCTTACAAAGCTTTTTTCTAATTCACCTTATTTGCTTATTCGTAAATTTACCCGGGGGATGTAACACCGGTGAGGAGAAAGATTACGAGCCAAGGCATAAATATTGCCCTTAGAAATCAAAAAAAATAGTTTTATTATACATAGTATTGGCTAGTTTCTATTTTAAAATCAATTTAAACCGAAAATAGAATATAAACCTTTTTCGTCGCTCTTAAAGCAAAATAGCTCGGTCGAAGCTAGGATATGGAGTAGAGTGTTCCATCGGTGGAAAAGCATGGCAATAAACTGAATCCCTAAAATAATCACAAAGAATGCCAGGAGAGCTAGGGATAGCGGCTCAAGCTTTAAAGATTTTTTGCTTCCCGGTATGTTCCACTTAACGTTTAAGGTGTCCTTGTTAGCTTGTAGCATAAGGATGATTATGATGAATATCAGGTTGGCCAGCAAAAATCCAAAGGCGGCCTACAGTAAAAAAAAAATAATGTAATATTTTTTCTTGTCATAATTTTACTCATACAATCCGAGTTTTCCTCTATATAGAAAAGCGGCCTCGGTCTAAAAACTAATAAAACTGAAGCCGTCTAATCCAAAACTGTAAATTAAAGATTATCGTGTAATATTTTGGGCCTGCCAAATCTTTAAAAAAAAACTGCTGAAACTTAAGGGACGGACTGTGAATATAAAATAAACTTTTCATTCTGCATAATAAAATCGAATTACGACATATAGCCCTTTTTTATAATGAATATGGTTATAATAGCGTAATAAAAATTTCCGAAGCCACTGACTTTATTCCTTAATGCCAGCAGTCCTTCGGCAATCTCCTTCTTCTTTTCCTCCGAATACTCCAAAGGCTGCAAATATTTTTCAATCAGCTCTTCCCAAAATCTAATTTCGTCTCCCGTGAGTGCCCCTACAGGTCCAGGGGGCAGTTCAGGATCCTCCATCCAATTAGAATTCCACCACATATCTTTTTCTATGTTTAAAAATTTAATAAATAGTATGGCCGATAAAATCTATATACCAACCCAAAATAATTTTTAATAAAATATTGCTTATAAATAAATACAATTTATGTTCCACGGGGTCCCCTGTCAACTAAAGCTCAGATACAAAACTGCTAGGTTACGTCTTTTTTTTTAAATTCATTAACCTTCACATAAAGTTAACAAATTTTGAGAGTTATGAACTAACTACAGATATCAACCTGCCAAGATTTTTAAATCCGTTTACCCTTTTTAATCAAACTTAGTTAGTCAGCTTTAAACATTGAAAAAAAATTATTTGAAATTTTTTTTTTGCATATTTTACAACAGTTAAACTGTTAATTTCAAACAATAATATTTTTATTAAAAACCGGTAATATATCGTGTCGTATTTATGTTTAGACGCGAAATATTCTGTATCTTAATGCTGATGTAAGAGCTTGCTAAAAAAATTTTTTTCTCAATATTTGAAATGATAAGTTAATGTTACAAGGAATTTTTATATGAAAAACAGATTATTAAATTTTTTCTTTTTGGGGTATTCTCGAGGTCACAAAAGGTCAAAAAAGGCCATTTTTTCGATATGGACGGATTTAAGGAACCTAAATGGAAGAAACTAAGGAAAATGGAAAATATATATGAGATAAGGCCATCATGGGGATGCATGCTTTTATGTTTTCATACCCTATTTTTTTGTGACGTTTATGTTGAGTGTAAAATTTAACTAGTCTCTTTTTTATTTTAACAAACCCCTGATTTTATCAGCGAGCCGGTAGGCTCTACCTTAAAATTTAAGATCAGCTGACTCCCAACAAATATTTTATATCACGGGTTGGGGTTTAACCCCCCATTATGTGGAGTTTAACGTTATATTAGGGAGAGAGGTCAAATGTTTAAAACAAAAAAATTATTTAAAGATTGGGCAATGAATCAGGGAATGTAATAAAAAGAGCCCCAATGCAAATGTGGGGTGCCAAAATGCCCCATTATAAATGTTAATAGCTCTTTATTAAGCCTTTAGTATAAAATATATAGTTGACTTTAGAAACTTAATAGCAAAATTTAAAAATTATTTAAATAAAAAAGTTATGGTGTAAGTCAATTCACTTATATCTTAGTCAATATTTGTCACATTTTGACAAAATAATTGTTTTCATAATTTTTGTAGCATGAGAAATACATAAAAACTATATAATTTTTTTTTAACATGAAAAAAAATTTATTGTTTTACTCAGGGCTGGGAAAAAAAATTAAATGGGTTTTTTTTTAAAGTTTTTTTCCAAAAATCCCCACAACGTGGGCATGGCAAAAGAGATGTCCCCTTTCTTGCTTAAAGAAAAGGGACATATTTTAAAAAAGCCCCTTTTCTTAAATAAAACTCCTGGGAATTTTAAGAAAAAATAACCCACCCATCAATATTATAAAGCAGGGCTTCTTAAACCTTTGTAATTCCCGACCCCATTTATGATTGCGTGTTTCTTAACTACCCCAACAAATATAAAAGAAAAATAAATTTATATTTTTTGATGGATATATTTATTAGGTAACAATATACATATGCATATGAAAATATATAAATTTAGAATGCGTTTTGAAACATATAAAAATCTAAAATTGAAATTTGCATATAATGTTATAGAAATGTTTTTATTATAGTTTCAAAAACAAAAGTGGATTCTGACCGTCTTAATTATATTCAAGACATATTGCAGATTGTATTTGATATAATTGTTTTTTTACAAAAGACGTTCTCAGAGACAATCTTTATTTATTTAACTGGCTGGTGGTAGATCCAACAATATACGAGTATAAATGGAAAAATTTTTTTTTAACAGACTAATTCGGAATAACATGCACTTCGTTCACAATCATACAATGGCTAAATGAAAAAAATAAATCTACATTTTTTATAAATTTCTATAACAGATTCATAATTTATACAAGATATTATAATGATCGTAGAAATGCTGGTATAAACAGTCTTTCCGAGCCAGAAGATTTTATGATATATTTAGCTACGATGATTGTTATTTTTCTTTATAACAATAATTATACAAGTTAAAAAACATTTTTGTTAAATTATATTTTTATCACTCGCGACCCCATAATTTTGCTACACGACCCCAAATGGGGTCGCGACCCATAGTTTAAGAAGTCCTGTTATAAAGAAAAAATCAAAATTTTTTGAAATCATTATAAAGAAAACAAAAAAAGGGCTTTTTGGGGCGCTTTTTAAGAGCCACTTTTTGGGTTTTTTTTTGCCCCTTTTCTTAGTGAGGGCTTTTTTTGAATTCTCATTTTGGCCTTTTATTTGTAGTTCCCTTTCTTTCTTTAAGTTTTGGGGGGAAATATGCGCCAAAGTTTTTTGGCTCATTGTTTTCGCAGCACTGGTTTTACTTACGCATTAAACAATGTTAATCTAATAGAGTTTTTAATTCTATTGAAATCATGTTCCTTAGCTTTATGTAGAAAAAATCTAGAAAACTAAAATTACAAGTTTTTAAAGTTTATCCCACCCACATTGCATACGCAGGTTAGTAATTTGGAAATATTGCAAATGACCGTTTTAAACTAATGGTGGTGGGTAGGCAATTTTTAGTAGAATTTAGCGTAACTTATTTAAGGGCGCGTTTAGACTCATTTTAATTTTCAAAAATTTTAATAATTTGAAATTTTTATAAATTTTTATTTTTTTTTTAATTTATTAAATACTTTTGTTTCAGAAAAACTATTGAATACTAAAAACAAAAATTGTCAACTTTTTATTATAATGCGTTCAATGTCAAAAAGTAAAAATTCTAAGAATTTATAAAATTTCAAAATTTTTCAAAAAAATAAAATGAGTCTAAACGCGCCCTGAAATAAAAAGTTGAGTTAGGCACGTTTGGTAAAATTGACTTAGGTACGCTGATACGGCCCTGATACTAAAAAATATAAGGCAAAAAAACATTTTTAAATTTGAATTAAATGTCAACTTTCCCCTTCCAAGGGTTTTGGTTCGTCCTTTTGGATTGTTATACTCGGTATAACAAAATTTACGGTTGGGGCTGCATTTACGACATTCAATGGCATATTGGAAGAATTAGTTGCGTTAGCGCCCTCTGATCCATGATTTGACGGGGCAGCAATCGAAACTATTTCGGGCAACATTAAATGGCCATCGGTCCGTTTAATGAGACCGGTAAGGTCAACCCCACCCTGCGTATTGGACGAACCATTGGCATTCGTTTGGACGATACCCGGTGGTAATTCTCCAACTTTCTTATTGTTGGGTGATAAGTTCTTTTTCGAAGCTCGAAAAGATTTTTTGAAATGATCCGAAAACGTGGGCTGATGGCCTTTGTCTTCTATCGTTTTATTAAAAATTTTTTAAATTTTTTAATGAAAAATCTAGCAGATTTTAAAAATTTACTTGAGTTTGTGGAACTAAAATTGAATTGAAAATTTACCGTCTATGCAGGGTATGTATTCCTTTAGTGACTTTATATCATCCCATAGCGTACGTATCCAATTTTTCTTCTTTTTGTCCGTCTTGTCTAATTGTACCTTTGCTACCTATATTTAATTTATTTTTCATTTAAAAGGTCGCTACTTCAGCTTGTGTGTTTGGTTGAAATTTTTATTTTTCATTTAACGTATTATGCCAATCTTAATTAGGTCTACAAATTTCAATGGCACAACCGTGAATTTTATGAAAACATAAAAGAATTTCCATGATGGCCTTATCTCATATATGTATTTCGCTATTAGTTTCTTCCGGCCTTGGCTCCTTACATCCGTCCATATCAAAAAAATGGCCTTTTTTGACCAAATTGACAGATCGAGAATACCCTAAAAAAAAATTAATGAATATTTTTTTCATATAAAAACCCCATGTAACATGTGTTTATCATCTCAAATAATGAGAAATATAGTTTTATAGTATATCAAGCTCATACATCAGCATTTAGATAATACAAAATGTTTCGCGTCCAAACTAAAATACGACACGATATATTATCGGTTTTTAATAAAAGTTTTATTTATAGTTTGAATTAAACAGTTTAGCTCTTGTAGATATGCGAAAAAAAAATTTCAATTTATTTTTGTTTTTGAATCTTTTTTCTTTTTTTTGCCATTATATTCTAAAATTATCAATGTAGCTGACTATTTGATTCGAAAAAACGGTAAACGGATATAAATCCCTAAGATGATGACAGGTTTGATCACCGTAGTTAGCTCATAACTCTCAAAAATTTGTTGACCTGTGTTTTATAAGCACAGAAATTTTTATTGATAAATAAAAATTATTTAAAAACAATTTTTCTAATTATTTAAAATTTTTAAATATAACGTCATATTAAACGCTCCCTAATAAAATGAGGGTTGAAGAAAAAATTGTAAACTTAAATTTTGTTTTCTCATACGATAGAATACCTTCTATTTTTTTTGAAATTATTATACAAATCAACGTTGGTCTAATAAATAACAAAAAAACATGTGCCAAGTCGTTGAATAAAAATGCCATTTGATCAGCCCTAAATCATATGCTTCTATTTATTTTTTTATTAAAATAAAAAATGAAGCTATATTAAGATGGGGCAATTTTTAGAAAATAAGTATTTAAAATGAAATTACTTCCCGCGTACCCCAAGATACGATGTGCAAATTGCAAAGCGAATAAATAATGAGCATGAGGTACATGGTTGGAACGACCAGCAAATACAGTAGCCCATAAATGACATTCTTAAATTCCTCGGGATGCAAAATGGAAGCGGCAAAGATGACACCCACCAGGATGATAATGAAAATGGCGGCTGGACTTTGAATGCCCTCGTCGTGAATTTGCAACATGGCCCGGATGCAAAAGGAAAGCATGGCGATCGCGTACACCGCCGCCATTATTTTGGCGAACAAGAGCTAGGAGATCAAAATAAATAAATATACTTTAGGACATACGTTCAATCTTATTTTTAAGTTTAAATTTTTTTTCTCATGCATAAAAGTTGCAGCACAATAATTTGTTAAAAGTGGTTTTATATTTTTTTACAAAATTTTGTTTCTAAACTAACGCCTATAAAACGAAATTAAAACATAGTAATGATTTTTTTGGGTTGATAAATGCAAAATAATTACATATATTTTTTGGATAAATGGTTTGTTATTATATAAAGATGGACGAAAAATTTTGAAATCTGACTTTGAACGTGTTATTGGTTAAATAAAACATATTACAATTATTTATTGACGTCTCTATTTGAAAAATAAATCTGGAAAATATACCGATTGAGACTGGTGACATCACCGAAAAATTTGCATAAAAAAATAAGAATAAGAAAATATTATAATTTTTAAGAAAATAAATATTATTTGAGAGAACGGCCTTACACAAATCTACCTAAACTTCACAAAGCTATTAATTTTAGGGGCAACATATAAAATACAAATACTTGATGCTTAGTTTGCGTTTTGAAGCACATGACAATAAATATGAGGACTGGCAAAACATTGACAGCAATGGAACCGTACAGGGAAAGGTAAAATGTTGCACTGATGGATCCAACGAGTAGAAGGATTATGACACCAGGTCCAATCAGCGTGCTCACAAACATCATTGCCTAATATAATAAACCTTGTTTTTTTTCAAATTATCCATGCCAAAGTTGTAGGTATTTTAGCTGTAAAAAACTAATATTTTAAATGCAACAACCACACTAAGGCAATGTTAAAAGTGTCGTTTTCAATTTTAAAAATTCTAAAAAAATTTTTTTTTAATGTTACTTAGAAAAAAGTATTTTCTATTTATAATTACACTTGTCATCTTTAAAAAAAACGTTTTTTTAATTACAAAATAAAATTTTTGAAAATTTTGAACAAAATTGAGTTCGTCATAAAAATGGCCTACAAAAATAGTAATTTTTTTTAATTAAACTCGGAATTGGATTAATAACGGGAAAGGAGAAAAAATTAATTTTGTAACTTTGGCAAATGCCCATAAATAAATTAGGTTTTAAATAATTTTTTTTATTCAACATGCTTATTTATATTAAATGTCATATTATTTTGAGAATAATCATAGAAATATTTTAAGAAATGTGCACAAAATATTTAAAACAGCTCCAAAATGCGCTCTTTGTCATGAAATTGAGTAATAAAACTTTTTCTTTATAAATCATATTTACTTTGCTGGATTGACCTCATGGTCAAACATAATTTTCATTGAAAGCACAAAATTTTAAGTTATAAAAATACTTTTGTTCAACTCCATTCTCAAATAATATATTCTCTCTCATACTTGATATAAAATGTAGGAAAATGTGATAGTTTCGTTCAAAGCTACAGTCTTCCTATAGGTCCGTAAGAGATCGAGAATGTTAGCCATGGTAGATGGGATCCACCGTCTCCGTTGATTAAAAAACTCGTCAAATCCTTCGGGCGAATACGTTACGGCATCCGAGGCTGCACTGTATTCGATGCGATAGCCTTGCTGAAGGATTAACGTGCAGAGCCATCTAAATATAATACAATATTAAAAAAATGCAATCAAACAAGCAGTGAGATATTCGCAATATAGGTTGCGACTCAGGCCATTATTGGTAAAAAATTTGAATCAAAAAATTTGGCAATTAAATTTGTATGTTAGCGCGATTAAAATTCTATATTTTAATGTTTTGCCAGGCGTACTGTAAACGGGCATATTTGTATTAATTGATTAAAAATCATGTTATTTCTTAATTTTTAGAATAGGCCACACTCATAGTAAAATATTTTTAAATCACTTTCATAATTTTTCTAGGATCTCAAGCTAAACAACACCCCCAATTGGTAGTTTAGCGCCCATATAAAATATTCATTTTTGTCATAGGACTTAAGGTTGTAAATAGGTTCTTTAATCAAGCTTTTCTTTATTTATATCAAATAAAACCTGGGCTGACAGTATTGTATAGTTTATACCTATCTTCGCCTTGATCGTATTGTACCATTTGCCAGGGCTCCTCCGCCATTTTGGTGTATGTTCGAGCCACGTTATCGGCCATCAACGCTGACCCTCGAAATAAGCTAAAACATCCCGGGCTACATAAAACGCATCCTAATATTTATCCAAAGTCATTAACTTAATGTTAGGGTCTTGTAATATTAAATGTGGCTAGTCCATCTTTAAAGTATAAAAATGATTATAAATTTTACCATTACATTAACACAAATGCAAAAAAATAAATAAATTTATTGGTTATTACGTAAAAGTTGGTATAATTTTAATTCAAGCCATATGATACTATTAATCATTTCTTGCTTATATTTAATTAAGGAAAATGTCAAATAAATTTTTATTTGTATAAAAATGGGTCCTTTATTTTACCTATCATATGTTCTGCCGCCTTTTGAAGCCAATGTCCTAAAGCGTATTCAAACTTTTGGTACCAGACCAAGGGGCCCGACCCAGCCGGGTGGATGCGACCACAGGCCGAAGCTACATTAACGTTCTTCTTCATCAAATCGACGAGTCGAATAACGCTAAGAGGTTGAAAATCAACGTCTCCGTCCAAGGCTAAGATGAAAGTGTTATCGGCAACTTCTTTACTAAGTGCGGGATCTCCACTTGATTTAGCGAGCCGTTTATTATGGCGATACCCAAGCAAGTAGTACATGTACATGACCTATCATTATTAGTTTTCTTTAGGGAGCGTGCAAAGTGAGTTTTTATTTTCGTAAAATTTTCAAAATTTTGAAAATATTTATTTTGTAATAAAACGCAAATTTCAAAAAAGTTGGCGAATTTAGTTGATGCACAAAAATGCTTTTTCTGAAATGAAAAATTTTTAAAAAATTTAAAAAAAAATAAAATTTTCAAAATTTTCCGAATTTTCAAAATTTTACGATAAAAAAAACACTTTGCACGTGCCCTTACACGTGCAATTTATTGATTTTTTGGGATATACTTTACCTAAATAGCAGCGTCAATTCAAACCATAAGACAGTCAAATTGGTGCGCTTAATTTTTTTAAAGAATAAAAGAGGATTTTTAAACTAAATAATTGTAGCAAATTAAATTTATGGCAACTGGCAACTGTTTGCTTTAAAGGGTCATGGATAGCTTCTTTTATGACTAAAAATTTGTAATAAAGCCCACAGCACCTTTGGTAATAAGCGCAAACTATACGTATATCAGTTAGAATATTAAATTTTATAATAAATTTGATAGCCTTTTATATTAGTTTCCTATTTCCGCTTCTCGTTAAATAGTTAACATCGTTTAAGTTAATGACAACATTTCTAAATTTCAGAATAGAGAAAACCTGACTCCATCGTTTTTTGTGCCGTATAAGTTTTTTGTCCTTTAGATGGACAACGATTTTATTTTTTCCCGGTAACTTCCAAACAAGCCGTCCACCGTAGGGCGTAAGAATCTTCATGGGTGGGCTGAGAGTGACACTGGCATCGTAAGACGTTTCTGCGGCATCTTTCATTGCACGGAAGAGGAGCTTTACGAATTGGTTAGGCCGGGTCGTGGTTACCTACAAATGTACAAAAATTGAACTTGTCACATAAGTGATTTAACAACTGTAGATTATACAGGACAACAAATTTGGACTATTTCAAATATCATTTATGGTAACTATTGTTTGGTAAAGTTCTTGGTGCCAATTATATAATTAAATTAGAGTTTAGGACTTGCCTCCGATAAATTAGTTATTAAGTATCAAATACAATATATTACCTCTTTGGGATATTTAGGGTTTTATAAAACCTAAGGGTGGCAAACAAAAGTTTGAAAACATTTGGATAAACGAAACATTAATTAATAACCGAAAGAGTTTAATTTTTTTTAGATGATTGGTAAAGTTAATATATTTTTAAATTTTATTGATTTTTTCTAAACTTTGGACCTAACATAAAATTGGTGGCATTGAAAAATACCCTAAACCTGAGTTTGTAATCGCAATTTACAAAACCTTTAAATTGTTGCTGTTGTTGTTCAGTGATCAATATACTATTTATATTCTTTTTTCTATCAAACATTAATTAAATCTTTTCTATATAGTAAAATATGTCATATTGAAATAATTGTGTTTTTATTACATATATAAACATCAAATGAGTTTCTCAGTTTTTTTCCATTTCCACGAATCGGTAATTTTAAATAGTTTAATAAACAAGATATATTAATTGCTCCATGCGCACGAAAAGATTGCTCTAGTTGCCTGTGTGACAATTAATTAGTTTGCCTAGACAATTATTTTGTGCAAACAAAGCATTCGCATAAAGCAATAAATATGATTCAACCATGCATGTTAGCCTCGACAATAGTAATTTGACCTTTTCTTCCCTCAATATCGTTCCAGGCAAATGCTGACTCATGTGACTATCATTTGTGGTTCCGGGTCCATTTATTGCATTTAGATTTGAGACTACAGAATTGTTGAGAGGATTAACAGCGACCGGGACTTTTGTAACCGTTGACGACATCGAGTCGTCGAACAGAATATTCACCTCAAATTCGTAATAATCGGCTTCCTCTATCTTCATGTAATTTCGCCTCATTCGTCGATTATTTTGATCTATGTCACATCTATTGATATATAAACGATTAAATGGGGTCAGTATATAGTCCACATGGTCTATTTCAATGTTGAGATATTGCGGACCCCGATATTCGACCCCGATAACCCGACCGTAAAATAGTTAGTAATCTAACCCAAACTTAATGGATATATGTTATATTGATAAAAACGTAAGATTTCTGTATCATTGCACTAGACATCGTTTAGGTCTGCAATTTTTTTAAATTTGCAACTAAAATTTGACAACTATCGGCAAAGTGTAAAATAAAAATACCTGCAAACAGATTTCATAAGCTGCGTTATTTCGGTTAAATTTTCGTGCCACATCGTCGCACAAAAGTAAATGCGGGGAATGACATTGGTTGATGAGGTTTCTTTAACTTCGGACTTGTTTGAATCCAGATCGTCTATACTGTCGTCAATGTTGATTTGATTCTTTGCCTATTGCAAATACAGTTATAAAAATTTCTGTTCTTATATGCCATTTTATCCTCTTCACTTCTTGTCAAATTGATAGCCCTAACAGCATTTCTTGCATACGAAAGACTTGAAAAAACTTATATACAAACTGTTTTATCGGTTATTGACGTATTTTTTAAAATATAAATTTTGTAACCAAGCATGTCTTGTTATAATTGGTTTTGAAAAATAGATAATATGGGCTTTTTAATTTAAACGTATTTTTAACGTTTTTTAAGCCTAGCAATTATGCAAAAATTTAGCATCATGAAAGATGTGTTTTGTTATTTCTTAATAAAAACAAAATAAGGCATTGATAATAGTTGTCTTTTAGTCGAAACTTTGGACAAATAAGAGGTTTGCAATAAAATGCAATAAAAGTGCATTTTATAATGCTATAAAAGTTAAACAAATACTTCGCCCTCCGTGGTTTCTCTGGCCCTGCTTAATAATAGGCTCACGGCCGTAAAGACGGGACAATACATGGGCTGGGTAAACAGTTTGCTCGTTTGTTCGAGTCTCTCTCCCTTGGGATACCATATGTGGGAAGTTATCCAACACATGGAAAGTAACCAAACGAGCCAAAAGTAACCGGTTATGCCCATAGTATCATTGCGGTTGTTATCGTAACTCAGCAACGAATCAGGGTTCTGGAACACGTTGACCTTTTTACCTGAAAGGAAAAGCAAAACTCGATTTTTTCAAATAACTCTTGGTGAATTTAGGTCTAAGCTCAAAGGCGCGTATTCAAAAAGGCGCAACTTTTTTTTCTCGGATTAAATTCTACAGGTGTACAAAAATCATTAAATATTCAGCGCGAAGTTTATGAAACTTTATAGGAATAGTCTACAATGTAGTCTTCTCAATTTCGATTCATAGTAGGGCAAGGCCCTAGAGATTCTTGATAATTGAAAAAACGGCCGAATTCAGCAAAATTGACAGATTTTGCAACTTCATGATCCTTTTTTTCACTTTATTAAAATCGATTGCAAGTTTATTTTTCATCTTTTATTTATATGTGTATCAAGTAGAGATCAAAGTCAAGACCCAAAAACCTCGCCCAAAAAATTCTGGGCTGGGCCGGGTCGATTTTTTAAATTTCATGTTGGCCTTTTTTTAAATCGTATCAACAAAAACTAAAAGATAAATTTTTTATCACACGGTGGAGGATTTTACTTATACAAGCTGTATTTTATTAGTAATTAAACAAAAAAATTTTACCCTGTGATAAAGTTTTACCTACTATGTATTTAAATTCAGGGTCTGGCTGTACCTAAAAAACAAAATTTCCGAGTCTGAGCGAGCCTAAACTAAAATATATGGGCCGAAATATCGCGGCCCAGTTTGAACTTTACTACGTACCTGGTTTGGCAAGTGGGTTAAAATCGACCAAGTTCCAAAAGAGGTGAGAAGGCACGACGTTTGCGAAGAAGCACATATCATTTAGCCTCATTTCGGTTAAGAACATCATGATGTAACCAATGATTGGCAAAGCGGCTAAGATGGGGAAAGCGAAGCTGAACTTTTGCAGCACGGTTTTGCAGGAAAATGCGCTCACATAATAAAGAAGCAATGCAGAACAAGCTTGGATAACTAGGACAATAAGGTAATCGTTGTACCTGCCAAAAAAATATATGGTATTAAAAAATAATGTTTGAATTTTCAAAAAATGATTGGATCAGGGGTTTCACCCATACCTTTCCCCCGAATAGAGGATGAACAATGCTCGTTCAAGGCTTTGGATCTTGTATTTAGAGCAAAGCAATTAATATCAGTTTATGGGCAAGTGCAAAGTGAGTTTTTATTTTTGTGAAATTTTTATGAATTTTGAAAAATATTTTATAATAACACGCAAATTTTTAAAAAGTAGCCAAATTTGGTGTATGCACACAAAATGTTTTTTCTGAATTTAAAATTTTTTAAAACGTATTAAAAAAAAAAATTAAATTTTCAGAATTTTTAAAATTTTCCGAAAATAAAAACTCACTTCACGTGGTGGCCTACTGGAAAGATTGCTAGCAAACTTATGTTTTTGGCCTAGGCTCTCACTTTAGGCATATCATCGAAAATTATTAGCCTATGGCCTCTTAGCAGCTTAAAAATTGTGCAATCGTGCTTCCGAGAATATAGCCGCCTTTGCAGAGATTCGAAATATTCAACCTCCTGCGTGTTAGACAGGAAGGTCCAAACTGAGCTAACCGAGCCGACCATTTGGTTATAGATTGAATCTATCTTCAATAGTAAAAAATTTGTTTAACATATAAACTTTTCATGATTACACATGTGCTTCTTAACTGCACTTTTACATTGTAAATTTTTTCACATGAATTCCTACACAATACCTTAATAAACTGATAGCCGGATCAGTGTTTGAACTCGATGAACTGTCACCTGTATCATCAAAAAATGTGGTCAAGGTGGTAAGAGGCATAGTGGTAGGAATTTTCGGAGTTTGAGTAGCTTGCCTTGCAATGCGGACTAATCGCTGATTAATACCATGCACCAAGGTTATATTGCTAACCTATAAGTCAAAAATAATATTATATTTTACATCTTAATAAAGTCGCTTTAGGGCGCGTTTGTAGTTCATCATTTTTGCGGAAAATTATATTAAATTAAAAATTTTGTTTTTTTTAAATTTATAAAAACTTCTATTTCAAATGAATTTAATTTTTCAAAATTTCTAAAAATATTTATATGAGGCTTTTAGAAGACCACAATCATGCTAAGTATCTATTTCATATACCCCTAATATTTCTCGTTTAGAAATTCCACTCTTATTAGCAGCTGTTGTAACCGTTGAAGCTAACGTGGTAGCTAGGGTAGTAGCTACGGCCTTAATAGTTGATGTGAGGGCCGTTGCTGCAATGGTACTGACAGGTCCCCTTAGACTTGTCAGCGATGAGGTGATCTAATGGAGTCGTACAAATAAAATAAAAAACATTGTTCATTCAGTTTGCATCAGATAAACCGGGCCGTACAACATAGACTTGGCTCAGAATTTTCTCAGTTTCGGCCCCCGGAAATTCATATTTCAAGCTATAAATTTTTTACCATAAAAATATCAATCAAACAGTGTATCGAAGTATCACACTTTTTATTGTGAGAAGAAAATTGTATAGTTTAGTCCACATATGATAGCGAAAGGCAATGAGGCAATTATGGAAAAATCGGCCCGGCTCAAAATTTTTTAACCCAGCGCTTGTACAATGAGAGCCGGTACCAGGCCGAGTGGGCTCTT
>CM060242.1:15665462-15777733 GCA_030555515.1 Acutogordius australiensis | reverse complement strand
AGCCCCGACTTTAATCTCTAGTTTGCATCAATACGTATGAAAATAAAAGGACAATTTAATCATGAAAATATTAACATATAAATATATGAATAAATCAGTATGACTTGTAACTTATATTAAGTAGGTTTTAGAGCATCAAGGGCAAAAAACAATTGAAAGACTTTAAATCTTACGTCTTGTGCGGAGCTTTCATCAGCATTGCCATCCAATGACGCTTGGTCCACTGCGTTTAATAGTTCGGCTTCGTACCAAAACACTCTTTTAAAATCGAACATATCCTTGAGGCTGTAATAATTGGTCGAAAACATGATCATGAGAGCGAACAGGATGAGAATGTTCCAAAGGCTCAGGAATACATGCATCCCGGGACGGGTCTTACGAAGTAGCTCTTTGTACCTAATAAATTGGCAATTTTTTTTTATATTTTTGAATCACCAAAATTTAATTTATAATGAGAACCTCGCACTACAGTATATGAACAGAATTTTACGCTATTAGTAAAATTGTCGAAAATATAAGCAAAAAAGTTTAGGGTATAAAACATGGAATCGTTTAACAAATGCGTTTATATTTCTGTAAGGGCACGTGCAAAATGAGTTTTTATTTTCGTGAAATTTTGAAAATTCTGAAAATTTCAAAAATTTTAGTGCCCTAAGGCAAAAAAAATCATGTCTAAGATTTTAACATAACTTCAATTTAAAAAAGCTGAATATAAACATGTTCGATTAAGAAACGGTAAAAAGTCACATATACATTTGTGTAACAAGTTATCAACCTTACCTGCTAATCCTGGCTAAGAAAGCGATTGGTATCGTTTTTTCGATGTAATTATCCCAATAAAGAAACGAAATAAGTCCCAGGGCTAGGGCAATCTTCCAGCAATCGGTCCTTCCATAGGCAAGGTAGTAGGGATTCTTGGTTTGGATGACCCAATAGACTATGGCGCTCACCTGACCGCACAGCGCAAAAATGTCCAACAGTATTTTGAGGATGTAATTTTTGCAGTGGATCGGCCGGGAAAGTGGCTGGAGTATGGCCGGAACGAGGCATATAGCAGGGGGCAACATGCAAGCGAGAACGGAATCAACGTTTGGGAGCACGCTAAAGACGAAGATGCCTATGGCTATGGTGTGCATCGTTTCGGCTAGGAATGTCTTACGTTATTGTACACACAAAAAATATATAATGAAATAAAAAGGACCTGATTAAAATAGGGTCGAATTCATTAAATTGGAAAATGCAAAAAAGTTTATATCAAACTAGCGTGCAGTGTAATTTTTTTTTGAAATTTGTAGTTCCGCCCAATTATTAATCGTATATATAAAAAAGGCCCTTGAAAATTTTTTTTAGCGTCAAACCAATTTTTAGATTAAGAAGAAAAATAAATTTAAATTGATAATGAATATTGGTAATATGGGTAACTAACGAGAATATGTGAGTTTGATTAGCCTAGAATACAAAAATTTAAAATATTACAATAACTTAATCTAAGGCATTTTAAAAATTGCACACATTATTAAAGCTATTGACCGAAGCTAAAATGTAGATATTCAATTTATTTACAAAGATTTCTAAAACGATAGCTCAGTAAATCAGCCTTTTAAAGCATTTTCAGCTACTTTTACAGCTCACAGCCTAGGATAATCCAAGTTTAACTGTCCTTAAACAGTTTGTCTTCTAATATCTCCTCATAAAAATACCTATTACACTGGTCATCATATTTTTGAGTGTTATGAGCTTACTACGGAGATCAAACCTGCAATCTTCAGGATTTTCAAATCCGTTTACCGTTTTTTCTAATCAAACTTAGTTAGTCAGCTATAAACATTGAATATTTTAGAACAAAAAAAAACTAAAAAACAAAATAAATCAAAATTTTTTTTTTGCATATTTACAACAGCAAAACTGTTAAAAAACTTTAGATAAAACTTTTATTAAAAACCGATAATATATCGTGTCGTATTTGAGTTTGGACGCGAAATATTTTGTATTATCTAAATGCTGATAAGAGCTAGATATACTAAAAATTTTTATTTCTCATTATTTGATATAATAAATATAAGTTACAAGGGATTTATATATGAAAAAAAGAATCTTAAATTTTTTCTTTTTAGGGTATTCTCGATATGTCAATTCGATCAAAAAATGCCATTTTTCGATATTGACGGATGTAAGGAGCCAAGGCAGGAAGAAACTAAGAAAACGAAATATATATATGAGATAAGGCCATTATGGGTATAAATTTTTTTATTTTTTCATAAAATTCACGGTTGTGCCATTGTTGATGACATGTGTTATAAAACCCTAGTATTTTTTTAATTAAGGGGAAAACGGACCCTGTCGGTTTTTAGAAAGATATGTCCGTTTCATTTAAACGGGTTGCATAGCCATCTATCTAGCTGATTACGGATTTGAGCCGGCATAGGCGGACGGGATTAAAAGTCTTATAAAAACACCAATTGTAGCTTTTAAAAATGTAAGAAGAAGTATACCACAATGAATAACAGCGGGGTTGGTTTGACTCTTTTCCTTAGCAGCAGCTTTTTCATGGATTTGATAAAGGTGAAAATTTGGGGTATGCAAACTGCCACAAATACGATCCACATCCAGCGTGGGCCGGGCTCAGCAAACCATTCATAAGGCAACCTATAAAAAAACAGGGTTTGAGGATTGCCCAATACCTATCCCCAAATAGAGGCGCCATGATTTGGGTTATTATTCATGGTAAGATTGCTCACACGCCGGCGACCTAAGTTTTCAATCTAGGCTCAGACTTTAGGTACATCGTTTAGGGCCTACTGCCTTAATAGGCTACTCAGCAGCTTCAAAATGATTGTACATCAATTTTGGAAGAAAAAAGTGGCCTATGCACGGATTGGAAGAATTAAATTTAATGCACTGGCCACGAATGTGAAATTTTTATGCGTTAAAGTGTTCTGTGGAAAGGATCCCAAATAATCTAAAAACACGTTAATTTTAAAGACCAAGAAAATAAATTTATATGGAAAAATTGTATGAACAAGGTCTAATGAAAACCCAAGAAGTAATGTTTTTTGTGGTTTTAACGTTTTAAACACAGCTCGCCATGACCCTAAACATAGTCTGTAAATGAAATTTGCTATGAAAAAATATTAAAAATTGATTACAATGTATTGACGCTATATAATTGCCTGTTTTTACCAAATTTTTTGAAAATTTAATTTTAAATTTGTTTACGAGGCCGTAAACGGATTATTTTTAATATTTAGGTAACAGGTCGTTAAAACTTATCTTATTTTTATTTCATTTTTCAAAAACAGACTACAACTATTATTAAAAACTCAAAAAGTTAGGTTTTTTTATTTCGTAGCGCCATAAGGGCATGCAACAACATATGTTTGAAACATAACACAGGTCAACAATTTTTGGAGAGTTATGAGTTAACAACAGAGATTAAACCTGCCATCTTTGGGAATATCAAATCCGTCCCTTTTTCCTAATCAAACTTAGTTAGTCAGTTATTGAAAATTTTAGAAAAAAAGGTCAAAAAACCAAAAAAGATTCAAAAACAAAAATAAATTAAAATTTTATTTTTGCATATTCACAATAGTTACACTGTTAAATTCAAACTTCAAATAATATTTTCATTTAAAACCTATAATATATCGTGTCGTATTTAAGTGTGGACGCGAAATATTTTGTATTATCTAAAAGCGAGCTTGATTAATAGAATTTGTTTTTCATTATTTGTGATTAAAAATATAAGTTACAAGGGATTTTTATATGCAAAAAAAAATTTTGAATTTTTTCTTTTTAGGGTATATATAGATCTGTCAATTTGGTCAAAAAAGGCCATTTTTCGTTATAGACGGATCTAAAGAGCCAAAGACGGAAGAAACTAAGAAACGAAAAATATATATGGAGATTAGGCCATCATGGGGATGCATTCTTTTATGTTTTCATAAAATTTACGATTCTGACATTGATATTTGTTGACCTGTGTAATAAATATATTAAAAATTGTCTATTTCATGTGCATTTCTTAAATCACAATATTTATACATAAAAAAGCTAAAAAAATATGCAAAAAACCTCGTTATATTTGTGTTTGAGCACAAATACTTTTCGTAAAAAGGGGGCAAAATTTTTCGAGTTAGACTCATAGCAATAGCTCCAGAAGAGGAAGCATTATCACCCAGCAGCTCTTCGCTCGATTTTCGGTTCGTGGTCCAATTACTGGACACTCGAAGCAAAATTCCACCCGATGATGTATCCATTGCCGTTTTGTAGTATAACTTTCAAAAACATTCATATATTGGTATGCACAACCTTTTTTTGAATATAATTAACTGACAAAATAGAGTAGCAGCTAGGGGTGCGTCTTATGTTGAGTTAATTGTAGAAAACAAAGTTAAGAATGTCATTTTTTTAACAAAAAGTTGCCATTCTTAATATTAAAAACAGAATAGACTTTTGGTGACATAAAAATGTTATATAAATAATTAAAAGTAAAATACATTTTTCAAATTTTTAAAAATACACAGTATAACATGACCTAAGACGGGCCACAAAACATTTCAATATTCATATATATGCCATTAGCGCAATTCTTGTATATAGATTATTCGTGATTCACCCACATAATATAAGTTCATATTTATCGTATATTAAAAAATTATAGCTCAGGGCCGTGTCCGCCTTTAAGGGGGCAATCCAAGTAATGCGGGGGCTCCGCTCAAATTTTAGTAAATAGTTGGGGTTTTGAATTATTTTTTAAAAAAGATCGGTTTTCAGTTCCTTAGCAACAGTTTGACTGGGCTAATATGAAAGAACCAACACACCTTTGAAGAAAGAATTTTTCCCGAGCATTATACCTTGATATTGGAGGTCATAAAGATGAAAGAGCCATAGCTAACGAGTGCTGTTGAGAAGACGAGCAAAAAGCTGATAATGTGTGCCAGCATGAGAACGCATTGTTGGAAGCACTTCATCATGGCATGCGATTCTTGAAACCGAGTTTCCGAATTCGTCATTTTGAACATGTCCCAGGCTTGTCGTTCGTCTTTCCATCTTCAACAAAATTTTAAAGGCCACAAAAATAAAATACATGTACCTTAATTTATAAAAATCGCACAAAAGTATCCAACTCCCTTACACTTTTTGAAATGACAAACTTAGCTTAGGGCACGAAATGAACTTTTTTCAAAATTTTTGCAAAAAACCGTTTTTTTACAAAAAGTTGTGGAATTTATTTTATATGCCTTAATACACTTACTAAACTAAAGTTTTTTTTAAATTTAAAAAAATTGCTTTATTTAAGTGTTTATTAATAACCAAGGGCGCGTTCAGGCTTTTATTCAATTTAAAAAAAAAAATTTTTTTTTAAAAATATTGGTCCAATGTTGAAAAATTTTTGTTAGATTTTTTCTAAGAGACATGTTGAAATGATTTTCAGCTATGTTTATATAGAATGAGATTAAGCTACTTAGAGCAACTGCTCCGAGTGTTTGAAAATATTGTAAACAATGGTCACCTAATTTTCGACGTAAAAACAATTTAAAAATTCAGAATTTAAGAATTTTTAAATTTTTTTTTCCAATTAATGAACTCTAATCGCGCCTTAATAGTACAGCCATTATTTTATTGAATAATCTATAAATCAGAATTTTAATATATAACTTATAAAATTTTCTTTAATTTTAAAAATTTAGAGTGTTAAAGTAATACTTTTCACAGCGGGATAATAAATTTTCCATTTTAAATTGTTGATAATAGTTAAAAAAAAAGAAGGCAAAATGATATAAATCGGTCCAGCCCCGTGATACTTTTTTTCTATTTCAGACCCCGGCCCGGCCCAATTTTCGGACGAGCCAATACTATATCGGCCGGGCTTTAAGGTCCCGACTTTTATCTATAAATCATAAATGGGTCCGCATTTAAATAGTTTGTCACAATAAAGAAATAGCTATTTATTGGGCGCTTGTATGTCTTTACCCTTTTTCGTCCAACGGCCTATCGGTCGAATATATATCTCCGCAAGACGAGACTTGGGAATGCAGGGATTGCTTGTCAGCTGCTGCACCCACATCCAAATTATTCACATACATTGTTTGTTGCTAAACATTAAAATATTATAATGTATGTTAAAGTATTTGAAAAATTTTTATTAAAAAAAATTTCGGTGGCTTGGCCAATTAAAAGAGTTATGAGATGGTAATATAAAAAAACGTAGAAAATTTAATATAAAATCTTGTCTATCTGCCCACCCGGCCCAATTTTCGAATAATTAAAGTGGGCCGGTCGGGTCAAAGAATTTTAAAGAAATTCTAGGCTGAGCTAGTCGGTATTTATTTTTTCCTTCAATTAAAAAAGACTATTAAAATTTCCATTTTTCTAAGAGCCTAAGACGTAAAATCTAGGTCATCGGCGGCGTTAATATCCATTTGAACTTGTGGGGCCATTCGCTGCAGATGAATGAGGCAAAGTTCTGACTGAGAAAATACCCCAAATAAAGAAACAGTTTCGAGAAAATTCTATTACCAGGTTTCCCCTCCCAGAAATTAAGTGGTGCAAAAACATGGCTTTTCTTCAGTTTATGTAAAAAAAAACGAAGGGCTCACATTTTCCTAATTAGAAATGGCAAAATGTCATTGCAATTAACCTAAAGAAACAGTTGATATCACCCACCAAGGTACATTTTAACGCATCTGTAACCTAACTTCTAGGCTCTCAGAAAAAATATAACTTTCAGTGTTGCTTGGGATTTTATCATCCGAGCTAGGCTAAGCGTTGCTTAGAATAGCTCGCAGAACCTTAAGGTCGCTTGACCAACATAAGATAAAATTAGCTAAATTACCAACAGTTTATAATATTTTTATAATTTTAATTCTGTATTTTCCAAAATCGAATGGATTGCCAATATTTAATCCCCTTTATATTTTTAAAAGCAAGTGTGAAATTGAAAATTACACTCAATATCCGGGCGAAAAAATTTTATGTCAGGAAGCTCCAAGCTGAAGCATAAATGTTCTGTGAAAATAACTAATAGGATTATCAAATTCGATCAAAAAAAATTATAAAAAACTTTCACGAAAAAGTTTATCTTTTAAAAATAATTTAATTAAAATTACCTTAATTTTGATTTTTTTTATTACTGAAACCTCATTTACAATCTAAATTTTTTTTTTACAAAATAAGTTTGTTTTTTATAATTTCTGCCTCCACTCTAAATTAAAAAACCAACCAAAAAATGCTAATGAGCCTTTTATTTTTTTATTCGTAAACCTAATTTATATAGATTAAACCAACACTAGATTAAATTAAATCTATTTTGGCGTATATATGGTTTATTAAAAGATGATTAAGCACTCTTCACTGCAGGTAGATTGTTTTTAAACAGCCAAATCGTCTCATCCAAGACATAATATACAAATTTAATATAAAATGTATGACTAATTTTTGGTCATACTATAAAATGATGGCCAACCTAAATTCTAATATAAAGAATCGTTTAATTCAAAAATAAGTTATTTAAGTTTTCATGAAAAAAAATATACTAAACAACCAAAAATTTTGGACTTTCGATTTTGAACGATTTAATTAACATTAAATTTATAGTGAAAAAAACAAATACACAACGTGTTTAAATGATTAATCAAAAAATAGCTTTTGGAAAGAGAGAAAGTAATTAAAATTTGGTTGTGGATAACATCAAAAAGAAAAAAAAATGACACAAATTGAAGTGGAAAGAGTTCTTAAAAAAACATATTTGACAGCAGAAAAAAAATAATTTAATATGGCCTAAAATACCATAATTCGAAACAAAATTTTTCCTGGTTCGGACGCTCAAAACTGGAATAATGTTTGGATGTGAATTAATTTATATATTGAAGTTGGATAGATGAGGCCACACTAAATAAATTTTTATATGAATTTACGGCATAGATATAATAAAATAAAAAAAAATTCAGGATTGAAATTAAGTATAGAGTGAATTTAATAGACCTTGGTCTACAAAAGTACATTTAAATTTGAGTTAAAAAAAATGATCTGAAAAGAGCTTACTCCATACTATTATGTCAGGGGACTTCTTAATAACTTTTTTTTCGTTGCTTGGCCCCCAGCCTTAAGGACAATTTGAATTCGTTTAATTTTTACGTGTTTTGATGAGATACAGATTTTTTTGGTAAACATGAACAGAAGTTTTCATTTTTGGAGTCTATTGTTAGCCATAGTCAAATTAGTTGTTTATAATCGCAGTGATTTTGATTAGATCTTTCATACTCGATCCATCAAATATTTTATGATACTAATTTAATCAATCATACTACAATTAAATTTTTTTTGCAATAGGGTTATACCCGGAGAACTAATTAAAGATTAATCAACTTTTACGTTCATATGATTTTGGCGCTAATGTATAAGTTTAGCAGGGGCGTATTTAGGGGTTGTCAAAAGGGGGCAATTGCCCCCCATTAGATTTTTTTTTTAAATTTTTATGATGTATTTCGCGGTTGAATTTAAATATTAAACATATAAAAGAGAATAAAAATCAATAAAATTGCTATTTTTTGGAAAATATACAGCCTTGTAAATTAATTTTACAAATAAAATATCAACATTAAAATTAAATTTGTAGTTCCTTTCCTCCAAAAAAATTTCTTGCCCCCCTTTGGAAAAGCTTCTGCATACGCCCCTGAAGTTAAGTAACGCTAATTTACTAGTTCGGCATATAGTGATTTATATTAAAATTCGATAGTAAGCTAAATTATTTAGTAGAGTTGTCATAGCTTCTAAGTACGATGACTTGGTAATTACTTTCAAGTTGACAGTGCATCTTTACTTGCACCATAATTTGAATGAAAACAATTTATTAACAATATTATATATATAAATTTGGGTTTATTAAAGCTCTCAATATATTTTGTAGCGATCTTGTAGTTACCTAACCAAATTTAACAAAGTTATAAAAAGTTTGAAAAAAAAAGTATAAAAAATAAAATAAAAATAAATTTTTTTTTTGATCATACCGCAAAAACGTATGCAATTTGATTGTTAGAACAATTTTTTTTGTCAATGATATTAACACTTACGATATTGCTAATTTTCCTCAATTTTGTTACAATGGGTATAGAGGCAGTGCCAATGGACGATAGGGTAGGTAAGCATTTAATTTCGAGCTGTAAATATGCATCATCTACATGCTTGATCCGGGGCATATAGTCTCCTCATAAATGTGTCCAAGTCACTTATTATTAAAGAACAAATTTTTGAGAGCTATGAGCTAACTGCAGAGACCAAATTTACAATCTTAAGGAGTTTCAACGCTTTCCGTTATATCTAATCAAACTTTTGTAAGCTTATAAACATTAGAAAAAGTTGAAATAATGTTAAAAAAAAAGACTCAAAAACCAATATCGGAAAAAATTATTTTTATAAAACAGCTAAACTGCTAAATTTAACTTCAAATAATATGTACATTAAAGACTGATAAATAATCGTTTTCTCTTTAAGCTGGGGTGACAAAAATTTTGTGTAATCTAAATTTTCATACAAGAGCTTTATATACTTTTTATTTTTCGTTATTTGAGATAAAAAAAAAATATATGTTACAAGTGATATTAATATGAAGAAATTCTTAAATTTTTTTCTTTAGGTTATTCACGACGTCTTAAATTATGCCAATTTAGTTTGGCCATTTTTTCGATATGGTCGTAGCAAAATCGCTGAAGGCGAAAGAAACAACGGAATACATATGGACCATTCATGAGCCATTCATTTCAGTTTTTACAAACTTTTTTTTTACATTAATATTTTTCGACCTGTGTTAACAATGGATTCGATTAAAAAACCTATCTGTATAAAAATTGCCTAGCCCCTTTAACCGCATGCATTTTTCTTATCTATGAGCCGGGCCTGATTTAAAATAGAATTAATCACTCAATCTATGAGCGCCTAGGTTAAACACATTACCCTATATAGTTCTTACAACTTTGGTGGAAAATTCGTGTTGTTGTTTAGGTTTAGCAGACTGCGCAAAATTATAATCTGCGACGTTGTGAATATCCAAATTCACACCAGAATTAAAGATTAAATCGAGAGTGATATTCTTGCCCGGCCCGCCCGACATATTCACGTAGGTCCTGCCCGAATTATACAAATATACTGCCGGAATTTTTTATATCAAGCCAAGAATTTTTTGCTTAAAATTTTGAATAAAATACAGAGTGTAGTAAGTAATACCTTTTATCGCGTAATAATAAATTTATTTTTTAGTTCCCGTCAACAAAAAAAATTTTTTTTTTTAATTGAAACTAACTTTGGCTTCTAGCAATTCTCACCATCTATCATGTCTACAATATTTATTGCTTTGCTCGGGTTAAAGTCAGCTATAAACGAGTGTGGCGTCCCTCTTTGAGGGAATCTTAGAGCTATACCTCAAATCCAATTTTTTTAAAGTTTATATGGATTTATTTAATAAAATTCCCAACACAGGTTTACAAAATTTGATGAATATTATTAGAGATAAATTTGATAACAACAATCTAAATGACGGCCTTATCCAACATGGCCCACCAAGTTTTGTACCATCAAAGAAATGGAAATTTGGCAAGGAATAAATTTGCCTCATGCCCCAATGAAAAATGTTATAAAAAATTTTTTTTTCTATTGAAATCATCTGTAACTTCAATTTTTCATCTAAAATAATGAGAAATTTTTAATTGTATCAAGTTAATATATATTTAGATTATACAGAATATTATGCACCCTAAACTGAGTAGGAAACAAATTTTACCGGTTTTTAAAATACTTGAAGTTGGAATATCAGTTAGCCATTTTATATGGTCATTTCCACCTCAAATCGACAAACTTTTTTTCCTTCAAGTCTCAGTTATGGCTGAAAATTGGTACTGGTAGGGTCTTTGGGTACTGATAAATTCCTAAATATTTTTCGACCGGAAGTGATTTTTGACCGAGATATGAGCAAAAATAATTTTTATTTTTTGGCAAAAAAAAAATTGAGGCAACTTTGCGCGCATGTATCATCAAGAGTATTGTAGCTAGAGTCTTTTTTTTTAATTTTGAATATCGTAATAAGGGCTACCTTAGACGGAAAATATATTAATAATTTTTTTTCTACCAAAAAATTAAAGTCAAGTTTAGACAAATAGCTCAAAAAAGGTATCTTTAAATTTTCTAAAAAATTTATAAAATATGGCCCTTAATAATGTTAATAAATATATGATTTCAAAGTTTGGGACCGGCATGACTTTTAAAAATTTTAAAAAATTAATTTTTTGCCTTAATTTGGGGACATATTTATGCCCTTTGCACTATATTAGAATATGCTGTGCCATATTTGATAGTATTCAAAAAGCAGGACAAATGGGCAATTATGTTAGACCATAATAGTTTGATTTTTGATTAATACTATTATTAAATTTACAATGAAAAAGTGAACCTCAAAACCGGAAAAAGTGAAAATTTCGCCTTTTTTTTTAATCGACTTTCTAGTTAACTAGCCAACCTTTTTTTAATAATTAAAGTGCATTTTATCAGTAAGATATCGCTTAATAGCATATAGTAGCCCCAACTTTTTTCATTGGATTTTGACGCTACAATAAAAAAGCCAAAAAACAGCAAATATTCAGGTGCCAAAAAACTAACGCAGATTGTATTCGTCTGTGCAAGCTTACTTTTTATTCTTTTTGCATATTTTACTAATGATATTTAGAACCTATAAAATCACTCATAATTTGCCTGTTTAAGTGTTAAAGAAATAGTAGATACGTAATTAATAGAAAATCTCAAGAGAACGAGATATAAAAATTACAAAAAAAGAGAGTATGAAATCATTACATTATTTTTTAATTTGTAATTTGTTATATTGTTAAAAAAAATTGTTTAAAAATTTGTTAGGAACATATATAAAATATGCCTTCTTGAATCAAATAATAGTGATATTTCCTCTTTCTCTAATAGGTCTAATGCATCTTTATTATGATCAGTAAGAAGTAAATAAAACTTAAATTGTTGGTTTTTAAACTCTATTAAGGTTGGTTAGATATATATCGTATGCCTTGTTCAAAATACCACTTAAAAAACATATTTGGCATTTGTGAAAATTAGTAAAAAAATACTGAATGTCTGTATTTTATTTGTTAATAATTGGGTCTACTATTTAGTTTCAAAATATTTAAGCTAATTCTGCCCGTTATAATCTTTTGAAGTTGTTAAACCACAAAACTGACTTATTTTATGTATTTATAATATCAAAAAACCATATCACTTTGTCTCATAAAATATTTGACTTTTTACGTTTATTTAAAGTTCATAGATATGCGTAAAAAGAGAACATTTGTTGAACCTCAATATTCTAAATAGGCCAAAATTATAATTTACCTTTTTTATCAGATTTAACGTTTTTGTGGCTGTTTTATTAAAAAATAAATAAAACTTAAAAAAAAATCCTCCAAATTTTTTTTATACAACAAATTTAACAAATTTTTTGAATTTTTCCAAGGATGAATATTGAGATTTATGTACAATTTTTAATATTGTTCATCCAACTAAAAAGGCTAAAAAGTTAACAAATGTAAGCATACCAATTTTAAGTTTTTATTTTTTACACCTTAAATTTTAAAAAATTTGGCATTTTGTTTTTATTTTATAAAAAGCCATGTGTATGTTAAAAAATGTTGGGGAAAATTTATGTTATAAAGCATTGTTTTTTGAAAATGTTTTTTTAAATTTTAAAATTGAATCGGTGGTGCCAGAACGATTTTTAGTTAGGATAAATTAATGAAAAATATATTTTTTGCTCTCAAGTTCACTTTTACCTTTCTAAATAAATAATAAATATAATCAAATTAATAAAACTGTTATAGCCTAACATGATTGCCCCTATGACTGACTCCTTGCGTACAATCAATTGGCACTTTTGAATATTTTGAATTTTTAAAAAATTCCTGGCGGTCCCGGAGTTTTAAGTCCATATATTTATGAAGAATATTAGGGAGTATATTTCAGCAATTTTTCAACAAATATAAAAATTATTTTTTTGGTTATATAAAATTGAATGTTCTTTATAAAATTTTAAAATATTTTTTTTTCAAATAGTAAACGCATGCAAGATAGCCCTTTCTTTTGTCCCTAGCTATAATACTTTTAACTAATAACCTCACGAAGTTGCATCAAATGAAAAATTTTGCCTCGCTTTTTTTTCTTCTTTTGTCCTTATTTCCGTCAAAAATCATCCGGTCAAAAGCTACTCCATATTATGAACCCTTAGATACTACCCTTATGCCAAATTTCAGCCAATTCTGAAGGGGTGCCCCTCCCGGACTTGTTGGATTGATGTGGAATTGACCATATATATATACAAACTTTTTAATATTTTGTTTTTGAAACTCAGTTGTTTTTAAACATTTTCATAAAATTTTAATGTTCATAGCTCACATAAACTTTAAAAATCTTGGTAGGTATCTCATAAATTACCTCATTTATCTCAAAGATTTATTGAACTTGCTTCATGTGTAAAAAAATATTAAACAAGAATAATTTTCGATAATTATAATTTTAAAAATTTAGATCTTGAGTTAATTAATTCTTAGAAAAATTAAATAAACTTTGAACGCGCCCTAAAGAAAAATTAACTAATTTTAAGCCCAGCTTGAGAGGCTCAATCTAATATTTATAAATAAAAGTTAAATATCTTTATTCTACCGTCTTATATTAGATGTTTTGAATATTATTGCCAAATACCAAGCGGAAGTAAATAGTAAAAGACTCAAGAAAAGCCCTACCAAATGTTTCAAGTATTGTCAAGCTCAAAAATTTGCACACATTTGCAAAACCTATGCATGCTCGTCGTCCACTTTAAAGCCCAAATCATAAATTTTTATTTACATCTTATTTTGTAAAAAAAAAGGAACGAAATCAAAATTGTTAATGTATTTTTTTATATGTTTGTAATACTTATTTTGTTTAAAAACTTAAATAATGCTGTGATTGGTATCATCGGGTTGCGTATGCTTTTTCGATTTTTTATTGTGGGTTATATGGTTTCGCAAAAAGTAATTTTTTAAAATAATTTTAAAATTAAATTTCAAAATGATGCTATTTTGTTAAATTTGTCATAAAATATGAATATACTTTGTCAACATTATATAAACGAAGGGCGTAAACAAGCATCTGAGACTTTTTAAATAAAAATTAAATTTTGTTCCCATCGTTAATCAAAATAAATTTATTCTTAAAATACAATTTAAAATTCTAGGTAATTTTTAATTGAATTCCATATTTTACACGAAAATATATTATAGATGTCACGGTAATATTGAAATTAAATAAAGCTATTAATTTTCTTAAAAATTATGTGGCAAAGCATATAAAATCTGAGAAGCACAAGTCTTTTTTTCGGTATCTATTAGCACGTAATACTTTCATACTACATAAAAACATTAAAATTTCTGACAAGCAGTAACTGCTCTCACAAAGATATTAAATCACTATACATATTTAAACTACAATTTTAAATTTATTTAAACAATGAATAATTGCGCACAGAAACTCCAGATTTAAATTTTATGACGATTCGATCTTTAAAATTAAAAAGGAGGGCCATTTATACCGCCATAAATTGTTTAATCGGTAAAAATATTTATTTAGTTTTAAATAACAAATCCTTATTAAGTGAGAATAAAAAATTTTAGTGTAAATAAATTTAATGCACAATACAATTTCTAAGTATGTAGGGGTAGGTTCAAAATTAACTTTTTTTATCCTTGTAAAATATAAAGCTATTAGGTCGGGCAGAACATTTCATTAAATGTGGATGTTGAAAATGGATGTATTTATAAATTTTATATTTTTTTATTTTCGATGAACAATAGAAGTAGCACATTTCGATAGTAAAAAAAATCACTTTTTTAAAAATCATCTCGAGGTCGTAATAATACATAGCATTTTTTCTTAGTTATTATAGGGTCAAGGTTAAAGGCTTAAACAACAAAAAAGTTTTAAAATTTGGCCTTAATTCGCTGCAATTTCATTAACTTTACTTAAGGTTCTATATTTTTATAGGTAGACTTGTGTTTAGTATTTAAGCATTTTAGGGTTTTTGTGCTCCCCATGATAGAATTTTTTAAATTTTCTAACTTTCTCTTTTAACAATTACCACGTTTCTATTTTACTTTTTGCCTAGTAATTTTGCACAAAAATTTATATATCATGGCTATTTAAACAATATCGGGTAAAAAATAAAGAGGGCAAGGTAAAAAAATTTTAAATATCTTTGAATGGCATAGCTAAGCTTTTATTTGGCTTACTTGCCCACTCCATCTTATAACCATCCATTAAAAATTATAGTTAATCCTAACACCACGGTTTATTTTATTATTTAAAATTAAAAATATAACAATATGTATCCAGGATAGGTATCCGAATATTTGTGTAGAAAATAACCCAGTAGCATGTGGAGTTAACGAGATAATTAAATCACATTTTGCCAACTCAAATTTTATTTTAAATATTGCCAGGCCCATCTTTGTAATTTCTAAGGGCAAATACGCCTATTTACAAATACATATTTATTTAACATTTAACACAGATATACATCATTTTCGTTAAGTAGGAGGTCTAAACATATGGTAGCAAGTCCTGGCAAGCATTTTGGACATTTGCGTACCCACTGCAAAAATAATTATGAATGATGACTGTTCAATTTATTATTCATATTTGCTACATTACTTTACGTAAATTAGCTTATATAATGCGACAAATTTAGTTATATTCTAAATATATACCTAGAAGCTTCGTACTTACTGCGAATTTTATTGGAGTTATGTAACACAAAAATTGTGCCTAAGTTCTATTACATAAATTGCCGAATGTTAGGCCTTTTAAAACTTCCCCCTCCCCCCATTCCAACAAGCCGGATGTCCTATACCTTAATATTTAACAAGCGATATATTAATCTAACTTCAAAAAATTTATATTTAAACGGAGGTTTAAATCCTTTAAACAGTTGTGTACAAAGAGGCTGAGAATAAGCCTAGTCATTATCTCAAAGGGTGCTTACGTACTTACCTAATGCTTTCCCATAACAATATTAAATATGAGCAATTTGGGAGTACCCAAAGGTACTATAAACCAATTACTTTATTTTATGAGACTTAAAAAAAAAATACCCGGCTTTACTGGTAATACAATATATCTTTTTTTTCTATAATATAGTTTTGTGTCATTTTTTTTTCCAATATAAAACGGTAACCAAATAAAAGTACGCTTCTATTTTTTCCCCAAATTTTCACACACAACTCCCGCCTTTTCCATTCCACTGTCCATGTCTTTTTCGATAAGACCGGTCTTATTATCTAAGAACTAAATTATAAATGGTAATTCTTAAAAATAATTCTATCAGAGCTTTTAACCGCTGCGATCATCTGTGGAATATGTCACAAAAGATTGATGTTTATAAATGTCTCACCATTAAATCATATTAAATTTTTAGCTAAATTATCATTCCCATTTCATATATATATTACAATAAATTATAATTCATATTCATAAAGCGGTTTTAATGGATTCCCAATTCTGGAAAAAGAAGATTGTCTATTTACATTTATTTGAGAAGAAACAAAAAGTATTTATAAAGCGGATGGCCGTAAAAGTCACCTAATATTCCAGCAAATGCAGAAAAACGATTCCGATGATGCAGAAGAACATATACCGTCGACAATCATTGACAATGACCGGGTCAAAGCTACAGAGTTATCCTGGATGTAAGAGCAAATTTTAAATGAGTTTGAGAAATGTTTGGAGTTAGGAGAATTAGTATTGATAAAACTTTTTGACAGGATTAGGGCAGGTGTGAAATGTTTAAATCATTGCGCCGCCCAGCAATGGAGCTCTCAAGCAGGGTTGTTTTTTTTTGGAATTAAATTAAATTAATCGGGCAAACAGCTATTGCCTACCTACAGTTTTTGCAGCTCTTTTATTTATTTAATTCCGATTGCGTCTAATTAATAATAAGTATTTTGAAAAAAATTTTTATAAAAAAATTGCTTTTAACATATTTTACAAGTCAATAAATATCAATGTTAGAAAAAATAAGGTTATAAAAACATAGCATACATTACAATGATGGCTTTATCTCATATATATTTTTCATTGTTCAGAGTTTCTTCCGCCTTCGGCTCCTGATCCGTCCATATTAAAAAATGGCCTTTTATGACCAAATTGACAGATTTTGCGACCTCGAGAATACACTAATAAGAATTAAAATTCTTTTTTCCATATAAAAATACCTCGTAACTTATATTTATCATCTCAAATATTGAGAAATAAAATTTTTTATAAGAAGCTCTTACATCAGTATTTAAATAAAACAGAATATTCCTCACCAAACTTAAATACGACGATATATTATAGGGTTTTAATAAAAATATTATTTAAAGTTTGAATTTAACAGTTTAGCTGTTGTGAATTGGCAAAAAAAATTTATTTTATTTTTGTTTTTGAATCTTTTTTGTTCTTTTGACATTTTTTTTTAATTTTTAATGTTTATAGCTGACTTACTAAGTTTGATTAGAAAAAACAGAAAACGGATTTGGAAATCCTTAAGATGGCAGGTATCTCTGTAGTTAGCTCATTCTTAAAAATTTATTAACCTGTGTTTTCACACTTTAGAGAATTTTTTGTCTTCAGATATTTTTACAAAGAGTGGCCAATCCTAATTTATAGAGCAAAGGTAATAATTCTTATTTAAAATAATTTAAAAAAAAATTAAAAACTTAATTGTTTAAAAAACTCTAATTATACGCCCCGACATGTATATTTACCTCTAAAATGCATCTGTCCCCAATGTCATTTAATTTAGTTACGGATATCAAAGCCATATAGAAAACGTGCCCTGGAAATATGGCTTGGACGTTATCGAGAGCACCGAAGAAATTGTATATTTTGTCAACTCTATCGTCATCCTTTTCTCGCCGTGGAGGCACACCCAAAGATATTTTGCCGAACATAAAAATGACATTTCCTGGTATTTAATTGCCTTATATTTTTAATTATTTTTCCCGTATAAGCCGTATCACGATTACATTTTTATCATTTATATAAGAACTTTTATATATTACATGATTTATGTGGTTATTCAAATGAATTTTAACGTCGTAACGCCATTTAAATAAACAGTTAATTTAAAGTGCAAGAGTTTTTGTTTAAATTTATTTTTTTTTAAATATTTTTTATGTTTGAAGTTTAAACTATGTTTGGCAAATTTTGAGAAGAAGGCGTCAAAAATTTTAATTTAAAACAAACCAAAATAAAAATTTACTTTACAGTGGACTTTATTATTTCTAACATAATTTTAAAAGCTGACATGCTATGTTCGTTTGCATTTAAACTATAAAATAGGGCAAGTTTTTTAGATTTTTTTTGACCACATATTTTATAATATTTTTTTTTAATTATACAAAATAGGACACGATTTTACTTTCGTTGTTAAATAATTTGTCATCAAATGCCATACATGAGAATTGTTATTTGATTTATTCTATTTTTGATATATATTAGCTTAACCATTGACCCACATGGAATAACGATAGCTTCCGGTGAGAAAACTCATAAAAATGACAGAGTAAATTATTTTTATATGGTTATTATTAAATATTGATTTGTAAGGAAAAGTCGCGTATCATTTTATCGAATTTATTTTTAAGTCCTTTAAACATTGCTTATAATTTTGAATCGGCTGTTAGATGGGTCAAAATCAGTTCATCATTGGCGTTTATTTTAGGCCGTGTTTTATATGAATAATGAAATATCTACAAAGGCATTTTACGACCATAAATCAAAAGTTAAGATTAAAAAAAAATTAAATCTTCATTTATCTTTCTAAATTATGCTGCAAATTGAAAAAAAGATTAATAGAATTTAGTTTATATATGTTACATATACTAAAATTAGTCAATAAATAAAAATAATTATTTTAATTAAAAATTGAATCATTTTTAATTTATTGACGAATTAGAAATAAAAATTGTAAAAAAAAAATTGAATCATAAAAGGAAAGGGGCAAGAAGGAATACAGAAATTATTGATCATTTTATTCTTTCGATAAAGCATGTCAACAAAAATCATTGTTACAAAAAATAATTATATGATAATATAGATTTTCCGTTTTTCTTAGTTTCTTACGCCTTCGGCTACTTAGATCCGTCCATATCAAATAAATGACCTTTTTAACAGATTTTGCGAACTCTAAAATACCCTAAAAAATTTAAAAATCTATTTTAAATATAAAAATCGATTGTAATTTATGTTTATCATCTCTAATAATGAAAACTAAAATTTTTTATTATATCAAGCTCTTACATCAGCATTTAGATAATACATAATATTTCGCGTCCAAACTTAAATACGGCACTATATATTTTCGGTTTAAAAAAAAAATAAATTTGATGTTTGAATTTAACAGTTTAACTGTTGTAAATATGCAAAAAAAATTAAATTAATTTTTGTCCTTAATTCTTTTTTGTTTTTTTTGACATTTTTTCTAAAATATTCAATGTTTATAGCTGACTAACTAAATTTGTAGAAAAAACGGTAAACAGATTTAAAAATTTCTATGATACCAGGTGTTCTCCGTAATTAAAAACTCTCAAAAATTTGTTGACCTCTGTAATATCATTATATCTTGGTTTTTTCACTAGTTTTATAGTTGAATGAAAACTATTAAGCAAAGATTAAAATGCATTTCAAAAATTATAAATGCATTATTATAATTCAACATATTTTAATTTTAATACTTTTTGAGCTTATTGAAATATGTGTGTTTAAAAGTGGGCACAGTTTAGTATTAAATTCAAGTTTTTGAATATTGTCATGCTACCGCGAATCTAGCTATATAAATTTGAATTCAAAGGCGCAAAGTTGGCTAATTAGTTGGTTTAAAAGTGGCCAAAAAGCTTAAATTGTATATCAAGGTCAAACTAGTTCCTTTTTTATTTCACTTCGAAATTATTATTTCTTAATTTTTCGGAAAACACAAACATAAACTGTCGATTATAAATCTTTTGCGCTTATTTTCCGAGTATGTCAACAGGAAATGAACACTCCCTGGTTCTGAAGTGCCAAATAATAGGCAGATAAAAATAAATTCTTAATATTCAAAAAGTTTTTTTCGAGAGTAACAATCAAAGTTGAGTTAGAGCCAAAATTTTTATGGAGGTATAATTATTTAATAATTAACCCGTAAAAAATTAAACTAAGTTATAGTTAATAGACAAGTTATTTTTTATAATAATAGGGAAATAAAATTTTGTTAATTTGAAGCTTCTATTGCATAATTAAATTTAGACACCATTCGTAATTGATTTAAAGATTTTTTATATATCAGTGCTAAAAAGTTATATTGTAGCCAAAAACACTAAAATATCATTGACATACGCGGGCCGTTTAAACATTTTAACTATGAGTCTAAAATAATAATTAAGTTAATTAATAAAAATTTTTATCGATCACCTGATCAATTAACACTCAAAAAAATTAACTTTGATATAGTTAATAGTTTAAAATATTAAACTATAACCGTAAATTATATCGATAGTTTTCGCTCATCCCTGCGATAAGCCACCTATAAATAGGAAAAGGTTTGAGCAAACCTAATGTCCCTTTTTGGCATTTTATATTCATGACTATCAAAGTTTTTTGCAAAAAACATGAATAAAATTTAATTTTAGTAATATTTTTGCTAAAACTATTTATATAGAATGCTGTAACTATAATTCAATTTTTATAATCAGGACCCAATGATTCTGTCCCACAGATTAAAAAACAACTATTCAGTCATATTTCTCAGGTATTTATATATAAATCTGACTCGATAGATCTTTTTTTTCTAATCAAAACCTCTCAAATTAGCTGGCCTGGACTCTCCATATGGTCGGGTCAAATGGGCTTTTTTGGAGAACTCAAGTGTTAAATTTGTGGCGGTAAAATATTTATAAATAATATTTTAAACGACTCTCTTGATGACTTTAATAGTCCGCAAGCTGAAATATCGATCATGGAACTTTTTATTTTTCTGGGTAGGAAAATTAAAAGTGGATTAAAGCGGATAGATAAAATTTAATCCACTAAGGTTTAAACGTGTTTTGCGACCAAAGAGATAAGCCGATATTGTCACTGGTAATATTCTTCTGGGCCGGGAAACTCAAAAGGTGCATTGATTCGGAAAAAATAATATGCCCAAATACATTCATTCTGAAAATTCGAAAAATAAATATAGGAACAAATTTCTGAGTTTAGCTGTCTTTAATCCGAATTATTTATCATAAAATTAAAATATTGTCCAGATTATGGAAAATCATGGCCATCTAATATTTTTTCTTCACGGCCTTGAATCTTGTATTTGTTTTATGACATATTTTTTCCATATTGGAGACAAAATTGAATATTTAATGCTCAAAAGGGTTTATTTTTTTACAAACTATTAAAAAATCAGCACTCTGTTGAGTTTTAAAAGGCTACAAATATTAATTTAGGTAAACGGGTGGACTATAAGTCAAATTATAAATTTACTTAATGGTTTTATTTGCAAAACATTGCAAATATTTTAAAGTTTTGCAAGTTGTAAATTACTTACAAAATAAATTAGAAAACTTTTAGGATAAATATATTTTTTTTTGAGGTAACTTTATCCATAACGTTACAATTTTTTTTTAATTAAACTAATGTGTTTAACATGAATGGGTATAAAATAATGGCAAAGTAACTATTATACCATAGGTTAAAATAAACTTTGGATCAACTATTAACTCCTCTATAAAATTTTATAACGTTAAATTTTAAAACTATAGTTAAATTAAGAACAGCTTCTGGTCAGCAAATACAGGAGTTTTTAAATCCAATTTAAATAGGAAATAAATGAGAATTTTAAAAAATTAATCATTAATTGCATAACAATTTTCCAAGGCACTTAAGGTGTATCCAAGCTGTAAGACACATATTGAAATTAATCCTTAATCCATTTTCAAAAATTGGTAGCTTTAAGCATGTGTGATTTAGACAACGTTGAAAATGAAGTTTTGTTTTTGTGCAAAAAATGAACAAAATTATGTTTTTCTTTGTTTTTCACAAATGATAGGAGGAAAATTGTTCAAAGTTGTTAGCATTTTTTAATATTTTCGGCTATATGTTTTAAACTAAAAGATATATTACAATTATTATTACTAAACTTTAGAAAAATATTATATTAATTTTTATTTAACTTCATTGTTGTGGGAATTGAAAAAAATACGAAAATTGTTTTTGTGATTTTGAAAGTGCTCTAAATTTTCAATTTGTACCGTTGGGTTTTTTTTATAGGCATTTGCAGAGGGACTTTTTATTTTCGTTACATTTCGAAAATTCTAAAAAAATTTTTATAATTTTATGTTAAATTATTTTATGTGCACAATCTACAACTTTTTAAGATAATGCGTTCATTTACAAAATACATTTTTCGAAAATTTTACGAAAATTAACTTAATTTGCATGTGTCCTATTCTAGAAAGGTCTGTCCCTTGCAGATAATTTTTTTAATATTGATTTAATAATATTTTTGTACAATTTTGCAAAGCCATTTACGTGGTCTTGTTTTTCACTCTCTTCCCCCCTCTCCAAATTTCATTGCCAAATCCATGACCAATATGATGTTAGTCATCGTATTAGCTTATTTATTGAAACGGATTATGTCAAATAAGCTTCATCGTTACCATGTATCTTTTCCATCTATACCTAATGCCGCCAAAGGCATAAGTATTTATGCAGTCAGTAGATAAATCGTTTCAAGGTTATCTTATCGGGATTATACATATGTATCATTGACCGTGAAATTAGGATGGAAATGCATTACAAAATCTTTTTGATTACTTTTTTGAAAACAACTATAAAATAATCATAATTTTTGCGTTTATATTCATGGAGTTAATAAAAATAGCTTAGTTTTTTTAGTGATATGATGAGCATGTCGATGATTAATACTCGAACTCGATACTAAATGCTAATGTGTTTAGGCTGTCTGATACTAATTCAATAGCCGTCCTTCCAATCTGCTAAAACTCGATCAATACTAACTTAAAACTGTTATTAAAAGAAAAAAAACAAAATTTTCGTTTAGTTTGCACCTTTTGGTTTTTTGTTTGTAAACCTTTAAAAAGTTGGGCATTGGGCGCGGTGGGGATATAAATTGGCTTTTTTAAAATACCACAAAGTTTGAAATTAATAGAGTATGGTCGGGCAATCTCAAGTGCATGTAAACTATGTTTTGTTCTACACTCAGCAGCGTTTCTTGTTAATAATGGGTGACCGCCAGATTTGGCGAAGGGCGGTGTAAAGTAAACGTGGAAAATATTTTAGGGGGTCTAATTTTCATTGCATTTTTTAACGATTCACGAGAATGATTTTTTGTAGCTTGTGCCAATGCTATCATTTACAACATACTACATCGGTTGGGCCTGTAAATAAATTTCGCATTAAAAAAAATGAACGTATAATTGTAGATACACGCGTTCAGAGTTCATTCATTTTTTGAAAGGTTTTTAAATAATTCATTGTTAGAAAACTTAAGCTAAAATTTTTAAAGGGGCCTAGCTATTTTTATGGATTTACATAGAAATTGAATATTTTTTTTAACTTCATTGCACTAGGTGTAATAATAAATATATTAATAAACTAATCATTTTTTATGTAGGAAAAGTAAAAAAGCTTTGAACGTGCCCTACAGCAAATTTTTTGAGTTTACCTCATTCAATAAATTGAATGTCTAGTTGTCATTAAATATTATATTGTAGGTCTCCTACATGATTTGCTAGCATTTTTGTTGGAAATATATTTTTCGTTAGCACTTTTCTTTTTCCTAAATTTACCTCACCAGGAGGGCTTGTTCGTGGAAGCCCATTTTTAGCTAAACTTCAACTTTCGTTTTTCAAAAATTTTATGAAAGATTAAAAAAACAAACTGTAAATAGATCCAAAATATAAGCAGAAAATCTTAAATCTTAAAATAATTTACTTGATTAAAGCTAAAACCTTTATTTTTTTTTAATTTCCAAAAATGAAAATATGAATTTGGCCCAAAAATGGGTTTTTTCCCAGCTCTGGTGGCGTGTTAGCGATCTTTAAGAAACAGTTTCCAGGTGCCCAAACATACGCAATTTTTTCTTCCTTTATCTTAAAAACCTTCCTAGCTCATCTTAAAAATCTCCTGGCACCCCTAAGCATCACTTGATGGCCTTATATACAGACCGGCCCTGCTTTCCTCAATTAGAATATCAGGAACAACTTATATATGATTGTGTTTTTCAAATTTTTAATTTTGCGCACGATGCACAATTCGTTCATAAGATCACTCGACTATATCTTGTTCGTTTTTAAATAAACCAATATACCTAAAATTTGAATTATATTTTTTTATAATAAGTCAATAGAAATATTGGTTTGGGAAGCTACGACCTTACAGATTTTACATCGAATGGGGAAACGACACCTAACGAGGATAGTACTTGCCTTAGATTTTTCACAAGATTTGGTTAATACTATTTATTATATTTTAATTGGCAACTTATTTCGTGGACCAAAAAATATATAAATAAAAGGATTATAAACGACAAATAGTATATTTGAAATTAAATAAGAATTTTTACAATTTGTCGACAAGTAATAAAACCAGTTAATGAATATTTAAATTTTATTAGTATATTTTAAGAGAATAAAGATGCTTGCGTTATTTTCCGATGTACCAATTTTTTAATTTTAGTTTATTTTTAAATTTAATAACTAATTTATTAATGTATTTGAACTATTTAGGGTTACCTCATTAGTTTAGACAACAGTGACGACCACGTTCTTATTCTATGGGATTATCGGGGAGAAAGGCCTGTTGCCAGAACTGCGGTAAGTTTTTAAAAATAATTTATATTTTAACCATTCATAAATTTAACGATTTATTAATTTTTACGCTAACATACTAACACTTAGTTAGCATTAATGATTGTGATCGGAAATTAAGTGAAATTAAATTATATTAAATCACTATCCTTAACAGTGTTTGATAATTTGTAAGAGTTGCAGTTCAAAATTATTGGCAATATTAGCCATATTTTAAACTGAAATCTTTACCATTTTTTACCCTCCCCCCCCCCCCTTATCTGAAAAAATTCAAATGAAAAAAAAAATTTCCTTTCTCTCGTAACTCAGCTTTAAAAGAATTCCTAATTTTAAAAATAAATAATTCTCAAAAAAATGCATTTTGTTTTTTTTCTCCTCAAATGAGCTCAATTGGCTTCTCCGAACATGCAAAGAAACCAAGTTGAATTCGATTGATAAGTAAAATTCTGAAATTTATGCGTTGTAGTCCAACCGAATCTGCTAATCGGTCTATCCAGAAATAATATTTTTTGTTTTCGACCTAGCCCGATTTATTTTATTATTTAAATTTAAGCCCGGCCTTGAATTAATATAGGGATTGAGACGGTACTAATAATTACATTGTTAGTTTAAAATTGAACATATAATCCCACATCGGTCGTCAACAAAGAATTATGATGACACCCAATAAATAGAAAAAATTTTGATTAAACCAATCAAAAATAAGTTTGGGTATTATGGTCATAAACATAGACTTGTTTTCAACGGGCCGTATTTTTAAGCCCGACCAGCCCGGAAATATTAGGTGTGGCCTCGGCCCTGCCCAAAACAAATATTTTTATTATTAGCCCCGCCCGGCCCAATGTTTTTTATAAAAGGCCCGGTCTGGCTTGGCTTGTATCTATAAATATCGGCCCGTAATATTTTTGTCGGGCGGCACCGGGCCGGACAGGCTTTCGGGTCCCGACTGAGAACACTACCCTAGACTATCTAACGTTATTGTTATGCTAAACTCACTCTAAACCTAGCTAACCGCACTCTTATACTCCTCTCCAAAATATTAGAAAACCTTATCTTAATCCTAAACCAACAATCAGCCCGGAAATATTAGGTGTGGCCTCGGCCCTGCCCAAAACAAATATTTTTATTATTAGCCCCGCCCGGCCCAATGTTTTTTATAAAAGGCCCGGTCTGGCTTGGCTTGTATCTATAAATATCGGCCCGTAATATTTTTGTCGGGCGGCACCGGGCCGGACAGGCTTTCGGGTCCCGACTGAGAACACTACCCTAGACTATCTAACGTTATTGTTATGCTAAACTCACTCTAAACCTAGCTAACCGCACTCTTATACTCCTCTCCAAAATATTAGAAAACCTTATCTTAATCCTAAACCAACAATTTTACCTCAACCAAATGTTAAACTAATTATAATCTGACTTTGACCTAACCTAACCCTAAACTATATTACATTGTTGGAATATTTTATAGATTTTGGCTATTTTAGAGATTTTCGTTTCTTACGAATTTGGGTCCACCAGAATGTTTACCTTCTATAATCTTAACATAGTTTTCACTTTTACTTAAAGGAAATAATTTTCCAACACCATTTAAGTGAATTATGTAGTCATGTTTGTGGAGGGGGCCCATATTTGTGAGAGATGTCTTAAAATAATTATATGAAATAATTCACTGAACACTGCGTTTTTACTCCCCGCTGGCTGGCACCAGGGCCAAACTAACAATATTCATTTAACTAATTTTATTTTAAAAAGTCAATTTCCACTTAGGTTTGATGTGACTAACAAAATACTGCAATAATCTTTCTAGTCTCGCGTCCATAAAATAAAAAACTGGAGCATTACTAAATTATGCGAAGGGCAAACAGAAATAAGGGTGTCTGCTCTTTAAGACTTTTTCGCACAAAACACTTTTAGTTTCAAGCAATCATTCTTTTGAGTCAAATTATATAAAAAACGGGAATATTTGCATAGGTTGCGTTATAACATATAAGGATGGATGTTAATTTGCAAATGCTTATATATTGAGTCCTAATTTTGGCAGCCAAAATTACTTAAGGCAAAATTTGGCAAATTTTTTTTGTCAGTTTGAACTTTAAGATTATCATAAATCACAGGCAACTGCTACCAACTCAAATTAATAAATAAATGGAATGTCAAAAAAAATTTGTAAACTATAATAAGTAATTAGTCAAAAATATTTTGGTTAAATTGCTTTTGAGTGTGAATTAATTAAAAACGGCATTTAGTACCCTAGAATACTAAATTGAGGTAAAAATTAATTATTATTAAAAGGTTAACAAATTTAAGCTTGATCCTTTTAAAATCATATGAAAATTTTAATTATTATAATAAAATTTAAAAATAACAAACATGAGTTTGGCCATATAAAAAAACTAAGTTTTCCAAAAATTGTCCGGAGTACCCCACTCCGCCTCATTTAAAAAAATTCCATAAAAAAAAGAAAATGAGGTTCATCAATACTATCCAAACTCCGTTTTACCAAAAAATAAAAAAATTGAGTTCTTTTTTATTAAAATGAGGAGAATTCAATTTTTTGTAAATGAAAATTTTTCATTTGAATATTTTTCACCCCCAGAAAAAAAGTGAATTCACTCATATTCACTTTTTTCTTTCCTACTATTCACTAGAATTGAAGAATTCTGTGCGGCTGAATTTTTTATTAAACACTGATCCTTACTAAGAAATAGTGAAAATAATAATGTATTTTAAAATTTTAAATAATCAATTTATAATTCTAGAAAACTTAATTTATATGTAAGGACTTTTATTGACTCATTTTATGTTTTACAATTATTAATTTAAAAAAATTTGTGGTATTTAAAATATAAGCTATTATTACAGTAAATATGTACATTGTTGATCTCACGGAACTAGGACTCTCTGGTTTCTTATTAGCTCAGATAATTTAATTATAAACTAAAAATTAACCCCTAAATGTTCCTTTGGTCTTCTGTGAAAAAGAAAGAGTATTATTATTTAAATATTGCGCATTTTTGATTTTTTTTAAATATTTAAAATATATGTTTCGTTTATTTCCTTTTTTCCCCTTTTTTATATATATTTATTATTTCTTTTTCTTATATTTTATATAGATATACCATTCACATATACTAATTTTATGTCAATGCATTTTAATATTTAAAATGTCTCTTACTCTACGGCATCTATGTCAAACATTTCTGCTCATATTAGGCATCTTAATATTTTTTAATTTTTTTATAAGAATATAAATTAAACACGCAAAATAAATTGGCTAAAAATTAATAAAATTGCAAACAAATACTAAAATGTGCATATAAAAAATGCAACAAACTGTCTAAAATATGTCAGGGAAAATTATTTGCTTCTTATTTAATTTAGCTCAACAAAAAGTCTATATTCCGAATAGTTTACCCCCACCCGAATGTCGTGCTGACCGTCGGTGTTGAGACCATCTGCGTGTGGAAGATTAACCAAGAACTCAAAATTTTTGAGCTGCAACGCGAATACCGCCCCAGTACCACGATTCATGAGGTAAATAAACGTTCATAAAATTTTTTCGTAAAAACCTGTGCTTAGGCCACGTGTAGAGTGAGTTTTTATAAATTTGATTTTTTTCAAAATTAAAAAAAAAATTTATTTCAGAACAAGCAATTTATGTGCATAAACTAAATTTGGTAACTTTTAAAAAATTTGCGTTTTTTTACAATTAAAGTTTTTTAACATTTAGAAATCACGAAAATAAATCTCACTCTTTGCAAGTGCTCTTGTACAAAAAGAATTCTTCCTGAATAAAAGGAGTTCTAAAATTAAGGTCTTGTTATTACCAGAGCCGCAACAAAAATTTATGGAGATGAGGGGGAAAACTAAAAAAAAATTTGCCGCTATTAGTGGCAAGTTTAGGTTTTGTCATTTAAGTTGGAAAATACTAGCTAAAAATTAAATTCCTTAGGAAAACCAATATTAGGGAAACTTGGTAAATACTACCCCAAAATTGAACATTTTTTAAGAAAGGGGGTATGCATTAAATTAAACTCCCCCCCCCCCTCTCCATTTTAACTGGTCACGAACGACTCTGCCTAACTATATATATTGTCAAAAATTATTTAGTTTTATATTTTATAAGTCTTTAACAAATCTTTCTAGCGACAAAAATTCCATAACCAGCAACAACGACTAGAAGCCTCCATGGCTACTCTCGGAAGCGACTTTCCTTTAACAAACGAAGGAAGGGACATTAATCTAACCGGGGGCCCTAGTTTAAGCCATCACCATCAAGATACTAAACTTACGTGGATGTCGGAAAAGTCTCCGGAATCTTTTGAGGATGATGATGATCAAGACCTTCCCGTTCCACGATACAATTGTATGGCGTACAATGAATCCAAACAAATCATATTCACCGGTGACACAACCAACAACATAACCTTTTGGAATTTACATCTTTACGTGACACGACAAATCTTCCAAGCACACGAAGTTGAGCGCTTAATTTTCAAATTATTTAAAAAACCTCAATAAAGTTTTCGATAAGGCACGTGCAAAGTGAGTGTTTATTTTAGTGAAATTTTTAAAATTTTAAAAAATTTTATTTTGTAATTAAACGTTAATTTTTAAAAAGTTGTCAAATTTAGTTTATGCACATAAAATGGTTTTTCTGAAATAAAAAAATTCTTAAAAAATTAAAAAAAAAAAATTTTAAAAATTTTCAGAATTTTTAAAATTTTTACGAAAACAAAAACTTTGCACGTGCCCATAACTAACAACACTATAATGTTATTGGTCTGTACCATGAAATTTGATAAATAAGGGTCAATCCTTGATTACCTGAAGAATAAAAAAGTGCTAGCGAAATGTTAGGATTTAGATAATTTTGTTTCGGATCTGTATTTTAAATCTGTATAATGGTTTCTAATTGACGGAGCTTAATTATTTCCTATTTATTTGTAAATAGACTGGTGTCACCTCTTTGTACTTTCGGTCAAACAAACTATTTTCGGGAGGAAGGGACGGATATCTAAAGTATTGGAACTACATTACCTGTGAACTTATTGCTGTGATAAAAGTAATTAATTTTGATTTTTTGAAACTATTTAATATGTAATTTTATCTTTCAAGCAACACATGTACTAATTCAAAAAACTAATTAATTTATCTGGATATAATAGGAAAACTTTAGGTTAGTGGTGATTTGATTCTACACAAAACTACAAAGTATAACAAAAAAAACTTTTATATCGTAAAAATTTTAACAATTAATAATTAAATATTGTTTGTTAGCAGGGATTGGAACCGCCGCAAAAATTCAAAGTGGTTCCGGTTCCGGTTCCTTTCGAGTGGAACGCGGTTCCGGTTCCAAAAATAATATCGGTTCCTGTTCTGGTTCCAAAATTTTCGCAAAAATAGGTGGACAAATCTTAAATGTTTTACTAAATTTGTGTTATGATTTCCTTTAATGATAACATCCCAGTATCTACAATGGGAATCTTTATTTTGGGCATGAAAATAGTGCTGTAGGGCATTTTTAAGCTTCATGTTAACGAGGAAATAAAAACTAAAAAATAGTTAAAGTTTAATTGGAACCGCAGTAAAAAATCAAAACGGTTCCGGTTCCGGTTCCTAATTTTTTTCCGCGGTTCCGGTTCTTTCGGTTCCGGAACCGGTTCCGGTTCCAATCCCTGTTTGTTAGCAATACTAATTTTTAGACGGCTATATACTTTATTTTTCTAATTCCGAGTTACATATTATTAATTGCAAAAGTTTTGATAAAAAAAATCTATTTTGGAATTAAATCAAGTCTGCATGCATATATAACCCTGATCAAAATGATTTAAAATTACACAAAAATTTGCACTCTCTTTATTAGATCCCCTACAGAGACGGCAATGTTATGGCCATCCAAATGCTCAATGACAATCTTTACCTCGGCCTGGATAGCAATGCCATCATCCGTGTTACATACCGACAAGTCAGTTTGACTAGGCGCCTAACCCATTCTTCAAGTTCGATCGGTGACCACCCGAGTGGTCGAAGGTCAAACACACCTCGAGAACTTACGAAGTACCTAGAAAGCCTTGATGACAATGTAGGCAGTGGATTAGGTTCATCACCCAAATCTTCGCCCATTGCACTTGCTGACCTCGTTTTAAATACCGAAAATTACATTCTTACCATGGTGAAATACAGTTTCAATAATTTTGCTATTAAAAAAACAGTCGGTATTGGAATATCCTCCTCAAAATCTTTTCCCTCTTCAAAGACGGCTTATCCGTCAGCGCTTTGCCTCAATTGAGCGAAGCTTTTGGACATGGTCCTCATTAAATGAAATATAACGTGACCCCCCGGGTTCCTAGACTTAGTCTATAAAAATAGCCCAAATACTAAACAGGCTCAGCGCTCTCTTAAGCGTTAAATACAACCCAAGCTTTCAAACATTTCGAGCTTGTGACTTAACGGAAGAAAAATTTATAATAATAAAATACTGATCTCTTAATCCCATCTTCACTAAATTCTGCAGCTGTTAATTAAAATATTATTTATAAAAACAATTCATTTATTTGTCAATAGGGTCATGCAAAATTCCTGACAGATTTATACATCGTTCAGCCCATCCAAAGGTACCTTTGTACCAGTGGGGAGGATGGTTTTCTATGCTTATACGACACTAGGGAACGAATATGCATAAGAAGAATTCTTGTGGATGTAAGTAATTTATTTTTACAATGATCATATAATATGCTCCAAATATTAATTGCTTAGTTATAAAAATAATAACAGTTATGAATCAAGTAATATTAGTGTTAAAATTTCTACATATAGGTTAAATAAAATATCCGGTTTAAATGTGCTCAGGTTGAGGATAAACCTATATGAATGTTAAAAAATTAAAAAGAAGTTGACAGAATATAAAACTCGGTATTCCGTGCAAAAAGTGCATTCTTTTCACACCCCAGCTTACTCTTTAGTGGGTGGCCCTAGATCAATCTGAAGAAGCAAGTTAAAATTTTGATTTTCACACTAAAAAACATAATTCAATTTACTGAACATTAAAATTGTTTTTGCGGGCGCACTAAATGAAAAACAATTTTTTTTTTAATTTTCTCATAAACTAATAATTGTAGAGTGAATGATATATTATAAAATTTGTCTCCGTAGCCCCACATGTTTTAGCATCACATTAAATGTCGCAATCTTTAACAGGTGATTGTTACGGGTAATTTTATGGTAATATCACGAAAAATAATTTCCTGGGCTTTTTGTTTTTGCACTGAAGGATACATCTAGGCTGACTAGCACTGCCCAATACATTAGGGTAATTTCACTGCTGGGCTTTTTGTTTTTGCAGGATATATCTAGGTTGACTGGCACTGCCCAATCTTATAACATTTGGGACCACAAAATGTTATATCAAAATTGTCTGTTAAAAACCAGTGAAAATTCCAAAAAACCAAAGTAAATTATAAAGGTATTTATCATTATTTACATATTAAACACAAAATAAATCGGCAAAGTTTTAAACCAGCATATTTTTATAATTGTTATGAAAGTGAAGCTAACTTTACTATAATTTATATTTTTAATTTTTAGCTAATATTAAAATTTCTAGCAATCTATATTATTTAAGTTTGTATATGGGGTATTTTTACACATCACATTTACAATGGTGTTAAAGTAACATTCGCATTCGTTCAGTCAAATAAAATTAAAATATCGGACGAAATTTGTTGCAAAAAAATTTATCACCTACAGAAGCAATAGATGTAGGCTACTATTAATTACAATTTCCATCTATTTTATACCTAATTCTAACAACATAACTCTTTAGGGCTTTTCCATAGTATGTTTCGATATGAATCTCACGATATCTATGATTGCCCTAGCTACCAACGAAGAAGAGTAAATTTAAACAAATAATTTTATTTAAAAAGTTATTTTAAAGGAACGATTAATTGTAGTGAATCTTTTAAATTATTTATATTTTGACAATTATCCTTGTCTTTTTGAATTTATTTTGTATTTTGCCCTAAATATTATTTTGCATTATTTTATTTAAATACATGAAAGTATAATAAGACATTCCTGTTTGAATCTAGAAAATGATTTATCAGTTTTTAAGGGCTGGAATATCTGGCACGGCCATAGTCTAAAATATATCGACTCGTTTAAAAAAAAAGTTTAAAAAAATATGATTATTTTTTGAATAAAACAAGAACAAAAAAAAGAAAATATGTATGTGGTGTATTTAGCCTTACATCCTATTAAGTAAAAATTGATTTTTTGACATCTCTACCAGACCACCAGAGCCCGCTAATAGACCGGGGAAGCATCAAGCCAAGGGGGCCAAAAATATATTAAAGTGGTATATATTTGATTGGTAGCATTAAAATATAATTTGTTTTTATAAAATTATTTTACAGAATTATATGCCTAAGTTTAAACCCGACTCGACAAGTCGAAAACAAAAGTAGCTTGAATATAGATTCCGAAAATGTGCTCATTATATGTAAGTCTGTAATTTTTTCATTTGTATCCTACTTGTCGTTGTTTGGCCATTTCAATGGGCCAGGGGTTGTTCATAAAACCTCCTAAGCTTAAAATAATGTGCACTTTACATTTCCCTAGCTCTAACTTAACTTTAAACTAGCACAATTCTAACACATGTCGACAAAAATTTGAATCTCATCATCCCTTATTGCGTTCAAGTTATAGATATGGTAAAGCATGTCTTCCTTAAAAACTCAATTTTTATTAGAATTAGTTTTTCGTAAAAAATGTTCAAAATGTTTGTGTTGCAATTTGTATTGTTATTTTACTAACTCGTCTAGGTCCGGCCACCTAAAAAAATTTTTAAGTACAATTTAGCCATGTTAAGACAACATATAAGGCCATAATTAAAAATAAAACTTTGCCATTCTAAAACATTTTTATGAGTTTGGCCTGCCATTAAATATATAAGAGCCGTAAGTTTATAATGAAATCTGAACGTTTTAAAAAAAAATCAAACAAATTTAGAGAGAGGGCTTAAATCTTCATTGCAAATTCGTAAAGGTAGGCATTACCCCCGCAAGTGTAAAATTGTCGATGTGCTAAACTATACCGGGATAGATGCATTTAGTATAAACACGAGATTTGTGCATACTTGCAACTGGCTGGTTGATATAGGTTATTATCAGGAATGTCTTTTCATTGTTTAAACTGTAATAGAATAAAAATATGTTTTACAAATTTTTCATTTTATGTAATGAATTTAATCCTAAATCAACACACGGAGATATACTTTTTACAAATTTAGTGATAATTATGTTTTATTTACATAGTAAAAGGTGTCGTACAACCAATATTTCGACTCCAGCTCAACAAAGAAAAGATTAGTAAAATCAAATTTGCCCCCGGTAATTTCATAACTATTTTTTTTATTTTATGTCTCAGTTACAATAATTTTTTGTAATGTAACTTCATAAAAAAAAATTTTACTTTTACATCCTATAGATGCAAAATACCTTGGTGCTCTGAGTAATACTTCCAACTTATATCTTATTGAAATATCGGAAGATCACCAGAGACTAAAGCCACTCGGTGTTATACAGGTTTTTTTATATATTTAATATTGGAATTAAGTTTATTTGGGCGAATCTAGTTACAATTCATATTAAAATTCAAGATCCTAAATAGCTAGAATACTTATTCCCTTATTTAATTATAGCGCAATAAATAAGGTAGGGCTTAGTACACCAGCACGTTTTTGGATAAATATTTTAGAATTCTCCTTAATTATTATAAACAATACAAGACATTATTTACAAGTAGGGCTTGATGCAACAAAAAGGGATGACAATTAACAATATTACACTTAATCAGAAACAAAACTAAAATATTTAACCAAAAACACCTAAGCAAAAACAAAAAAAAATTTTTTTTTACTATATCCCACGTGCTATTTAAAGCTTTTATCAGGCACGATTCTAGACCCCTTTTTGGGGGGGGGCAGTGCCCTCCAAAAAAGGTTAATATGGGATACATGTATATTTTTTGCCGTGACCGGAGGTCACGGCTCTATCTGCCTTTAAAGGTGGCAAAAAAAATTTTTCTGCCGCCCCACTAGTTTTTTTTTGCCACATTAAATTAAAAAAGCTAGAATCGGGCCTGGCTTTTATTATGTTAAGGAATAGATTAATAACAGAATAATATATTAATATAAATTAAAATATATATAAGTCTAACATTCGTGTTGATTTTAATGATTAATTATTTGTTAAGGTGGTCAGTTGGTATATTAGGAGTAAGATGCTAAAATAAGCCATAAATCTATTTATGAACCAAATGTTAGATCAACGATTTATCAAATTTCTTCAATAAAATTAATTTTAAACTTAAAATACAAAACCCTTTTTTATAGGCGATCAGAGTTCATTCGTTTTTGCAACGCAAATTTTAAAAATATAGAAAATTGTAAAAATAAAAATTTTTTTTTTAAATTTGAATGTCAGGAAATGTATTTTAAATATTAATAATTAAGTTTTGCAATTTTTTGTAGAAATGCGTTTTAAAGAGAAAAAATTATATTTATAAAAAATGATTTGAACTCTGATCGCGCCCATATATAAAACTCGTTTCACTCAGCTTTGTATTATTGGATTGATTTATTAGCTCAATTATACGATAAAGTCGTTTTCGTGGTCTCGCAACAGAATTCATCTGACCATGTACGAAGGACATATATTACGCTTAGTAACTCATCTCAATCAAGTGATTTATTGTAAGAAATCAACCTATAATTTGCAATTTGAGTCATATATGAAATTTTGTACAAGAACAACAAAGTTATATCAGCAAAGTATACTCTTTTTCTGCGTAATTGAGCTAGACTTACCTGAAAATTTTAATTTGGGGCGCTTATAGGTTCAAAGCTAGAAAATTATCTATACATTCATATGAAGGAGTCATATGTTGAAATGATTAAATTAGCTAGGTTTATATGGATTTAGCTATATGTAATAAAATTTCCAAATTCTATAAAAAAATATTGTTTAAACAATAGTTAAAAAATTTGCGATGAAAAATAAATTTGATTTTAAAATTTTTTTTGAAAAATGAATTAATTTGAACGCGCCCTTGGATGCTCACGCACGCCAAAAAAGGAAAAACAATTTTTTAAAATTTACAAATGTTTTATAAAAAGTTTTAAAAATTTAGAAAAACAATTTTATTTAAAGTTCTAAAATTAAAAATAAATACAATATGTATTTAAAACCCTGTAGAATATGCAGGTACACATTTTCTTGATAACATTTAGTTTTTAAAAACGAGTTTGTTTTTTTCCTCCCTCTAAAAAAATTTGTCAAGAGAAAATAATTTCAAAAAACCATATTTAAAAAATAACATTTAATAACATAAACAAATTTTAACTTCTTTGTCGGTATAATAGAATTATATAATAAAAAATTGTTAGTTTTATGCCCTCTTTTCAAATCCACCGTTTTTCTCAATTAATTCTAAACCTAAATTAAACAAAATTTTGCTTAAATTCTTAATGTTTTATACATTATTAGAAAATTATTTTAATTAACATATTTACAAAAATTTTAATTTGATTCATTTATATGTCGGATATTTATTTCCTCCGTTACAATTTTTTCATAGCCTCTCCTAAGCATGTAAAAAAAGTAAATTTTTAGTAACACAATTTGCCCTTAAGACTTGAAAACTAAAAAATATCAAAAGTAAGTTTTTTATAGATAAATTATTTAAACCTTAAAGTCTTTTAATAAAATTTATAAATTTTGCTTAATTTTAATAGATTTTTATGTAAAATTAAAATATTTAAATTACATAAATCAACAAAATGAATGTGTTTTAAAATAATAAATTTGTTTACTAATACAACTAAAAATAATGTAATTTTAAAATATATATTTAAATTAGTTACTTTGTAACATTTCTTCTGAAATGTAAATTAGTTTGAGTATCTTAAATACAAAATTGTCATTTTTAGCATTTTTTGCTTCCGATGTTTGGAGAAATTAAAATTTGTCCGGCGAAACGTAAAAAGTGGCCCATGGTTAATCTTTATTTTAATTAATTATTATATTATTTCCATTATACTTTTTGCCTTTAAAATTTTTTTGAAAACATGGGCGGCGACAACTGCATTTTGTAAAAATTTAAATGAACCTTGATGTCTCGTAGTCGGACTTTCATGTTGTTGTTTTTGTTGTTAACCCGTGCGCTTGAAAAGGGATGAGGGAGGCTCTGATGTGTGAGCGAGTTTGGAGGCGGCTAAGATGGGGTTTGTCCATAGATCTAGGGGATTTATGGAGGTCCCACGCGAGAGGCACGATAGCCAATGTATAAGATTATCAGTCGCTTCTTTGCAGTCGATGCACTTGTCGTCTGTTGTAGACGCGACTACGGAAGTCTGCTAGTAGATAACAGAAGCCTGCTCTTCAACAAACGCCATTTAAGAAAAGTTGTGTTTGAAGCTCTCTGCTAAGGCCATCTAATTCATATTTTATAACAGGGAATATTGAAAATAGCGCTTTAGTACCGAAAGACGCGATAATCGACTATAAAATAGTTTTCGAATCCACACATACACATTTTCAATTTAACAAAGAAACAAGTTCAATTTTGATTTGACAATTTTTTTAACATTCTGTTTTAATTATAGGCATATGGACAGACCAAGGCAGATACAGTCAATATTTTTTGCCCCCTTTATTTATTATAATGTAAATAGTAAGTACGGTAGGGCAAGCACCAAATAAGTTAACTAATTTTATGTTGAAAAATTTTTTTTGAGCCTATAGTTGAGTATTATAATTAATTTGCGTTTCATGATTAATATTTATACAGGCCTTTTTATGTAAAAATATTTAAAAAAATTGTCTTTAGCTCTTGCAAACACCATTCTTAATTAATGGAATTTTCTTTGGTAATTTAAAGGTACCACAAATACATTCTATATTTAAATAATATACTGATTTCTAAAAAATTAAATGCTATTTCGTGGTGAACTTTTTTTTATTGGAGATCAATTTTACAGTTTACCCTAAAAAAGGTCAGCTTTGATAGCACAGGTCAACAAATTTTTGAAAGTTTAGAGATAACTACAGAGATCAATCCTATCTTAGGAAATAACAAATCCGTTTACCGTTCCTAATCAAGCTTAGTTAGTCAGTTATAAACAATTTTTTTAAGAAAAGGTTAAAAAACCAAAAAAGAATCAAAAACAAAAATAAATAAAAACTTTAATTTTGCATATTCACAATAGTTAAACTGTTAATATTAAACTTCAAATAATATTTTAGTTAAAAACCGACAATATATCGTGTCGAATTTAAGTTTGGACGCGAAATATTTTGTATTATCTAAATGCCGATGTAAGAGCTTGATATAATGATAAAAAAATTTTCCATATAGTGATTAAAAAAATAAGTTACAAGGGATTTTAATATGCAAAAAAAATCTTTAATGTTTTTCTTTTAGGGTAATTTAGATCTGTCAATTTGGTCAAAAAAGGCCATTTTTCGTTATAGACGGATCTAGGGAGCCAAAGACGGAAGAAACTAAGAAAAACGAAAAACATATATGAAATTAGGCCATCGAATGCATTCTTTTATGTTTTCATAAAATTCACGTTTATGTCATAAATTTGTTGACCTATGTAGTTATGAAAAACGTCAACCTTAACTTAGTTTATTTATCCATAATTAGTGCATAGCTGAAAAAGATTTTCTATTTTAAGAATACTCCGGTAAATTTATATTAATGAGAGTTGCAGAGTTAGAAATTAATATTGCGCAAATAGAATAGATAAAAGCTTATGCCCTTTTTTATTTTTAATTTTTATTTTGAGATTTTTGGCGTTTTATATATAATTAATTATAAATATAATTTATTGGTGTTAGTTAACAAACAGAATCTTAATTTGTGTAAATTAAATAAAATGGGCTCTTTTGGTTTTGAAGCCTAAATCTTTAACAAATTGTTAAACGAATCAAAAATAATTTTATTTCACTGAGTTTTAGTTAGCATAGGGCAAAAAATTTGAATATAAATTTTGTAAAATATTTTCTTTTTAAAAATACATAGCCAGAGTAATCTAAAAATTAGTATATATAATATTTTAATTTAATTCTTTCCTTCATATTTTACATATACTACACAGGTCAACAAATATCAATGTCAGAAACGTGAATTTTATGAAAACATAAAAGAATGCATCCTCGTGATGGCCTAATCTCATACACATTTTTTGTTTTTCATAGTTTCTTCCGTCTTTGGCTCCTTAGATCCGTCTATAACGAAAAATGGCCTTTTTTGACCGAATTGACAGATCTAAATATAACGTAAAAATAAAAAATTTAAAATTTTTTTTTTTGCATATGAAAATCCCTTGTAACTTATATTTTTAATCACAAATAATGGAAAAAAAATTATTAATATATCAAGCTCTTACATCGGCATTTAGATAATATAAAATATTTCGCGTCCAAACTTAAATACGACACGATATATTATCGGTAATGAAAATATTAGTTGAAGTTTGAATTTAACTGTTTAACTATTGTGAATATGCAAAAATAAAATTTTAATATATTTTTGTTTTTGAATCTTTTTTGGTTTTTTGACCTTTTTTTCTTAAATTTCCTTTGTTTATAACTGACTAACTAAGTTTGATTAGGAAAAACGGTAAACGAATTTGGCATTACCTATGATGGCAGGTTTGATCATGTAGTTAACTCATAACTTTCAAAAAATTGTTGACCTGGGCTATATATCCTGTCTTTTTATAATTACTTAATTATATTTAACCTTGTTAATTATTATTATTATTTTATTAAAGCTGATATTTTAAATAAAATTTTTAATCACTAAAAAAATTGACATTGGGATGTGTTCAGATTGCACTTTTTACAAACTTTTTGACGATCATCAGAGTTTTAGTTTAATGTTGGCATTTATTTAATTTACCCAGCTTTTTGGCTTTAATATTGAACGGGCTTGCAGGGTTATACTAGAATACGTTAATAAGCTCTCTGACCGGGCCGGGGAACATTCTAACTCATACAAAAAACCCGTTAAATTTGAATTACTTAAAATCCTTAGTATTACACAGGTTGACAAATATCAATATCGGGTAAAAGAAGTTTTTGACAATGAAATCCCCACAGGGCTCTAATCTCATATATTTTCCATTTTCCAAATTTCGTAGGCCTTCGACAAATTCTGCCACGTCATAAAAAGACCATTAACCAAGTTGACAGATTTTGGGACCTCGAGAATACCCTAAAGAGAAAAAACTCTAAAAAAATCACTTGTGACATATATTTTTTATCTCAAATAATGAGAACAAAGTTTTCAAATATATTTACTTACATCAACATCTAGATTATAGAATATTTGGCATCCCAACCTAAATACCAAACGAAATGTTATCCGTTTTTATTAAAAATATCATTTAGAAGTTTGAATTTAACAGTTTAGCTGTTGTGAATATATAAAAAAAATTTAATTTATTTTTGTTTTTGAATGTTTGTTTTTAATTTTTTTTTTAATTTTTAATATTTATAGCTGACTTACATAGTTCAATTAGAAAAAACGGTAAACGAACTTAAAAATCCCTATGGAAGATTTGCTACCCTCAAAAATTTGTTGACGTGTTAAAAAGGGATTTATAATAGAATATAGTTATATTGATCAGTCACCATCTAATATAAAACCTTTGTCAACTAGCTCATTTGAACATCCCTGTCTTACACGCATTACGTTTTGGGTTAGAATTCGTGCATAAGCGTTGTTTTTCTTCGCAAATTAGTACACAATTTATTTTGAAGCTGCTGAGTGGAATAGGCCCTAAACGATATGCCTATAGAAGCCTATGCTAAAAACCTAGGTCGCCGGCGTGCGAGTTAATCTCAATATTAACACGTCGGGAATATCAAGTGTTTTGCTTGGGTTGAAAGAGCCAAAGCCCTTAACGGGTATGGGGCCCCTATATGGGGAAAAATATTTGGGAACCTAAAACTCAATTGTTTATTATATTAAAGTTTATTTGTTAATCATAGATACTCGAAGAATTTTATTAGCTACAGATAAATACCGAGTCTTATCGTTACACGAATCAATTATATATGAATACGCCGAGAGTTAACGGTGTGCCATGAATATTGAAACCCATTGTGAATATTTAATATAAGATCATTTATATCAAATTGCACCAACAAGTCAAAAAATTGCATGAATTTTGTTAATATATATCTAAATTTTTTCATAGGGGCGCGTTAAGTTCATTCGTTTTTCGAAAATTTCAATATTTTTAAAGATAAAATAACCATTTTTTTATGATATTTACTTTCACCCGAGGCTGGTTGCTCTAAATTTATTTAAAAGTTTTATTAGAATTATATCTTTATCCAAATAACTTTAGCTCATTATTATTTCAACAGGAATCTTTTAACGCTTATAAAATTTTTTAACTTATATATATTTGAAATAAAATTTAAAAAACCCCCAATGAAATTTGAACGCGCCCTTATTAGCGGGCATTAGAAAAGAATATTTTAACCGGGGTTTACATTCTTAGGTTATATACATACATGCGCCCTGAATTTTTTAAAAATCTAATGAATCATTTTTATAAATAGACTTCTCAGAAATTTCTCTTCACTATAATAATTATCAAACCATTGTTAAATTCAATGCAGTAGAGTTATTTTAATTTTCAAAATAAATATTGATGCCTTTTGTGATAGAAAAAAGTATACTACATAAACCCCTGAAGTCAAATATATTGTTTGATTTTAAATTAAACAAACATAGTTCAACATTTTCAAATGTGGCGATAAAATTGTATATTTTTAATTCGAGTGGCATAATTGTAAAACTTCAATTATTTTTAAAGTTTATAGGCTACAACTTTGAGAACGGGTGGGCCAATTAACTAAGCGCAATATAAGAAAATTAATGTGCATTTAAGTGTGGGAAGCTACTTTTGTTAGTACAGAAGAAAACAATTCTTATTTTCCGCCATACCAGTCACAAAGTAACCAACTTGCATAAACAAATTTTATTTATAGAGATTCATTTGCGCATAATGTATAAATAGGGAACCAATGTAAAATCCAAAAGGGTTAAAAGTAGGACTGGAAATGGGCTTTTTTTAACAAGTTTTTGAGTTTTTTTCCACAAATGCCCATAAACTCGTGGGCATGGCAAAAGCCTTTTTCCTGAAAAAAAAAAAACTCCTAGGAGCTTTACGAAAAAATAAACCACCCAACATTATTATAAGAATCATTTTTCGAAATTATTTTTAAGAAAACAAACAATGGGCTTTTTGGGACGCTTTTTAAGAGCCACTTTTTGGGGCTTTTTTTTGCCCCTTTTCTTAGAAAGAGCTTTTTTGAATTCTTATTTTGGCCCTTTATTTGTAGCTCCCTTTCTTTCTTAAAGTTTTGGGGGAAAAAATGAGTCAAAGTTTTTTGGCTCATTGTTTTCCCAGCCTGGTTAAAAGCACATTTACCTTGCCACACATTCAAAAAGTTTTATGTTTAAAGATTTTGAAACGAGAAATGAAAAGGGCCCTGGTTGTATTCTAGGCTCATAGTCATTTGGCATAAAAACCACACGTTTAAATATTTGGGAATTGAGTCACAGTAAGCTAGGCCCGGTCTGTCCATGTAGGCAATTGCTTGCCCGACACCCGGTCTGTCCATGTAGGCAATTGCTTGCCCGACAACCAATTTTTTAATGTTGAGGGCGCCGTTTTATTGCAAAAAGGTGGTTCTATGGGTCGATTGTTTTTGAATATAATTAATTGGCCAAATGAAGATATCAAATAAATAAAGTAGAGTAAGATAGCATATATTTTAATATCACAAATCAACAAATATCAATGTTACAATAAATAAGTTCATGAAAACGTAAAGGCATGCATCCCATGATAGCCTTCTCTCACATATGTTTTCCGTTTTTCATAGTTTCTTACGCCTAAGGCTCCATAGTTCCGTCCACATCGAAAAATGGCATTTTTTGATCAAATTGACAGATTTTAATATACCCTAAAAAGAAAAATTTTAAAATCTTTTTTTCATATAAAAATTTCTTGTAACCTATATTTATTATCTAAAATAATGAGAAATAAATTTTATTAGTATATCAAGCTCTTACATCAGCATTAATACAAAATATTTCGCTTCTTAATTTAAATACTACATGATATATTATCGGTTTTTTATTAAAATATTATTTGAAGTTTTAATTTAACAGTTTAGCTGTTTTGAATATGCAAAAAAAATTTCAATTTATGTTTTTGAATTTTTGTTTTTTTGACAATTTTCTAAAATTTTCATTGTTTATATATAGCTGACTAACTTAGTATGATTAGAAAAAATGGTAAACGGATTTGAAAATCCCTACCTAAGTTGGCAGGTTTGATCTTTGTAGTTCATAACTCTCCAATTTGTTGACCTGTGTAATAAGATAATATAGCCGTTTACTATTACATTTTTGTTTAAATTATGAACATATTTTTTAAATGACAGCCAGACCTTAATTTATGCGTTATACATTACCAAATCATATTATTGTATTTTAGAAAAAGCGAATAGAATAAACAAGCCGCTTGATAAATATTTGGTTTTACAAAAAATATTTCATATGTAAGGATGTCTCATTTTGTATTCTTTTTTTCGAAAGATTAAATAAAGCATGGTTCATTGTAACCTTAAAGCATTTTGCATTACCATTTTGGCGCCATTGAAAGAACGCGTTAAAAGCGTTAATTATAGAAACCCCCTTTGTTATCAATATTACGAAACAATTTAAATTATAAAAAGACACGCTAAATCAAAAAAACTTTAAATGTATCCGTCAATATATTAATTTGTCCAAATAATGCATAAGCAGCTTGGGAACGCCTTCCAGTTAATCTATACCAAAGCTAGTACAAATAAAACATTAATCTATATCCATAAGCGCGCCCAATAACCCATTTAGGTTGCTTTGAGTAAAAAGCTCGGGTGTAAATATTAAATGGGTACGGCTCGCATTTTACTCTTTATAACCTTTGTCATTCAACAAATTAACACCACGCCTTCAACACGAAACCCATTCTAAATCGGCTCACACCAAAAGTTCTTTCTATTTAAAAGAAATTAACTATGACTTCTTTTAAGACAAATGACCTTGAGCGCTTGCAAGCTTGTGTCGTGTTATACACTTAATATTAGCGTTGTGCGTGGTTAATATATGATATGGAGACCGCCAACATCTTCTAACCTTGTCCATTTTTTCTAAAGACTAGCTAGGATTAACTAAGGCAATGGGTGTTATATCGCACTTAACCCTGCTACTTAATTTAACATTTTGATGTTACTAATATCTGATAAATGATTTTTTTTTAATTTAGTTAGTAAATTATGTTGTATTATTACATAAGTCGCTGCAATGAGTAAAAAAAGATTATTATGACAATGGGGGAAAATAATCTCCATGATGGCCTTATTTCATAATTTTTTGAAATTTTATTTAATCACAAAAATTGGCGACTTTTTGTAAAAAAGTGTTCAAGTCAAAAGGTAAAAACTTTAAAATTTTTAATAATTTTAAAATTTAAATGAAATGAATCTGAATGCGCCCAAATGTTTGTATGGCAGCGGCTAGTGAAAAAACAAAGTTTTGACAAAAAAAAATTGCACCTATTTGAATAACATTGAGGCGGCTAATGCGAAAATTTTTAAAAAATTTAAAATATTTAAAAAAAAAATTTTTTTTTCAATTTTTGTTAGGCATATCCTAAGAAGACCAAAAAACTTGAATTCTCATTTTTAGATATTAGCCGTTAAATTTTTTTTTATTTTAGAGCACATTCAGACTCAGTTCATTTTTTATAGCATTTAAATAGTTTTTCTGAAAGAAAAAGTTATAAAAAAATTTGAAAAAAAAATTCAAAAAATTTAAAATTTTTAAAATTTTTTAAAAATTTGAAATGAGTTTAAACGCACCCTTAAAATTGTTTTTTTTTAATTTTGAAAAGAGTATTAGCCGCAGCCTATTTTATAATAGGGATATAAAAAATTTTTTTTATCTTTGAAATATCTAGTTTTATGGTAAATAATAGCCAAATATAATTTTTTATTTTAAAATATTTTTTTTATGAAACTTTCTAAATATGTTCTACTAGACCTAATAACACGATTTGATAATAAAATTGATACAAATTTATTGACATAATTTATTTAATGTTTTATGGAAAATAAAAATTTAAATTTTTCAGATTTTTTTCTACTTTGTGTCAAATAAAATTTGCAATATTTTTAATGATAACTTACATTAATCTATAATTAAGGGTGCGGTGCGTTCAGACTCGTTTTATTTTTTTAAAAATTTTTAAAAATTTCGAATTTTTTGAATTTTTATTTTTCAAAATTTTTGAAAACTTTTTTCAGAAAAACATTTTAAATGCTAATAACCAAAATTGGCAACTTTTTGCAAAAAAGCGTTTAATGTCAAAAGGTAAAAATTTTAAAAATTTTAAAATTTTTAAAAAAACGAACTGAGTCTGAACGCGCCCTAAAGAGCACGTATTTCTTTTCAAAATAAAAAATAAAGACTATAGCCTTAGGGCTTTTAAAATTATAAAAGTTTAAATGTGGGGTTTGAATAGACCCCACTATAGCATTCGCGTACGAATTTCTCACCATACCATTCGTGGTTTAAACCTATAGGTAGTGTCTTATAGATTTTTTGTGACAATGTAATCCATTAAAATGTGTTATTTAGGCATAATTAAAGCGTCAAAACAATACATTATTTACAATTTATACATTTATTTTTATTTTTAAGAAAAAAAATATAGCTAGACATGGCCTAATCTTTAACCTTTTTTATTAAATTAAATTTAAGCATAAATTATGATATAATAATCGTTTATAAACAAAACAAAAAAATACAAAATTTAAAGTAAATAAATGTGTTTTTTACATGTGTTGCCGTTGAAGACTGCTATTGTGCTTGGCTTAATATTAAAATTTAAAACGACATACTTTTTCAGTTTGTTTGTTTGATTTGTCTTATAATGGAATTTTAATGAAAATGGCTAAGATCAATCTGCTTTTAGAATGTTGTATCTTTTAAATACATGATGCGTTCTACATTTATTAAAGATTTTCTCGAATGTCAAAACAAATACAGATATTTATTTAATACAATTTATGGTAAATTTACTTACTATTTATATTTAAGTTAAATGGTATCGCGGATTAAATGAAATATAAAACATTAACAAGCTTTTTTGATATATTATTTGCCTTCATTAGTATAAAACATGCCCTCTATCAACAATGATTGGCCGCTAAAATTTAAATATTGTTTTAATACGATAATTAATAGTAAATTTTCATATCCTTATATCTTAAGATCATATTGAAATGCTTAAAATGTCTTCAAAAGATAAATATGATAATCGTTCATCTTATAATAATTTAAAGCGTGAGCTAGATATTAGTGATGAAACCTATAACCCCAAAAAAGCTCATTATGAAAATAATCGTTATAAAGTAAAGGAGGAAAATATACCAATTATTTCTTCAGTTGTTAAAAAAGTTATAAAAAACGATGTCAAAATAGGTTTGTTACTAGGTTCCTTATTTTTTAGATAAATGGCATAATGATGAAAGACCTCAAAATTATGAAAGATCTTCTCAAAATCACCATTTAAACAATGTAAAAAACTATTTTTTGTTAAGTTTTAGTTGAACTCCTTGAGAGAATGGACAGAACATGTTAGTAGGACTGGGCGCAAATATTACTTTAATATGAGAACTGAAATATCACAATGGGAAAGGCCACAGGCTCTGACAGAAAGGGAGACTTATCAGAAAATGAGGTAATTTGAGTTGATATATATGATATTTGTTCAGAATTGGGTGCTAATAATATTTTTAGGGCTGCCAGAATTCAGGAAAGGGAAGGTAGCAAATTGTCTAATGCTTATATTTTGAATGATAAAAGAAGGATTGAAGGTAAACTAACATTTAAAATTTTTTTGCTATCCTTAAAGTCATTTAGAGATTTATTTATAGGGGGATCTAATATTTTTAAACATTTCTCAGTACTTAAACCTAATTTTTGCTCAAGTATATAAAAAGAGACACATTATGAATAAAATATAAAATTATATAAGTTTTCTGCACTTATTTGATGATAAAAACACCATTTTTTAGCTCTCTGTTTATTCTAAATTTAATTGTATAAAAATCAATTTGTGTATCATTTAAAACAATCAAATTGAGTTAATTATATGCAACTTATGTAATTGTATTATTTTACCCAGGTACAATAATACGTTTTGCATTGAGTATATTAATATTTGAAAAATTACACAATTTTTGGTAATAGCAACATGTTGGCCATTCATAAAGCCTTTTACCTATAAAACTTTTTTATTTTATATAATACAAAGTATAACCTTAACATTATTAATATTTGCCTAACTAACTTTTTTATTGTATAAACTTTCATTATACAATAGGATTATAAAAGTTATTGTCCTCCTTATAGTTAAATGAGTTACTTTAAACCTCTAAAATTTGGCTTTTTAACAATTTTTAATTACAATTTTTACAAAGTGATAAGGGTACCAATAATGGTCCTAAAACTAGGGATTTTTTGATTTTTTATATTACAGGTGAGGAAATAACAATAAAATTATATATAATTGAAGTCTTACAAAGATATACAAATTTTTACAGTTTTTTTTCAATCTGTGTTATATCCTAAAAATAGAAAATTGGGTTATGATGCAATTGATATTTTTAAAAATTTATAAAAAAAAAAATATTAATACAGAGGTAAATGGTAACACAAATTTTTTAGAATAAATTTTTGAAGTACTATCTTACAATATTAACTTTAATAAAATATAATTGGTTTTAATGTTAATTAAACAACTCTTTCTTTTTTCTAAAAACAAAATAAAGCTAAACTTATGTCTTATTAAAGATTCAGTTAATTGTTAAAAGCTATAACTTTTTTTTGAATTTCAATAAATAGCAAAAATGCCCATAATATTTAAATATTTTGTTTTTGTACATATATGTTTTTTAGTAGTTCTTAATGACCATATTAGTTTGTGCCATGTTGCTGGATGTTTTTTGTGCATTCTTTTATTTGGATTTTTGCATTTCATTAATAGAGAAAAGTGTATATGAACAAACTTCAGTATCTGAATTGCGGAAACCACGTCTTCTACCAAATGATCATACAAGTCCTAACAGGGAAAGAATTATTTCCAATAGAAATAGAAATGATCTAAAAGGCTATGATAGTTCAAGTATATATATAAAAATATTTAATATTAATCTCTAACTATTTTTGTGATTTCTTAAAAATAGTTAAATACTTTGTTTTTTCTATTAGGAAAAATATTTATATTGAAAACTTGAATATTTTATTCAAGCCCACTCATTAGTCAATTGGGGCAAAAATGTATATTTAATAATAAAATTTATATCTGCTTACTTTTTCTATAAAAGTTTATTTTGTTTTGGCCCATTAGATTTATTTAAACGATCAATAGATTATCTTTAAATTATTTATTTTTGGAATATTCTGGTTAAGGTTTAAATTTTGGGCAATTAAGCTTGGTTTAAATTATTAAAGATTAGCTGGGCATTAAAATATTGATTATTGGGTATTCTAAGCACGTTTTTATTTGTAGAATAACTTTATTAACATTGAATTATACCTTTTATATTTAAAAAAATATCTTTGTTTTGCTATTATTATATTAAAAGCACCAAATGTAAAATCTTTAGGAGTTCAATTAAACACTGCTTCTCATATTCAACCTATGATGCAAGTTAAAACTGCATCTAATTATAAATCATCAACTACGAAAGATGCAACCCTTTACTGTGATAACAAATCTAAAACCACAAGTTTCCATCGCCCTCAACATAATAATGAACATTGTTTTAATTCTCCCCAATTAAAGAATTCAAATTCACCCGTACGTCCAAGGCTTACACAACATTCTACTAACGAAACCTTGTCAAATAATGATCATAGAAATTCAAAGATGACAGAGCAAAGCAATAAAAAACTGTCTTCACCTGCTTTAGCCAATTCATTACAATCCAGGCCTCCTACCATTAATTCCACTATAAACGTGGTTAGGCAATATCAGCCCTCACACAGCATTGCTACTTCAAATGCGCATAGGCAACACAATTCTACATCTACCCCAATCACGAATGCGTCACCTAATAGTAGTTCTGCTAAATACAACTTGCAAAAAGGTTTTTATATTATGATTACAGTTGTTTCGAATTATATATAAATTTTACTTCTCTAATTTAAATTCATTATTGATGTATACAATTATATTTCAAATAATTAGCCTTACACAACTTGCACCAAGCCATTATGTCGTCCCATAAACCCTTGACAAAAGAGAGTATGAGAATTATTTTAATTTTAATCCGCATTCACATATGTGGAATACATATATTAACTAGCACATCTTGGTTTTCAAATATTTATAATTAATTTTATGTTTTTAATTATTAAATAAATCTTTTGGTTCACAATAACAGTATATAAGAATAATAAGAAAATTTTATTTCTTAATTTATTGTTGTTTAGGTAATTTTAAGAATCATTTATACGTTTTAAAATAATAATCTGTTGTGGATATAAAGATTACATGGGGCTCCTATAATGTAATTTCAATCCTAAATGGCTGTGGTCTGTACCATTCACTAATAAAATAAATTATATTCAATTGTTTGTGAATACGCTTAACAAATTTTTTATATTATTAACACTAAAAAAATTAAACAGGTCATATTAACGTTAGTCATTCAATTTTTCTGCAATTTCAATCACTGGCCACAGCCTAATGGCGATTTTATTAATATAATTTTCATATTGGTGAGACATTATTTTATAATTACAATCAACCTATAGGCATAAGCCCTCACGGCGAAGAACCGATGCCTTCCTACAGCAAGGGCTCTAAAATATCCTCGTCAACCTTTCCTCAGGTCCCTACAAGTAAACTCGATATTACTGGAAACAAAAAAGCCCCAAGCTCCCGTACCAGTTCACGCGCCAGTAGTAAAACCACGCCTTCATGTTCTAGCTTACACAATCAGTTACTTGCTGACGATGAAGACCTAGACTTAGATGATGGAAATGATAGGGACATTATTGTCCTATATCCATCGTCTCATACGAAAACAAATCGAAGCAAAAAACCAATTATTAATAAGCAGTATGCTGCCATAAATGACAATGCCGTTTTTCCTACTTCCCAATCAAATTTTAACAATAATAGATCTTCTGATTCAAAGAGCCGGCCCTTTGCTTTTTCTCCATACAAGCCCCCACAACAAAATAAATCTTGTACTTCGACACCATTATCTAAATTAGGTATATTCATGACCTACACCATTTTACATATCATTACAATATCCCTTAAATTGTTTTTTAAAAGATTATTTATGTGTGAATATCCTGATTAACGCTATTATATTTAACTTGCAATAACTATTATTACATTAAAAGATCATAAAATGCATCTACAACCTCCGTCACACAATGTTTCCCATTCTAAACAACCTATAGACGAAGAGATTGATTTAGTTGACATGAGTCAAAGTAGCCTTAGTTCCCCTGGCAGTCCTAGCCCTTTGCAAGACATTGAATCCATCTCTCCTGCCTCATCAGCCTACGAAGATGAGTTTGATAGTGCTAATATCGGCAATAAAAATAGTCATTTATTTGCTGACAAAGGAAAAACCACATACACCGGAGATAAAAAGGGTACTCGATTATTTTAATTAATGTGGAAAATTAGTTTTTCTACTGTGCGTGTTTTATTTATATATTTATAGTATTAAATTAATAGCTTAATGTAGGAAATATGACATTATCAAAACGGCTTGCCTACTCCTTTGATATTTACAGTATCCCGTATTTATTATTTTTTAGATATTTTAAGGAAAGAAAAACCGGTCCCCCAAACCTTATCTTTAAGCATCGATAAACACGATAAAAGACCTTCCACCATTTCAATACCGAATATTAAGGAACCCCTCTTTGTTTCTAATAAGGTTGGGATCCCTATTAAAGATTTTGCTCCTTTATTAATAACTTCGGGGGACAAGGCTGATACCACAATGCCCTCTTTGCAAGATTATGCCATTTGCCATGGTCAGGAACAAATAACTGGGTATGTTTTTAATTAAGGTTAATATATTAATATTAAAATAACATTATTTATGTGAAAATAGCATGCGTTGTACAATAGTTTACTTAATTTATATCAGTTGAAAATGGAAAATATTTTGAAAAAAAATTTAAGGCTTAAAATTTGGTTTTTTGATAATTTGAAAAATATTACCCATTTAAAAAATTATTTTTTTATATTTTTGTTAAAAACTTAGCCATCTTGTTAGTTTTTTAGCTTAATTTTAGTTTTCCTAATATTAATTTATAAAATCGTACATGTAATAACTCTTCTTTTTTTAGTCTCTTTAAAAGTTTGTGCACCGCCTTTCCTCTCCCATCAAGCCTTGATGAGCAACAACAGTATTTAAATGCTTCCTTCGACCCCCTTTTACCTCCTATAAACACACCGTCACAACCTTCTCCTCTGTTGCCCTTGTCTGACACTAGCATTTCAAGTATTTTAAATTTCTACCATATTAATTTATTTTAACTCTTATTGTTAGGTTTTTTATTTTATTTTTTATTAAAGGTTTTTTGTGTAATATATAGAATTTGATTTTTGTTTTACCGTTATGTTTTTATATAACATCAACAAATTTTGACCCTTATGAGCTCACTTCAAAGACCACTGCCATCTTTAGGATTTTCAATATCGTTCGCTCTTTTTTCTAATCAAACTTTCTAAATCAGCATAAACATGGAAAATTTTTTAAAAAATATTAAAAAACAAAAAAAAATATTTAAACAAATTATTTTTATATATAAAGCTGCTAAATTCAAACTTCCAATAATTTTTTTTTAAACCCGAGTCCTATTTAGGTTGGGGTGCCAAATATTTACCTAAATAATTAAAAATTTAATTTCTTCTTTATTAAGATTTAAAATGTAAGTTACAAGTGATTTTAACATCTTAATTTTTTCTATTTAGGTTATTATTAATGTCGCAACCTGTCAATTTGGTAAATTTGGCCGTTTTTCGATACAAACTAAATAGCCAAAGGAAAAAAATTTGGAAAACGGAAAATATATACAAGGTAAGACTATCATGTAACACAGGTCACAAACATCAATGACAGGAATAAGTTTGAAAACTTAATAGCATACATTCCCATGATGGCCATTTCTCATATATATTTTCTTTTTTCGTAGTTTCTTCCTCCTTAGATCCGTCCATATTAAAAAAATGGCTTTTTTGACCAAATTGACGGTTTTGCGACCTCAAAAATACCCTAAAAAGACAAAATCAAGAACCTTTATTTTCATATAAATTTTTGTAACTTATATTAATCCTCTCAAATAATGAGAAATAAATTTTTTTAGTATATTAAGCTCTTACATCAACATATGAATAATACAAAATATTTCATCCAAACTTAAAATACCATACATTATCGGTTTAATATAAAAATATTATTTGAGGTTTGAATTTAACAGTTTAACTAAATTTTTATTGTTTTTTTGTTTTTTTTGAAATTTTTTTAAAAATTTCAATGTTTATAGCTGACTTAATAAGTTTCATTAAAGACGGGAAACGGATTTAGAAATCCTTAAGATGGCAGGTTTTGTAGTTAGCTCATAACTCTCAAAAATTATTTGACTGTGTTAAATTCTACAATTTACATTCTTTTTTTCACTCATTGATTTTTGTCAGACCTGTGTTATAGCTACTTTAACATATACGTTTTATTAAATTTACTTTTATATAGCTAAATATGATGGATTACCCTCCACTCAACAATCACTATTGTTTCTATCCTCAAACTACTTACCTTTAACGTTTACACCCATATTTCGAAAATGGTCGAGGCCTTTCTCTAAGGATTTTCAAGATATTTCTTCACCCGTATTAGAGCCAAATAAACAAAATGTATTATTGAGTCAAGATACCCCACCCGTTGTTGAAAATAATGACACCAAAGAGTTGGCGATAGCAAGCACTTACTTATTAGGTCTTTCCTCAAAACCTCTAAACCAAGCCAGTTTAACCTCTAACAATAACATCTCTAACCAAGTTTTGTTACCCCCATCTCTAACCGATTTCGAAACTTGTAAATTAAAACTTCGCTCACTCTTAAGCACGAGCGATTCCTTAGGGCCACCAAATAAGCAATCTAAAATCCTTGATAATAATTTACTTCTTTCTACTAAATTTGAACCAACGCAGTCTCACATTCAAAGCTTTCTTAAATGCGATGCCTTTGAAATGGAAGCTAAAGTGATTTACTACCTTTTTTATATTTTAATTGTTATTTTCATTTTCTAGATACAATCTTTTTTGTTATTTTCATTTTCTAGATACAATCTTTTTTGTTAAATTTTTTGATTATAAAAAGAATGTATACATGTGTTCTTCTATATTATTAAAAAACCTTTATTTTTTAGTTAAGCATATTGTTTGTTTTAGTTGAATCACCTTTTCACTTTCTTTTTACTTGATAAAGAAGACTTGGTGGATTTTTTATTTTATTTAATAATTTATATTAATATATGCACTTTCATAATTAATATTTTTAATTAGCTCAGCGTGATCGAGGTTTCAAGGCTGCATATTATTTATATCAATTTTTTTTGAAATTTTTAGATCGTTTGGGGTAAAGTTCTTTATAAAAACAATTTTTTTTGCTTATATTAATTTATTATAATTATACATTGTTAAAAAAATATACACATAATAATCAACCAGACTTAAGATACCATTCATTATTCGAAGTTATAGTATAGTGGGAACTTTGGAGCCTGTTATTAATTAAATTAATTTAAAAAATGTTAAAACATTAATGATTTTTGAAAAATAAAACATGTTATATAAAAATTAAAACATTAATCGTATACATAAAATAACATTTTGTATAACCCAAATATGTATGTTGAAGATTAATAATCCTAAAAATTTAATTGCATAAAAAAATTAAAGATACAGTTTTGAAGATATCATTTTTTATAATGATTGTCACACGACATTAAAGGTGATTTTTTCGATTTTCTGGATTTTTAGGGCCTAGACCAGAAATTTGAAAAAACACAGTAATCATTATTTATAAGGTTATATTATGTATAGTTCACTGCAGCTTTATATATTTCATAAAAACTATCATGAATTTTTGTAGACTTGTGTTAAATAAAAAAAAGTTAAAATGATCTGAGATGGGCACTTACACAGGTCAACAAATTTTAATGTCATAAAAAATAAGTTTATGAAAACATAAAATCATACATTCCCATGATGGCCTTATCTCATGTATATTTTCCGTTTCGTTTTTCCGCCTTCGGCTCCTTAGATCCATTTATATTGAGAAAAGGCCTTTTATGGCCAATGACACATTTTGCGATCTCGAGAGTACCCAAATTTAAGAATCTTTTTTTTTTCATTAAAAAATCCCTTGTAACTTATATTTATTATCTCAAATAATAAAAAATAAATTTTTTTATATTAAGCTCTTACATCAACATTTAGTAATAAAATTTGCGTCCAAGCTTAAATACCACACGATATACTATCGGTTTTTAATAAAAATATTATTTGAAGTTTCAATTTAACGTTTAGTTGTTGTAAATACGCAAAAAAAAATTTTTAATTTATTTTTGTTTTCAATTTTTTTTTGTTTTTTTTTTACATTTTCAATGTCTATAGCTGACTTGCTAATTTGATTAGAAAAAAACGGTAAACGGATTTGAAAATCTTTAAAATGGCAGGTTTGATATCTGTAATAACTCAAAAATTTGTTGACCTTTGTTATAGAAAAATTAGCTTAGTTATAGACAGTTAATTCTGTTTAAAAAAATGCTAATGTCAATATTTTTTATGCGTTTTGAATTTAAAATAAACAATAAAAATTACGTCTATGGGAAACATTTTGAATCAGTCAGGCCTGAATTAATTCACAAATTTGTCACCAAATATACAATAAAATGTGTAAAATTTGATAAAACATTTTCGCAGAAAAAGAATTTTTTACATAAAAAAAATTTTTTAAGATAGTTTATTTAGTTGCTGATTGATGGACCTATTTAGTTAGCCGAATATAATGTATTTTTTTTAAGCATTAAAATTTCAAAATGTAAAACAAACTCCCTTGCCCAAAAAATCGGTGTATGAAATCTTAAAAAACATTTTATAATATAATAATAAATTTAATTTTTGTGAGTCTATCATTTTTCTCATTGTAAATTGACTAAATTTACTTTTTTGAACAGATAGATAAAAATGGGGTATGAGAAGGAAATATATTGGCAGCACAAAACTATTAAAAGCTTAGCTCATTTTTTTGTTGAACCGTGAAATTTTCAAACCTGTTGGCTGATTGATTTATTGATCCTCGCTGTTATGGTTAAATTTATTTTGAAAAAAAATGTGCCTTATCTAAATGAATAGAAAAAAAGGTGTCAGTCTTTTAATCATTATTCATTAAACTCCGCCTGAATTTTTTTTTATTATTTGAGGCCTTTTTTTCCGGCCCAGCCACTCGCCCGTTTAGCTTAGACCCGTTTTAAAAAAATATAATTTGTTAAATATTAAATGATTACATAAACATCTTAGTATTTGCAAATTTTCATCTCCTCAAATAGTCCAAAGACTTATTTATTTTTTTATATACAGTCAACTCAGACCTTCATGGAAAACATACTAAATTTTGCTAAAACTGTGGCTAAATTAGATATTGATCTTACCGTTCTCACTATTCAATCTCAGGAGATGGCCACAAATGTTTGCCTTAAAGAACACAAGTAAATTGAGTGCAGTGTTTTAAATTGTATTTTACGCCGATTGTAATTTATGTTTACTTATAATCTAAATATTAATTTAGAATTTCAATTGTACAAGCACATTCTCAATTCATCAATGATTTAAAACTGGAACGCAAAACTTAAGAGTTTAGTAAACCCATTAAAAGAATAATAGCTGTCAAAACTGCCAACCGTTTGAACATAGACACCCCACTATATATATATAATGTTTTTTATTTATTTATTTTACTTAAATTTTTGTAATTTTGCCCTATAAAATTACCTTATATTTAAGCCCCCCTTATGCATTTCTGAATTTTTTGGGTGGCTAATATTAAGGGTTCATACATAATATATTTCAAATAAATTTTAAAAGAGACAAAAATTCTTTAAGTTGGGAAAAGTTACTACATCCATATGCTTGACATTCAAATGACTCTTATGTTATTATATAAATATATGTGCGACATTGCTCTATTTATTATTATTATTATTATATGTCAATTATTTTTTTAAGCTATTAAAATATTTGAAGTGTATAATATTTTTTATTTATTTATTAATTCTTAAATTGTCCAATTTTCTACATAAGCATCGTCTATATGATTCAAAATAAATAAATTATTATTATGCAAATTAGCAAAGCCCAGATAGTTTTTTAGTGTTTATTAACAACCCCTAATACATGTTCCTGTATGGGCAAAAAATTCGGCGGGCAGTTTTTTATGAGAATCATACTTATAAAACAACACGGTTAATGCCCATATACTTACGCGAGGTGCAATTTATCAATGGTTTTGATAGGGCTTAGTGCAAAATAGAATTTTTTTTTTTTTAAATAAAAATTGATGTTAATAACAAACAAATATGAGTCTCAACGATGAAATTGTTCATTTTTAATATTTAATTTAAATTATAAAATTTTATTTGAATAAATATATTTAATTTTTATTATTTTAAAATCGAAATTTTTAGCATTTCATATCCACGCCTCAAAATTATTAAATAAAGTTATGTTTTTAAAAGTCGTTAATAAGAATAGTTTAAGAGCTTATATATTTTTTTTAATAAATTAGCTTTAATTTTTAGGTTTGGCAGCTGGGAAAAAAATAAATGAGCTTTTTTTTACAACTTTTTGAGTTTTTACCCCAATTGTCCACGAGTTTGTGGGCATGGGGCAAAAGAAAAGCCCATTTTCCTGCTAAAAGAAAAAGGGCATATTCAATAAAACCCTCCTTCTTCGATAAGAACTCTTAGGAGCTTTTAGAAAAAAAAACTAACCCGGCATTATTTTTACCATTAATTTTAAACTTTGTATTCTAATTGCTTTCTGTATTGTAGGTTTAATTTGTTAGGTTGAGTTGATTGAATAGATTTTATTGATTTTAATCCTTTGGCTCATTCCCCCCCCCCCCCCCCAAAACTTAAAGAAAAGAGAGCTATAAATAAAGGGCCAAAATAAGAATTCAAAAAAAGAGGGGCAAAAAAACCAAAAAAGTGGCTCTTAAAAGGAGCCCTAGAAAGCCCATTTTTTGTTTTTATAATGATTTCAAAAAATTTTGATTTTTTCTATATAATAATGATGTAGGAGTTTTATTAGGAAAAGTGGCTTTTTTAAAATATGTCCCTTTTCTTTAAGCAAGAAAAGGGGTTTTTCTTTTGCCATGCCCACGAGTTTTTGGGCATTTGGGGAAAAAAACTCAAAATCTTGTTTAAAAAAAGCCCATTTAATTTTTTCCCCAGCCCTGATTTTAATACCATAATTTGCACAAATATTAAAAATAATTTCATTTTAGGTCGGTTAAAAGTTGCATAATTTTCAACGATATCTAATGTTCGAATTACAAATTTTTTCATTTACAAATTATTGACACCTAAAACTCTTACGAGTTTTTAGGCCCCATCTATTTTTACCGAAAATTTGTTATTCTTATTAATACAAAAAATTAACCGATCAGTTCGGTTTAGGGGTTGGAAAATATAATTAAAAAATTCATATTTTCTGAAAAAAGTTACCGGACGATGGTATTAGAAATTAAAGTCGATAACCCGGCACGGTGACAGCTTGGGTCGGGCCAATTTTCATTTTGCCTTATTTATTAACTATTTTTAACAAGAAAAACTAGTATACTTGTATTTTATTGATAATTTTGCAAAAAATTTATAGCTTGCGGTATTATATTTCCGGGTCTTATTTTTAATTATTGGGCCGGGCCTAAAATAAAAAACCAGCTTAAATTGAAAAATATGTCGGATGGTCCAGGCCTTAATATCACGAGACGGTTTAAATTCTAGAATGACTGACATAAAACTTAAAAGGCAGCATTTATTAGAGACCTGGGCCAATAATCAAGCTCTGCCAATATAATCCTGTTAGGCCTTGTCTGGTCAGACCTGTAAGCTAATTTAAATAAAGCCCGACCAATTTATTGCGAATTTTTTGAAAATATGAAAGATTTTAAAATTAAAAGATTTTCAAAATTTGAATGCTATGCTTACGAATAAGGAATTAATATACCCTTTAACGGTCGTAAAAAAATTTCTAAAGTTTTAGTATTTAAATATTTAAGATTTTTGAAAAATTATATAAAAATGGGCTTTTGGGGGCTTTTTTTAGAGCCACTTTTCGAGTTTTTTTTGCCCCCTTTCTTTGTGTAGGTTTTTTTTTAAATCTTTTTTTCAGCCCTTAATATGTAGCTCTCTTTCTTTTTCCAAGTTTTGGGGGAAAAAATGAGCCAAAGTTTCATGGCTCACTGTTTTCCCTGCACTGGTCTTAACTTTCTTTTTTCAGACGTTGATATTTGTAGAGCTGTGCTATGTAAATAAAATAGTTTGTTAAAAAGTTGTTCAATTAAATGTAATAAAGGCTTTAATGGGCAGTGCCACCTTATTTTAATAAATCAAAGAATTTTCAATGCAAAAATAAGCCTAGCAAATTTATTTTTGATATATTACCCTGAAATCGCCCCTAACAGCAACATAAAGACTGCGACATTTCGTTCAATACCAAACCATGTAGGCAGCGGAGACAAGTTAAATAATATATTTATTAACCTTCCAAAATTATTAGTTTTTTAGAAAATTCAAAAAAATTGTTTTTTCACTAAGTGCGTCCGCAAACTTATACTTGATGTTAATTGTTTTTTAGCTTGTAATTAAAAAATGGGCCATATTTTTGAATTCTGGCTGGGTAGACCGGACCTTAATTGTTAAATATGTCGGGCAGGCCGGGCCGAAATATCACGGCCCGGTTTGAATTCTACCACAAATATATAATAATAAATTACTGGTTTAAAGTGGCTATGAAAATAATAATTGTAATTGCCTAACTTATGTAATCTATAAGTGTCCAGTTAGCTAATTAGCTTAAACAGTTTTTTAAATAAAAATTATAATTCCTTTATATATCAAATTGTAATATATTTTGTGCAATACCTTTTATGTCCTTTCACCCACAAATATATTTGATGAAAACAATTATGTGACCTATAAGACAGGAAAATCAAATAATGTGTTGTCCTACTTATACCGTTATCCTAGTCTTGTTTAAAACCATTGTATTTGGCCAAATAGAAAAATATAATTTAGAATTTGCTCAAAAAAAAAATTTTTTTCGATTGAGTCATTTTATACTTAATTTAATTCTCGTTATTTTAAAAATCTGTGGATAACCCTAATATATAAAATTTAATAACTAATTTATAATCTCTATTTCAAATTTAAAGCATAGTTTATTTTAATGATTGTAAATTGTCAAAAAGCTCTAAATCATCTGTGAATTATTTTTGCATTTATTAGATTTTTAAATAAATATTACATTCTGAATCATAGTTTTTTGACCGAGATATGAGCAAAAATATTTTTCATTTTTTTGCAAAAAAAAAATTTGAGGCAACTTTGCGCGCATGTATCACCAAATGTATTGTAGCTAAAGTCATATTTTTTTTTTATTTTGAAGATCGTAATAAGGGCTACCTTAGACGCAAAAAATATTTAAAAAAATTTTTTTTTAAATTACTAAAAAATTAAAGTCAAGTTTAGACACAAATAGCTCAAAAAACGTATCTTTAAATTTTCTGAAAAATTTATAAAATATGGCCCTTAACAATGTAAATAAATATATGATTTCAAAAATTTGGGACCGGCATGACTTTTTAAATAATTTAAATAATTTAATTTTTTGCCCTAATTTTGGGACATATTTGCCCTTTGCAGCATATTAAAATATGCCAATGTGCCAAATTTAACAGTATTCAAAAAGCAGGACATATGGGCAATTATGTTAGACCATAATATTTTGATTTATTTGATTATCACTATTATTTAATTTACAATGAAAAAGTGAACCTTAATACCGAAAAAAGTGAAAATTTTGCCAATTTTCAAAATCGACTTTCTGGTTTACCAGCCAACCTTTTTTTAATATTTAACATTCATTTTATAGATAAAATATTGCTTAATAACATATAATAGCCCCAGCTTTTTTCATTCGATTTTGACGCTTCTACAATAAAAATACCAAAATTTGCCAAAAAACAGCAAATTCTCAGGTGTCAAAAAACTAACGCAGATTGTATTCGTCTGTGCAAGCTTATTTTTTTATTATTTTTACATAATTAACTAACAATATTTAGAACCGATAAAATCAGTCATAATTTGCTTGTTTAAGTGTTAAAAAAATAGTTTATACGTTATGTATAGAAAATCTTAAAAGAACGAGATAGGAAAATTACGAAAAAAGAGATCTTGAAATCATTCCATTATTTTAAATTTGTTATATTATTAAAAACTAATTCATGTGTAAAATTGCTAGGAACACATTTAGTTATAAAATATTTTAGGTCATTGCCCAAATTCATATGCCTATAGAATCAAATAATAATGATATTTCCTCTTTCTTTAATAGGTCTAATGCGTCTTTAGTATGAAACATTGAGATGTAAAATGAGCTAGAATTGTTGGTATTTAAACTCTAATAAGGTTGGTTAGATATAGATTGTATGCCTTGAACTAAATGCCATCCCAAAAACATATTTGGCATTTTTAAAAATTAGTAAAAAATACTGAATGTCTATATTTAATTTATTATTAATGGGTCGAATATTTATTTTCTAAATTCATTATTGAGGCTAATTTTGCCCGTTATAATCTTTTGAAGTTGTTTACTCCTAAATCTGACTTGTTTTATGTATTTATAATATCAAAAATCATATCACTGTGTAACATAAAATATTTGACATTTTACGTTTATTTTAAGTTTGTTGATATGCATAAAAAAAAGAATATCTGTTGAATCATAATATTCTAAATAGGCCAAATATATTCTATTATAATTTAATTTATCAGATTTAACGTTGTTGAGGCTGTTTTATTTAAAAACTATTGAATAAAAGAAAAAAATGAATTTTTACAAATTTTTTAACCTTATTATTTTCTAAAATCCTCCCAAAATTTTTTTTATACAATAAATTTAACAAATTTTTTTAATTTTGCCGAGGATAAATGTTAAGAATTATGTACATATTCTAATATTGTTAATCAAACTAAAAAGGACTAGCAAAAGTTAACAATTATAAGCATACAAATTTTAAGTTTTTATTTTACACACCTTAAAATTTCAAAAAACTTGGCAAACTTTTGTTTTTATTTCATAAAAAGCTATGGGTACGTTAAAAAATGTTGGGGAAAATTTATGTTATAAAGCGATGTTTTATGTATAAAATGCAATTCTAAATTTTAAAATTGGTTTGGTAGTGACCCAGAAAGTCGGCTTTGAAGATAGGAGTAAAATACTAAAAATTACCAATTTTTTTGATCTGAAGTTCCCCTTTTCTTTCCAAAATTGACAATAGTATGAATCAAATAAATAAAACTGTTATAGCCTAACATAATTGCTCCTATGTCTAACTTCTTATATAATTAAATTTGGCACTTTTAAATATTTTAATATAGTGCAGGGAGCAAATTTTTGTCTGAAAATCAAAAAAAAATTATTTTTTTGAATTTTTAAAAAAAAGTCATGTCGGTCCCAGACTTTGAGTTCAAATATTTATGAAGAATATTAAGGAGTGTATTTTAGCAATTTTTCAAGAAAATTAGAAAAATGCTTTTTTAGTTATTTTGAACTTAATATTCTTCATAAAATTGTAAAATTTTAAAATAAATTTTTTAAAATAATAAACACATGCAAGATAGCCTTTATTGTCCTCTTCAAAATAAAAAAAAATTAAGTCTCTAGCTATAATACTTTTTGACTTATAACCTCCCAAAGTTGCATCAAATGTGAAAATTTACTTTGCAATTTTTTTTTCTATTGTCCCCATCTCCGTCAAAAATCACTTCCGGTCAAAAAAAATTTCCTGATTATGAGATTCTCTTAGATACTACCTCCATGCAAAATTTTAGCCAAATCAAAAGGGGTACCCCTCCCGGACTTGTTGGATTGAGGTGGAATCGACCATATATATTTTTGTTTTTGCTGCGCCCTATTTCAAAGAATTCAAACATTAACCAATTAATTAGGGATTGACATAGCGTTGAGAAAATTTAATTTGTTAAAAAATTATCATGTGTGTAAACTTTTTTTTTTAAAAAAAGAAATGAATTTAGTTAATGTGTAAATTAGGATTTATGGTCACATACAAAAACAAAAATAGTTGTTAAAAATAAAAAAAAACTTGTTTTAAGAAAAAAAAGCCTTACAAAATTAACAAAAACAAAGACAGCATCTACAAAAACCCATCAAAAACCAAAATATTTTTAATGTGCCCTTGGGTATTCATTTGGCCATTGAGTAAAAGGTTTTGGTACAATCTTATTATACTGGCGGGGTCGAACGCACTTCGCATTTTATGCAGAACCGCTTCTCGCCAGGTTACTTATTCAAACCCGGAATGCGTCTAGGGCAGTCACATTATGATCGCGGGGCGCTTTGAATGAAGGGGTTTGTATTATGAATATTTTAAAAAGCATTAATCATCAACATTTTAATTTTCTGACATACCGAGGGACAGGGGTCATGAGTAATTAGGTACTTAACACATAACATTGAAAATGTTCCTTAAACCAATAATTCCTAGATAGGTTATTGTGGGCTTGAATAAACCGATCATTCAAAGGAAGAGAGAGGCTGGTGGTGAAAGAATGGCGAAAATGGGACAAAGGTGTAAGGGCAAAAGGAAAAATTCTAATATTACGGCGGACAAAAAGAACGTATATAGAGTAGGATGGTGTAAAAAAATTATTAAGCTCGGGAAAACTAAATACAATTGTAAAATAAAGTAAAAAACTATTTTTAAAAAGCCCCTTAGCACTCTTATCCCTGTTTAGGTAGAATATAAAAAACTTAAAAAAGAGTAACCTTTTACGGGTTCAATATCTTAGGAATCAAGTAAAATTTTTTTGTTAAAATGTAGAAAAACAAATTTTTGTAAAAAAGCCGCTACTAAAAAACAGAACGTTGACACTTTTTTAAAACCTGAATTTTTGAACGAATAATGTGGTGACAAAAAAATTTTTTGACCTTATATTGAAATGATTTGATGTGGTCTTAACAATTAGTAATAACGGTGGATATATTTATTAAAGGACAATTACCAGCGTTCTATTGCAATAAATCCCATAAAGACGTTGGAGGGGAAATTATAAAAAATGATAAAGATAATAAAAAATGGTAATAATTAATTTAATGTAAATAATAATAGAATGTATTATAGAATTCTCGTTTCTTTAACATACTCCCCGGGATTGGAAGAATTAATCTTCCAATAAATCACGTTCAGCTGAAATTGGGAAGGGAGATATTTGATCACAAGCCTCTTGTAGGTACCGTTAGCGCAAGTTATTGTGGCAACGCGAATTATCGAATCCTTGCCTGGGTGTTAATAACTCGACCGGTTTTCCACATCAAAGGGGGTAAGTTGTCTTCGGCAACTAGTACAAATTGACCTAGTTTTTAATTGGTAGATGCCCCTTTCTATTTGTTTTGACGTTGTAGATGCGTTAAATATTTTCGTGCGACCATCGAGACCAAAAGTTGTTATGCATCATAGCGATATGCTACCACTTCTGGTGACGGGATATCCGTCAGATTTGGCAGTATTTTCTTCGTGTGGCTTCCTTTATTGCAAGAGGACCACAGTGATCAACGCAAAAAAAGGCGAACGGTTGAAAAATACTAATTCGAACAGTAGTCAATTCTACGTGAATGAAGCGTAAACACTAAGCGCTTTTAGTAAACGATTAAAAGTTGAATAGAAAACAATATCTACAGATAAGAACATGGTTAGCGTTTTTGTTTAGAATATAATTGAAGCAAAAACGTGTTGAGGCTGCGATACAGGCTAAAACGATTGTGGGATCAGACCAACATATAATACAGTCAAATCTATTGGGAGTGATCGTATAGTTGTTGAGAGCAATCTTGTCAAAAGTAATGCCCCGCGCAATTCTGGTCTGAAAATGGGAACGACCCTTAAAAATGCCACACGAGATGAACAAATTTGAACGTGGCGACTAGATCCTTTGATACTGACCAAATAAATTGCAGTTCCATATGCCTTCTCACTGGAATCCGAAAATGCGTGAATCTCCATGCATGGTGGGCTAAGATGATTGGTTGTGAGTCGCGGAATTGTGATCGCATTAAAATGCAACAGTTGACTCGTAAGTTGGAACCAATCCTTAGCAGTGATATTGTGTATGGGATCACCCCAATCCCATTTTAAGACCCATAATTTCGGCATCATTTTAGTTTGGACCGTGATGGGTCCTACCAATCCAAGCGAGTCGAAAACTCGGGCAATGGTCGATGATATTTTACGTTTCGTTTCTAGAAAGATTGTGTTAGATCTAATACTGAATACGCAGGTATCGTTCTGATCGTCGCTCATGGAGATAGGGCTTTGTTTCGTCAGATTTACTGCAGCATCGAGAAATAACCCATGATCGTTCGACATCCATTTGTGTAAAGTCAAACCCTCCTGGTTTGGCATAGCTTTACTCCGCCGTATGACATCGAGAAATTTAGATACTTTGTAGGCCCCTGTCAAGAGATTATCACCGTAAAAATCTCTCAGAGCGATTTTTGAACTGATAAATAATTCCTTGGCTTTTTCATAAGCAAGCTGTTGCAGAGTTTTTATTGCTAAACAAGGCGTTGACGAAGTACCGTACGTGATTGTCTTCAAATCAACAGAAACTACCTTTTCTGATGGATTCTCTCTCCAACAATCCGATTGGTGCAAAATTCGCCGACACATCTGCTTCAAGTCGGCAACGATCGCAACCTTTGCGCTTGGCCGTTCATCAATGACGGCTTGTTCGCGATCCCCCGGTGATTTCCGTGAATTGCATCTGTTTATGTTTTGAATGTCCTGCATCGATGTTGGTTCAGATGTTGAGCTGTGGACTGTATTCTTGCGATTGTCTACCTCTGCTATATAAGTGGCTTTAAGAATTTGGCAACGGCGTTTGAGAAATTCAACAAATTGCTTTTGGGTGGGAATTTCATCTTTCGCTAACGATGTTTCCCACGCCTTGATCGTGACTGAATCTAGTTTCTTGGAGACCGTATGTACCAAAATGTCGTACCAGTGTTCTACTGGTCGCTTCATGGCTTCTAGCGCTATTGTATGTTTGTTCAGCCCGTCTACGAATTGTTGTAATAGTTGATAGTTTTCCTCATGCATCACTGGAAGCTCGAGTATTGCATCTAAGTGTTTTTGCAATATAAGTCGTTTGTTGTCGTATCTCTCTTTGAGAGCATTCCACGCTTTTTGGTAGTTTGCTTCCGAGATTTCGAGCGATTGGAAAACTTCCGCTGCGCTTCCCTTGACAGACGCTTTGAGGTAATTGAACTTTTCAATACCTGTAATATTCTGTGAATGGATTAATGAGTTAAACTTATCATAGAAGTTATACCAGTCATCATACGATCCAGAGAATGTTGGAAGTTGAATCTTAGGAAGACGTATTCGCTGTTCGGAATAAGATGCTACCTCAGATTGCGGTTGTAATAATTCATCGGTCTGAACCATTAACTCAAAGTATTGATTCTCGACCTCCTCTATTACCTTATCATCATTCTCCTTACCTTCCGATTCTAATTTGGCTTGTACTTCTTCGAATTCGGTGAACAAATATTCGATTCTTGCTCGACGTAGCTTTAGGTTTTTCAGATTAGTATCGTTTGCGTCGTTTTGACATACCGTCACGAAATTTCCGAATCGAGAGAGTGCCGCACGCATTTGATTTGGTCCTTTGTAAGAGGAGCACAAATCCGATGTATAAAAAGACTATATCCGGCCTCAGAAGGACCAAAAAATGGTGAAATTATAAAAAAAATGGTAATAATTAATTTAATGTAAATAATAATAGAATGTATTATAGAATTCTCGTTTCTTTAACAGACGTTTTATAAGAGTGTAATTAATTTAAAATAGCAGTGTTAAGCTGGCACCCTAAAATATTAAGGTACCATAGATTCAGTCATTAAATTTGAGGAAAATGATTATAATTTATAAGATAAACATTAACCCCTGTAAGAGTACACCCTAAAACCTTAAGGATCTCCTTAAATTAGGCATGATAAAAAAGTAACCGCTGTTGAGTATAAGGGAGGAAATATATATTTAAGGGCACGCTGAATGAACTTAATGTTAGATCTACTAAAACAAAAATTAGAAATTTTACTTTTAAAAATTGTTTTTATGTAGAATATTTTATAGAAAAAAATTTCAAAAGTAATTGATTGAGAGCTCCTGTTACATTTTTCAAAACCTGAAAAAGAGTCTTACAAAAAACTAGCCTAAAATTTAGGGTCACTAAATGGAGTGTGTAGACAATGTTATGATAAAAGTTATCTAAATTTTACATTTTTTTTTGTGACAATTAATTAATGCGCCTATAAGAATAATAGTGGACACAGAGCAAGTATTACATGTGCATATGGAATTAAGGGATCACCTCTGTAATATATCCTGTCGAGATATATTATTTTTTAAATTATAATATTTAGGATATTTAAAAAAAAATATAGAAAGTTATGGAGTTGAAAGTCAGTCAAATTTTTGTAGCTCACTGTTTTTCCAGCTTTGAATGTATCATATATGACCTTTTCGGGCGCGTTATTAAATAAATAGGTTTGCAATATTATTGTTAGGGTTACAATTGATAAAACTTGTTTGGTTTAGACAAGCCTACCTATTAAGTTATTTGTATTCTTTTTATTATCGTCTATATAAGTTGCAATATTTTAATGTATTATCCAGAATGTTTACTATAACGTAATCAAGCGTTCTTAATAATAAAGAAGCACAGCAGACCATTTACTATTGGATTACAATATGATATAATGTCAACTATAAAAGGTTTTTTAATTAATTTGACACTCGAATTATGTGAATTATATATTTTTTTTTCATCGATGTTTTATGATTGGTTTACTTATTTTTTTATGGCATATCTATTAATGACGTCTGTTTAACGAAACTAATAATCGACGTTTTTGCGATGAATGCGGGATTAAATAAAGTTAAAGTATTCGGTCATGGCAAAGGGGAAAGGCATCAAATCTGATGACCCGCTTTTTTTTTTGCAATAAAACTCTAGTTTTTTTTTTTCATAAACAAAATATTAAGGTTTTAAACGATACACCTGTTTTGGACACTAATAACAAAATTTCCATATTTTTTAGCGTCGAACGATTTGTTTTAAGTTTAGTTTGTTAAATAAATGCAATGCCAATTTAGGAAATATTACGGTCAATGTAAATGTACGTAACATATCATATATCAAAAAATATAGATGGGAGTGTTTATAAAAAAAGAATATAATTTTATTGAGGAAAACAAGAAGTAATTATAAAATATGACATTTGTACATAAATGAATCGAATATATATAGATAAGCAAATAAATTAAGTTAAAGTATATAGTATTACATTCAAATCGGTAAAGTAGTTATGGTGATAAGACTGAGGAATTATAGGTAAGGTTGTAGCTATATTTATATTCAAATAATTGTTTCAGGTGAAGTAAAATTTGGTAAGGTGATTTAAGGTAAAGTTATATATAATTAATTATTAGGTGGTTAGGTTTATACAAATTTCTCAGGTTGACACGTCCGTTTTTTTTGATTGCTTAATTTTAAATGTCTATAAGCTGTGTGGCATTTGAGGTAGACGTGAATGGCAGGATTAACGTGATCGGAAGAGTAAGTGTTCGATGTTGGGTTATAAGCAAGGATTGGAACTAGTTCCAGAACTCGGAACTTGGAACTCGAAGAACTCGTCTTTTTTTTGAAATGGAACTCGGAACTCGGAACTAAGTACCAGGGTACTGGAACTCGTGGAACTCGAGTTCCGCTCGAGTTCCTTCGCGATTTATTTCAAATACCTAAAATTCAAACTTTTTTAATTGAATAAAAACGTATTAAAATTAATATTTTTCAAAAAATATATAAAATTTGAATAAAAAAACCTCATTTATTGTTTTAATTATTATTTGATTGCACACAAGCCTTCTAAAATTATATTTGTTAACGTAACATTTTGTTCATACATTCATAAATTTTCCTTCATTTTTAAGTTTTTAAGTTTTTGAATAAATTCTGGCATACCATGAAATTCAGCGGAATTTATAAATTTTGAACCTCAACTTGTTAATGACCAATATCAATGTTATTTGTGCAAGTCGTCAAATAAAACAACCTATATAACGGTAATTAATTCTATTTAATATTTTAAGAAATTTACTTCCAACCTTAAAAAACACGTAAAGTGTGTACATAAAGCAGAATATGAAAAGTTTTTAACTGTTACAGAAAGAAAAGAAAAATCCAAAATTACAACTCAAACCAAATTTAAGCAGACAAAAATCTTTAATAACTCCGTGCATCCATGTATGGAAGATTGCGTGGAGTTGGTTACTGTTCATGGCAGACCATTTGAACTATTTTCAGATGATGCCATGATTAGAATCATAAACAAAGCAAGCCCATCAGGAACTAATTTTAAACAGATTAATCCAAGTAATGTTAGAAATGAAGTTGAAGAAAAGGCCAAATATATGCGAACAACTTTAATTGATGATATCAAACATAAAATACTAAGCATAAAATTTGATTTTGCAAGTGTTGCAAACAGATCCTTCTATGGTAAATTAATTTTCACATTTAACTTTTGTACATTTTAATATAAATATTTAATTATTTTTAAATTTTAAAATTATTTAGTTATACAAACTAAAAATTTAGACAAATTAGCCAAAACCAGTTTTTTAAGAATGTATTAATTTAAAAATTCTAAAATATTTATAATTTTGTTTTATTAATTTTTATAAGGCAAGTCAGTTTTTATTTTCTAAAATAACCTAGATATTAACTTTAAAAAATTAAATAAAATCATTTTTATGAACATTGTTTACATTTTTCTCATTTAAGTACAAAACAAGATTAATTAACCAATGCATTTAAAAAGTAGATAAAGTTTAATCAGATAATGAGGAAAAGAGAAAATATGTTTAAAAAGCTTTTAAAAAGTTAAATTAAATTGTGATTTTGGCTACTTAGTGTAAAACTTTTTATTCAATTTTTTTAAATAAACTTACTTTTAGCTATAAATTGCCAACATCCATATGGATAAAATTTAAGTCCGAGTGCTGGAATGCAAAGAGGTCTATGACCAGCATAATGCAGTTAATATTTCCAAATGGCTTAAAGAAACTGTTTTAAATTACAAAATAATGAAAACCCAAATATTATCGATAACTTCAGACACAGCCCGTAATATGAAAGCTGGAATAAAGAATTTTATGGAGCTTGAAACAAGTGAAGATGACATCTTTGACCCATTAGAAGGAATGTTACAAGATGAAGATGATTTAAATTTTATAGAGGATTCTTACGAGGTTTGTGAAATATATGATTTCAACTCATCAATCATCATTGATCTCAACTGTGCTGCACACGTGGTTCAATTAGCAGTTAATTTATTTCTAGTCAGCACACCTGAAATAATTTTGGCAATTAAGGTAGCAAGACAATTGGCTACTAAGCTTAAAAGGCCTATTTTATCAGCAATGTTAAAATCTCAAAATCTTCCTCAATCAATACTTATGCATCAGGTGAGATGGAATTGGACTTACACCTGCATTGAAAGATTGCTCAAACTACGACCGTTTCTTGATAATCACAAAAATATTTTAAATGAGTTGGAAGTTTCCAATGATATTTGGCATGTTTCAAAGATTAGTCGAAACACTAGGCCCCGCCGCAATTTTAACGAAACACCTTCAGGCACAAACTTTAGACATCTGCAATTTTTTTACAAAATACTATTTCTGCAAAGCCGTGTTAAAGACCCATTCAACCGACTTTTCTTTATCCCTTTTGCATTTTATTGAACAAAGAGAATCCCAGCTTTTAGATAATGACATAGTCAATTGTGGGCTGTTTTTAGATAAAAGATTCTATTTTAAATTATATAGTATATGCGAAAAAGCCAAAAAGTTTCTGAAAATAGTTCAATCAAAAGCATTATCTTTTCAAAGAAATGATTCAGTAAATCACTAGGAAGAAATTATTTTAGAATCTTCTGAAAATATGTCAGATCAATTTTCATTATTAGAGGATATCTTAAGAGACGAAGAAACATTTTATAAACACGATGACTCAACTGCCCCTCTAATATATGAGCAATTAGATATAGAAATTTTAAAATACGAAAATTTACCGAGGTTTAAGGCGGATGAAAATATTAGAAGCTGGTGGGTAGCTAACAAGGCTGAGTTTCCGCTACTAGGAAACTTAGCTTTAATTGTTGTATCGGTCCCCTTGACCGAGGTGAGTGTTGAAAGATTATTTTCCTATTTAAGCTTTTTTAGATTCCCAAAGGAATCGACTTAAGGATGATATTTTGAATGATATTCTTTTTGTTGGAATGAATTTTATGCTTGATAAATAAATGTTTCCATTTTATATAGTTTAATAAATTATATGTGCAGTGTCAATAAATTATATGTGCAATGTGTAATATTTCTTTTTTATCTGTCTAGTAATTGTTTAATTATAAAAATAAAAAAATGGAACTCGAGTTCCGATATTTGGGAACTCGTCGGTACTTCCAAGAACTTAGTTCCAGCTCTTTCAAAAATTATCCTAAGAACTCGGAACTTAGTACCAGCTTTTTTCAATAAGTTCCAATCCTTGGTTATAAGTCACCAGCTATCTTTTATGACAAATGAGGTTTATTGTTGGCAGAATAGAGGCAGATTTTGGTTAAATCCTAATAGTTTTTTTTTTAAATTTATGCGAGTGCAGGCGTCAGCATAAAGCGCGCATATGGCAACATCGCTGTCCTCTAAATGGTCGCAATCGGCGTTATCATATTGGGCTCCGCTGTCCTCAATATGGTCGCAAGTTATCATATTGGGCTCCTAGAAATATAAATTTTTGATATGGTCGCAAGTGGCATTATCATATCTCTTTTTTTAATATTTTGATTTAGGGGGAAGGGGCCTTATTTTTTACGTTCTCTGTCTCATGCGAAAATGATCTGTAAGTGTCATTAATGCTAGCAACTTCTAACTCTTTTTCGTAATTAGCGCCATTGTGGCGAGGACCTCGAATTAATTAAGATTATATATAGTGAATACGCACGCTTAGGAAAGATCGTCGTAATCACTAATTAGCATATGGAATGCATAGAGTTTTACATATCGTTGTAAATAGTTGGGTTCAGGAAGAATTAACGTCTTGCATCAAATTTGATTCAAAGGGTTGGAACGGTGAATATTTTGTTTGTTGAGCGTTTTTAGGAGTGGCCAAGTTTAAGGGCTGCGTGGGTTGTGTCGGACACCTCAGACAAGGAGTTATCTGAAACCAGTATTTAAATGAATATAAGGAAAATAAAAATGAAATATGATATTTGTACAAATGAATCGAATATTTAAAGAGAGCAAATAAACTAAGTTAAAGTATTTAGTATTACTTTCGAATCGGTAAAGTAGTTAGATAAAACTGAGTAATTATGAGTAAGGTTGTAGTTGTATTCATATTCAAATAATTGTTTCAGGTAAAATATTCAAATTGTCGTAAGGTGAATTTAAGAAAAAATTACATATATTTAAATAATTATTTAAGATGGTAGTCAAAATAGGTTTAATCAAATTTCTTAAATTGACAGAGTGTCTCTGCTCTTAAAAGAAAAATGGCGCATGAAATAATTTTCAAAATACAGCAATTATATTCTTAACGGAATCACCTTTGATTACATATTTTAAATATAGGATGATGGCATATTATTTAAAATAATCTTAGAGGGTGATAGTTCTTTAATTAAATAAGCACAGAAATTGTAATCACAAAATTGTACAAAATGTCGTCGATTTTATAAGAGAGTGCAATTTACCAAAAATTTAGGTAATCAAATAAAAACACCTGTTAACATTATGGGCAGTGAAAATACATAGGTCAACAATTTTTTGAGAGTTATGAGTTAACTACAGAGATCAAACCTGCCATCTTAGGGAATATCAAATCCGTTTACCGTTTTTCCTAATCAAACTTAGTTAGTCAGTTATAAACATTGAATATTTTAGAAAAAAAGGTTAAAAAACCAAAAAGATTCAAAAAAAAACTTTTAAATTTAAACTTCAAATAATATTTTCATTTAAATCCGATAATATATCGTGTCGTATTACAGTTTGGACGCGTAATATTTTGTATTATCTAAATGCCGATGTAAGAGCTTGATATATTAATAAAATAAATTTTCCATTATTTGTGATTAGAAATATAAGTTACAAGGGATTTTAATATGAAAAAAATATTATTAAATTTTTTCTTTATAGGGTATATTTAGATCTGTCAATATGGTCACGCCATTTTTTGTTATAGACGGATCTAAGGAGCCAAAGACGGAAGAAACTAAGAAAACCCAAAAATATATATGAGATTAGGCCATTATGGGGATGCATTCTTATATGTTTTCATAATAATCTCGTTTCTGACATAAATATTTGTTGACCGTGATATGAGAGTTAAATATATAATTAAATTTGGCTTCGAATAAAATACTCAGGTCAACAAATTTTTGATATGAGGAGATCAAACCTGCCACCTAAGTGATTTACAAATTTGTATACCGTTTTATCTAATCACACTTTGTTAGTCAATTATAAACATTAAAATTTTGAAAAAATGTGTAAAAAAACAATAAAGATTCAAAAACAAAAATATTGAATTTTTTTGCATAATCACAACAGCTTAAATTTAAAATTCATATAATATTTTTATTAAAACCCGATAATATGCCTTGTCGTATTTTGGTATGCCAAATATTCTCTATGTTAAGTAAGAGCATTGACATGCTTAAAACTAAAATAAATAATATATGTAGCGAAATCTCCGAAGGCGAAAAAAACTACGGAAAACATATTTACATTCATTTCCGTGTCAAAAACTTCTTCTTTCTGACATTGATATTGCCAACATGTGTTAAATGACCATATTTTTCCCAAAATATATAAACCTAAAAATAATAAATTTTATTTAAAAAAATGTTTCAAATTTTTCTGAATACAATTTGTATAAATTTTCAATCTTTACACGAATTATTAATATTTAAAACAAGAAAAAATTATTTCATGTCCAAAAAACAAAACATTATAAATTTTTTTGTTTTCCCCATGAAAAATACTAAACATTTAATACAAATAAGTTTAATTAGGAAATAATAACCTTTGTAATCAAATTACAGATCACTTATTTTTGTTAAAAAATATATGGGGTCATTAGTAGTTCATCATGCACTTCATGCATTTTTTTGATGCCATTCTAAATTATAATTTATATATTTTATTTAAGAATAAAATAATAAGGACATGCTTTAAAAAAATAGCCTATTACAAATTTAATAGTTCTTACAAAAATATATTAGTATTTTAAATATAGGATAATAGTATAATTTTAATTATGGATGGTTGATAGTTATTGAAATTGCCCCACTTAATCACAGAATAGGTATAAAAATAACAAGAAGGGTACACAATGGCGCTAGTATTTATGACAGAGTGCTGACTAGCATTATTGTGCATTAAAAATTATTGTTTTTTTAAACAATTTAAAAGATAATTTTTTAACTATTTTAGTGCGCCTTGTATAAATTGTAATTGAGACATAAAAACATAAATTTAATTAAAATTTTTTTGAATAATGAATTTTTATTATGCTTCAATAGGCTGTGGCTAATACAATTCTATAATTGTTAAAAAATATCAAATAAAAAAAGGCTTAGGAAATGCATAATAAAAAATTTAAAGGATTTTGATTACAATTTTTACATTAAGGCACGTGAAAAGTGAGTATTTATTTTCGTAAAATTTTTAAAATTTTGTAAAAATTTCGAAATAAAACGCAAATTTTTAAAAAGTTGCCAAATTTAGGATACGCGCATAAAATGCTTTTTCTGAAATAAAAATTTTTTTCTATAAAATTTTGAAAAAAATAAATTTTTAGAATTTTCAAAATTTCACGAAAATAAAAACTCACTTTGCACGTGCCTTTAGCCATCTTTAGCGATTGCCTCTACCACCCATTCATTAAACCATATGGCCTCAAGAATGGAAATCGAAGGGGAACAAGACGAAACCATACCACAAGATAGTGAAATCACAACTACATCATCTTCAAAGTTAAGACCAGATCCTACAGCCCAAGCTTCTAATAATCCTCCCAAAAAACGATTTGAGGTAAAAAAATGGAATGCTGTTGCATTATGGGCTTGGGATATAGTTGTTGATAATTGTGCTATATGCAGGAATCACATTATGGACCTCTGCATTGAATGTCAGGCTAACCAAGCCTCTGCAACTAGCGAAGAGTGTACAGTTGCTTGGGGTGTTTGTAATCATGCTTTTCACTTCCATTGTATATCAAGATGGCTTAGGACTAGGCAAGTATGCCCTCTTGATAATCGTGAATGGGAATTTCAAAAATATGGTCATTAATGCTTTTTTTTATTTTAAATATTTTTTTTTGTTATATTTTAACCCATTTACAAAATAGTTATAACCTATATTAATATGTAATAAATATGTAAAAAATTGTTTATCTTTTATTTTAGAATTTCAATTCATAGTTGGCTCTGCATCTTTAAAAATATTAATTTAGAAGTCAGAATAGTATATATAATGATCTGCCTTACATAAAATCATACCAAATTTTGTATATATTGTTTATATTTATTAAGCAAATTTTTAGTTATCAACATGACATAGCTTAACCATCAATATACTAATATTGCTATTAAATAATTTAGTCTAATTTTGTTTTTTTTTAAAACTGCATTGTAATCTATGATTTTGTTTTAACTAATTTTTTAATAACAATATTTCTTAACCCAAAAATGCTAGGGTGAGAAATTTGTAATGCAACTGCTACTGTGGGCTCCATACCGACCTCAATAAACCTCTAAAACTTCAAGAATTTTATAAGCTATGAATTTATATTTTTATCATTTTGAAGAAAAGTATGTGCTCTTTAATTATAAATTAATTTAAGCTATCATAAATGTATATTGTATTAATTTAACACAAAGTAGATATAAATCTAAAAAAATGGATTTTTTTATATTATTAAATAAATCTTGTCATTAAACTAAATGTATCAATATTAATGATCAAATTGAGTTTTTAAGTCAGAATATATTTAGAAAGATTCTTGGAAAAAAAATATTTTAAAATAAAAAATTATTTTTGGCTATTATTTACCATGAAACCTATATATTGTAAAGAGAAAAAAATAATAATTTATATCATTATTATACAAATATTAATATGTAAAATTGATTAGAAAAATAACTAAAAAACAAGGTTAGGCAACATTTCGATTTTCAACAGTGAATTTGATAGCCTGAAGTCCATACGGACCCCAATAGAATTTCTTTCAAAACGAATTTTGTTATAAGACTAAGACCAAATTTTAATTACTACATTTGTTCATTGTGTATTTAGGAAAAAAGTCACTAAAATTTGATTCATCATAATATATAAATTTCTTGGAGATATTTAAAAATCAAGATGTGCTGGGGTCCATATGGACCCCACAATGCTAATCGTGGGTTAAATAATAAATAAAGTTTTAACATCTTGATGTTAAGGTTGTCAAAGTTTCTTACAAAATATTAATTAATTTGTCAAAAGCTTCCAATATTTCTGAATTTTATTACCATATATTTATCATATATTTAGGCTTAACTTTAAAGATCCAATAAGAAGTTTTCCCAATAGCTTTAATATTAGGGCCCTTTTGTGATAAATTGGTCCCTGTAAACAAAGTGTTGCAAAGTGCCCAAAATTTTAATTTTTAAAAAAACTTTAGGGTCAAGACCCTTCTTATTTACCCAAATTCGCCTAGCGCCTTCAAGTTGGATTGCTCTTGTAAATCGACTGTTTCCGTTTTCTAAACATGGATGCCATACCATTAAGAGCAGAGCAAATTCCATTTAGGTGAATTTTACTGCAATATTGTGGGTCTGTTCATATATACCAAATAAAGGCTTGGGGGCTTCAACAGGGGTCACCAATCAATTAGAAATGTCATAGTTATTTTATTCGTTTAATTATTAAAAATCAAAAATTGATGTGATAACTTTAAGGTAAAGTTGATACAAATATCAATGTCAGAAGCGTGAATTTTATAAAAACATAAAAGAATGCATCCCCATGATAACCTTACCTTATATACATTTTTCGTTTTTCTTAATTTCTTCCGTCTTTAGCTCCTTAGATCCGTCTATAACGAAAAATGGCCTTATTTGACCAAATTGAGAGATCTAAATATACTGTAAAAAAAAATTTAAAAATCTTTTTTTGCTTATAAAAATCCCTTGTAACTTATATTTTTATTCACAAATAATAAAAAATAAATTTTTATTAATATATCAAGCTCTTACATCGGCATTTAGATAATACAAAATATTTCGCGTCCAAACTTAAATACGACACGCAATATTATCGGTTTTTAATGAAAATATTATTTGAAGTTTAAATTTAATAGTTTACCTATTGTGAATATGCAAAAATAAAATTTCAATTTATATTTGTTATTGAATCTTTTTTGGTTTTTTGACCTTTTTTTCTAAAATTTTCAATGTATATAACTGACTAACTAAGTTTGACTTGGAAAAACGGTAAACGGATTTGATATTCCCTAAGGTGACAGGTTTGATCTCTGTAGTTAACTCATAACTCTCAAAAAATTGTTGACCTGTGATAAGCACCACAATTTTATATTATATATAGAGAATATGACATCAAATAAATATAAGCATTCTGATTAACAATTTTGTATAGCAGTTATAACTGGCCAAATTTTTGACATAATATATCCATGGTAAATCCCGACCCCTCAGATGACTCATTAATTTTTGACCAAACCCCATTTATTTTTTATTAACAGTTGGTAAAACAATTAACGTTTCTTTATATTTAATTTAAAACAAGTAAATTGTTCCACGACTTCTGCTATGGAGTCCATACGAACAGCACATCTTAAATTTTTGAAAATATGCAATATTATCAAATTTTTGTGACTTTTTTCTTTATTTCATAAGTAAGAAATTTAGTCAAAGTCTAATATCAAAATTGTTTAGAAATTAGAATTTATATTAAGGTCCGCATGGATGGTGAAAATGTTAAATCCATGTTATAGACGCATAGAAATTTAAATTGAAGAATATCATTCTATTTTTTACATGTTCTATAATAGTTTTATTCAAGATATCTAAGGTTTGTATTCATTATTAATGTATAAATTAATTTTTTTTTCCTATAAAATATCAATTTTTTTTTTATAAAACTGACCTAAAAACGCCATTAATATTTGTAATAATATTGAAACATTAAGTATACTGAGAAGAATTGTTTAACATAGTATAAAAAATAAAAAACTCCTATTTTTAAAATTTTGTTTTGTTGCTAAATAAATTTACAGTAGTCTTGATAACCTATAACAATATTAAATGAAAACATATCTTTCATATAATATAAAAACAAAATTCTTTAAGGTCGATTTGTAAGGACAGACCGCACTGTAGCATTCGTGTTTCAGTTTCCTCACTCTAGCATTTGGGGTTAAAAAAGGAGTTATATTTATTGGTAAAAATTAGAGGTTGGTATTTTTAAGGCTCATAATGGTGAGCTCACTCATTATGGGCAGCAATCATTGCAATTTCAGTGGTGAATCTTTTCTATAAAATTATTAAATGTAGTCTAAATAAATCAAATTAATTTGATTTAGTTAAAAAATTAGGAAAAAATTGATTTTTAAAAAACGAGTAGTCAAAGCTCACCACTTTGACGCCAAAAAACAACTGAGATTCAGCTTCTCAAGGCTAGTAATTAATCCCTGTTAAAAATATATTAATTTAAAAAACATTTAATTTGGTTTACCCATCTAAAGCTAAAACAATTGACGGTTCTATAGATTAGGAGTGCATATATAATCGTATAAGCACAAGCGCGCTTTGGCTTTTCCCCAGCCCACCTTAGTGGCGTCAAGGAATTTTAAGAGGCCAAAATGGATTTTGCTAGGGGGCGCCAATCATCGGCTCTGATGTTTGTACATGGTCGCTTTTTGGGGGGTGAGGAGCATAAAAATTGCTATGTGGCGGCCTTCATAACCCCTAGGGTCAGTATTATTAAGTGCGTCTCCTCGCCAATACCATTGTATACATTCAAACGATGCTGCAAAGGCCTTAAAACCCTGGCAAAAGTGAAAACCAGCGGCATACCAGTCAGGCCCTTTTAGCCCTGTCGCGTACTAGGCAACTTAACCTAGATTACGAGCCGAGTTCATTATCAAGCCTTGTTAATTAAGTTTGAATAATTGTAAATTTAATTTGTTACATTAGTAAGTTAATTTTGCAAATGTTTTAACATAAATCCAATTGTGTATATACCAAAAATTATTTAAAATTTTCTGGTTTGCACGTCTAGGATAAACACCATCAACAACCAAAAATCTATAATTATGTAATATTGTAAGCGAACAAATCTGATTAGTTCAGCAAACAAAAAAAAAATTCAGAAGCTTACAAATTTTTATTTAAAAAAACCAGGGATTGGTACCGGAACCGAAAACCGCGGTACTTGGAGGGTTGCTCGGTACCGGAACCGGTTCCTAAAATTGAAAAAAGCGGTTCCGCGGTACCAAAATACATTATTAGCTTAAAAATACTTTAATTAAAATATAATGGCTAGAAATCCACACTAAGTGGTTCTATAGTTGCTTTGTTCCATAAATGACCTAAATGGCGATATAATTTTTAGCTCAGTAATATAGATATTATCTTAAAATTTAGCTATTGAAATTTTCGGTAAGCTAGACCTATTTGAAAAACACGAAAGAGTTCAAAAGGATTTGCCAATTTTAAAATTTTGGGAAGATAATTCTTTCTCCTATCCTGAGTAATATATTTTATCTAGACTTGTTTTAGCTGTGCCTGCTACTCAAGTAAAATTAATTTAGTTATAATATTTTTAGGTAAGCGTTGAACGAGCCTTTTCAACCTTGAAATATATTCTTTCAGATTTACGCAATCGAATAGACTCCAATTTACTAAATTCAATTATTTTACTTCGTTTAAATAAAGATTTGAAATAAAGTTTTGTCTATTATACGTGTATATATGTATATATTGCATTTATTATATATAAAAATAAATATAACCTGACATATATGTGTTATTATAAGTGCAGTAATTATTGTACCCTCTGGTACCGGAACCAGTACCCAGTACCGGTACTTGAGATAGGCTGGTACCGGAACCGGTACCGATACTAAAAATTTCCGCGGTACCAATCCCTGAAAAAAACGAAAAAAATACACAATAGGTCATAGCCTAAGCAATTCCGTTATGGCATCAACTATAAATTTATACAAAAGCTAGCATAAAATATGTACCGGAAAAAGTTTAAAAACATTAATTTTATTGCATATATTTGAAGATGTTTTAAGTTTAAAATTTAATTTATCTGAAAAGACTTTACCATAATTTTCGAGGGCAATGATCCTCACCAAAACTTGGTTTTCTCATCAATAAATTTTACTATATCAAATGTCTTTATAAAGTTATGGAGGTGGACAAACATTCAAATAATTTTTAAATCAAAACAATTTAAAAAAAAATTCCGAATTATTTGCAATTGTGATAAAATACATTTATATCTGCAAATTATTTTCTTTTTTAAAAAGTTTGGCCGCAGCCACATTTGATACAAATTGCTATTTCAAGAAAATACCGACGTTCTAATTAAAAATATCTCTTTTTCTGTCCCTTCTCTTTTTATAAACATTTTTTATTTATTAATGTTATTAGCGTTCAATTTTTAATGGTTAACTATTGGTTTCATTTACATAAAAATAATCGTAATATGTAATATCTATTTCATAATTTTTGTTGTCGCTTAGAGGACCTTGATTCACAAATTTAATGGCCGCTATGTGTAAGCCGTTCGTCATCAAGAATTCTATTGGTTGGGAGATTCAAAAGTGTGTCATCTACACAATATTTCTACAAAATGTTCTAGCATCGACCTCTTTATTTACCGATGGTTCTTCAACTATGGATCACCCGAACCCGAGTAGATGTAAATGTTTGAAATAATTTTTAATAGTAATTACAGGCCATCGGTAGCAGAGCTGAGAAAATGTCCGTTTCTGGCTAAATTCATTTTTCTATATTTTTCAATGAAAGATTAGGAAACCAAAAACAACTTAAGCAAATATAAGAATGCATAAACATCAATTGAAGCTCGCTAATACTCTTTATTTTAACAATTTAATTAACAAAACAAAACGTATTAGCTCAAAAATGAACTTTTTCCCCAGCTCTCATTCGTAGGGCGAAGAGAACGCTAAGCGTATGGTCGAGTTCTTGTGTTAGTCTTTCAAACATAATTTTCTAGCTCGGCCCGCCATTAATTTAAAATTTTCATGCCCGGTACGTCACCTAGTTTTTATATTAACCGTCATCTAATTTAAATAATTAAAAGTAGATCGTTGAATTTCGAATGTAAAAGTAATTAATAATCAGTAGACTTCCATCCGAAAGGATTGGTATTTGAAGCTGTATCAAAACTTATTTTAGATAATGTAGCTTTGAAAATTATATGGTCTCCTCAGGCGGCCCAAATCGATGTGTAAAAAAATGGAGAGATAGCCCACCAAAAGTCTAAACCCTTGGTGGGGAGTTGATTGCTTGACAGAAATAAGTTGCTTTATCGAAAATACTATAAGCTAAACAAGTATTAAAAATGCACGTTTTTTAATACATATTTAGGAAAGAAATTGAGACGGAAAACAACAACATGATTATCGAGAGTTGGTAGATGTTGTAAAATATTTCGCTGCAGTTTGACAACCTCAATAAACTCTCATAAATTTTTGTATTGTAGACTTGTAGAGTTTTTGCATTTATATATATTCTCTCTATAAATTTAGTTATAGATTGGGAAGGATATGGGAATTTTACTCCTCCCTTTAGTGAACCTCCGGATAAAGCAGATCACAGAAATAGAATACGACGGATAATAGAACAGGGAGTCATACCTAAAATTATCAATGATAAAAAGGATGACATTTGCCAACGCTTTTCTAACGGGAGCTGCGAAATTTGCCTCATCAATTACAAAATCATTAAAGCAGCAAGTATTTTATTTCAAAATATATTTAAATTTTTTCCCACAAGTATGCAGTCACGTTTGTAACTTGAATAAGCTATTTTGCTGGTGTAAAATGGTCTATTCCTTCTAATTCCGTTGAAAAAAGAGTACCCCGACAACATTTTTCTATTTGATTCGTCCGAATGGCTTGATTTGGCATGTTTATGAAAAACAAATCTCTTTTTTACCCTAAACACATTTATATAAATTTCAATTGTAACACCTAGAAAAAAGTTGTTCGCCCAATAACCAGTCTTAAATATTTTTCTAAAACAACTAGATAAAAGTTTGGACACACCAGGCAACAATTTAACACAGCATCAAACGTGCTATTACTGTCTCCAAGGTCGACAATGTCGCGCCTACCCGGCTCACAAAGTCCTTCCCTCGTTCGCGGGCGAATGTTTTTTAACCGACACCTATGTGCATTACTGTACCATCTCACTCAAAACAATGCTGATTCTGGCTCTCGTTCTCATAGCACTCATTCCACTGTGCTGCTGTATTTGTATATGCCGATGTTGCTTGTGTTTCTAACCAGAGCTGGGAAAAAACCCATTTTTTGACTAAACTCAAATTTTTGTTTTTTGAAAATTTTATGACAGATTAGAAAAATCAATTATTATTAAATACAGAATATAAGCAGAAAATCTTAAATTTTATAAATATTTTCTTGATTAAAGCTAAAACCCTTTATTTTTTCTAAATTTCAAAAAATAAAAAAATGAGTTTGACCCAAAAATGGGCATTTTCCCAGCTCTGTTTCTACCACAATACATTTTTGGTCAAAAATGAAAAAGACATCTCTGAATCTCTAGGGCAAACATATGTGTAGAAGTAATTTTGAGTGAAAATATTACGTTGATTTGCCCAATACCATAAAAACTGTATATATTTTACGACATTTATCTAGCCAATTTTCTTATTATGATAATTACAACTATTATAATACTGACTTTCTAATAAAATGTTTTTAAATTTCTATACGATCATCAGAATTTTAAACTCAAGAATTCAAGTTATGAAAATAAAATATTAATCCATCAAAAGTATAATTAGATAATAATTTTTTTTATTAATTTAAAAATGCGTATAAAAAATTTATTAAAAGTTAAAAAATATTGCACAGTATTTTTATATAATTCAAATATAAATATAGAAACGTTTTTGGTATTATAAAATATGTAATTCAAAATATTTAACCTATTACTGGAATATTTTACGAATATAAAAATATAAATAAATATTTAATACTTAAAACTGTAAGTTAACTTGGAAATGTATTTAAAAAAGGATTTATGTGAGACTAAATTCTTTACAATATATTATATTGTCAGTTTTTTTTGTATAAGTAAAATTCATTTCCATATTTTTGAATGATGAGTTAAAAATGTTAGATTTCTAAATTTCACAATGTAGGATTCGTTTAATTTCTGGATTTGTGAATGAAGCTTACTGAGATCGTTTAAATGCTTTGGCCTAATAAATTATAGATTAGGCAAATAAGATGACACAATTAAATTTATAACAAATATCGGCAAAAATTTTCATAAAAAAATTTTAGTTGATCTTAATTATATCTTTGCATTTTTAATTTCAAAAACATTTCCTCTTTTTAAAAAGTATTATCAAAAATTGCACAATTGGCTTAATGACTAATAGAAAGTGTGCTAAAATACTTGAATTGTATAATGTTGCCTTAATATTTAATCTTGTTTCATTTGTGTTGCTATAAAGTAAATTATAAAAACCAAATATGTCAAAAAAAGGTATTGTATAACAGTTATTCAAATATAATGCGTTTATGGCTAAAAATACTGAAAAAAGCGCAGCATTGACTATATATTACGGAATTTTTTGGAAATTTATATAAAAATATTGGCTTGATGTGGACATCAAATTGCTTAATATTTAAACTTAAAAAAAATGTAATCTTTTCATTTAACATATAATTAATTTCATTGCTACATACTAAATTTTAGTTATTTAAAATTTTTTGAAATAAAATGGTGGTACAGAAATTAAATTTTAGATCGTGAGTGACAACTTTCATATGGCATTGGAATATCGAAAATTTCACGGCTGAAAATTTGATGGCGACGGAAAAATCAATCAAACCTTAATAAATCACTAGAAAATTTCCCCAAAATAAACATTAGCAATAAAAGAATATAAGCGGGGGCAGATATTTTTCATTCCTGCCATATACAAATGTATATTTTTATTGAGTAGGGAGCATTGAAATTGCTGTGCTGTGCGACGACGTCTATAATCCCCGAGGTAGCTAGGACAAAGTACGTCTCCCCGCCAGTACAATATTGTCCAAAAAAATGACACCCTATTCTCTAGAATATTACAGCATGGAGGCTCAACAAATCTAGAAAAAGACGCGTCATTCACCTGCTAAAACAATGTCCCCTTGCCCTACATCGCTTGAACCCGCCAGGGCATAGTCTTAAATCTATATTTAAAACTTTCAAATTGACAAAAAATTAAGTTTTAACATCAGGGAAGGGTAAAATTAACAGTTAAAAAACAATTTTAGCCAAAATAATATGTTTAACGAAAAGTATTTGAACGTTATTTACATTAGAATTTAAACCGTCAGGTTTTACATAAAACAAAAAAAGGGTATACATTAAAGCTCCCATGGAATCCAATCGCCTATTGTTTTGGCGCAATTCCTCACATTTGCTTTCCAACACTTCGTTTGTCCTTAATTTTTCAGTCTTCAACCTCTTGAGATTTTTTTCGTTATGGGATATTTGATCCTAACAACCAAGTATCCAGATATAATATTAATGAGACAAGTTTTAGCGAATATGGATACAATTGTAACATAATATTTTTTAAATATATTTTCTTATATGGAAAAGGTAGATTAGCCATTTTTATACCCAAAGATATAAGATATATGACCATATTGTAAGATTTTAAGACTTAAAATAGCAATTACTTATTTTATTTAAAACTATTTAACCCTAATTAATGTTAATTTGAATACAAGAAAATCTGAAAACAAAATTTGGGTGTACCAATTTTTTATTCCCCATTTCAAATTTATATTTAATAAAAAAAATATAAGATGTCTTCCTTTTCTGTAAATTAACAAAGAAAGTTTAAAAATGCACCTAAAAATTACCATATTTAAATTTTTAAACATCAAGATTGATTATATATGCAAAAAAGTTCAACATGGAAATATAAATTTAGGATATCCACTCTTATAATAAATTAATTATAGGCAACTAATTTTAGTATTTAAGTTTTCAATAGGGAAAATAAAGGATTACACTCTGGCAAAAAGAGTCTATACATTTTCAAATCTTTTCATTAGTGCCAAATTTTAAATATTACATCACATTAATACCAAAAATGACCCTTTTAAAGAGCTTGAATTAAAAATAAATATCAATAGATATTTTACTAGTATATTAATTTAAAATTTAATTTTAAGATGCAGATTATACTCTCTAATTTTATTTATCAAAACGGTAAAAAAATTAAAGAAATATATTAAAGTAATAATTTTCAAAAAATTTGTTAAGAGGACAATGTTCTCATATTTTTGTTTTCAAATTTCCTAATTTTAATCCTACTTCATTTTAAGTTCTTCTAATTTAGAGCCAACATTTTAATTATTTTCTCAATATAATAAGCTAGGACACACAAAAACAAGAATTTAATATTAAAAGTCAAGAAAGAGAGGAATAAGAGGCATAAAATATTTTTGAATGTTCTAATTTTTTATCAAATTTTGCTTTTCAATCAGTTAGGCCATGACAGGCAAAATTTACTAAATTTTTTAAATGTTGAAAGAAAAATTAGGTCAACTTGTCTGAAAATATTTAAGTCACAATATTTTACCACAGAAAAGCCAGACAACAAACTGGAAAATGTTACCTGAAGTTCTTGAGTTATCTCATGAATGCTCTTGTCAAGTTCAGTTTTATCAAAAATTTCATTCTTAAATGTTGCCTTCAAAATAAATAATCAAAAACTGTTTACATCTGTATTATTTTGCAATATTTCTTTGCAATTATGACCACTGACCAAGAGTTTCTGGAAATTTTCATCCAAATTAATTATTTTGAGTGTCTAAACATCAATTATTTACAATAATACTATAGCTTCATTATCAAAGTGCTCAATAGAATCAGTCTTGTAAGATTTATGCTTAATTAAAAATTGAGTCATCTTTAATAATTCTATATAAGAATTGTTATTTGCTTGATAAAGTTGCATAGGATCTAAGAATATTCCATAATTTTGCCACTTTAAAAATTAAAAACTATTTTTACCCAAAATTTTACATGTGTCTTTAAAAATTTTATTCTTTGCTCCCTTGTTGACAATAAATTAATGTCAAAAATTTTATGTTTATTAGAAATTCTATAAAACAAATCAAGATATACAAATTTTTTTATATAAGTAAAAAATTTTAAATTACAAGTTTCTAACGTAAAATAAAACATAGGCAATAGCATCAAATTCCTTTGAACATATTTCAGGAATCTTTCCAGTAAGACTAAATAATAAATCAAGCACTCCTAAAAAATATAATAATAAGCCTTAAAAACGTTGCTTTTCCATATGGTGGCAACGAATTAGCACTCATTGACCATATATTTTAGGCCTTGCCTTACTTTGTTTTAATTTTTCCAAATATAAAGTATAAAGGCATGCTTTTATATATTTTTGCTTGTTTTTGCGTTAACGATAGATTGCGTTGTAAAGTTTGATGAAAACCATTGTATATTATTTTTGAAAATAAACCATAATTAAATAAAAACACTCCCAGGGTAATTTATTTCAACATATCTTTAAAATACTAATTTATAGCTTATATCCGGGCCTTATTTGTAAACTCTGGCCCTTCCTGACCCATCCGTAAATAAATAAAAAATTGGGGCCACCAGGTCGGGGCTATAATAAAAAAATATGTCGGGCGGGCCTGGCCGAAATATCAAGGGCCAATTAGAAATCTAAAGTTTAGTAATATTTATTGGTCATATTTTGCAATAACCAAGCACTTTTATTGATTCTTATATAAAATTAATGGCCCTTAAAATGCTTAATGATCTATTATCAAATTTAGACTGGAGATATCACATTGGCAGAATTTAAACGCGTTAGAACAAAACAGTTTAATATCAATAAAAAGTGTTATTCCAATGTCTAGTATTCCGTTAGCCATATTATGTAGAATTTTTAAAACTAATATAATAAAAGATATTTTCGTGGCAAAATTGCGATTTATTGAATTAACTAATTTACTTATACAATATTGAATAAATATATTGTGCCTTTGCAATTATTAAATATAGAGCATAGGGCCCCATAGTTATTAGTTGAAATATATAAATAAATTTAAGTGCGGGACGTATTGCAATTTTTTGTTCGATTAAGCGAGAATCGGTAGAGCGAGAATCCAAATATATTATAGTCACCAAGACGATGAGGTTGGCCAAAATTATCCAGCAAAACACCTAGATTAACGTATAACATCGAAAGGATATGTTTTAAAAAAGTATTCAATAAAAAATTATTATGGTTTATATCTTGTTGTGAGGCAGCATTTATTAAATATTCCCCCCAAAAAAACTTTTACATTTGGGAATGGCTTATATAATTTTGTCTTATTCAACTCCAGCGAATGGCCTCGCAAGGTTACAAGAGATTTAGCACATACCATTGATCTAGATTTTAAGGCGTAAACCATCAGAAAAATAAAAGACTTATCGATCTGTGCTGTCACCCATCGAACTAATAACCAGGCTTAACACTGCTTAATTTGTGTTTAAACAAAACACAAGCTTGAAAAAGCTGTAAGCCATATATTATAACGTAAGTATACACATCTTATATTCATGAAAACAAGAAACTAAGCGGAAGCAAACAACAGATTTGGTGAAGGACTATTTAGCCACTGAGTTCATTTATTTAAAACAAACTTAATAAAGCATAATTTTTTTTTATCTTTCTAAATTACCTCATATTTTAAACGTTTTAAATGTTCCTCCTCGTGCTGTTCAAATTCATTGAGATCATCTGGATTTAACGTGCTGTTGATTAATCCATCCCAAAACTGGCATTCCTCTTTCCGCATAGCAGTCAAAGTTTGTTTAATAAGTTGTTTGTCCGCAAACCACTCTAAGGTAATTTATTTAAAAAAAACTAAAAATGACTACTGGAAAATCAAGCGGGTTTCATTACACAGGTCAACAAAATTCAATGGCACAACCGTGAATTTTATAAAAACATAAAAGTGTATATCCCCATGATGGCCTTATCTCATATATATATTTCGTTTTCTTATTTTCTTCCGGCTTCGGCTCCTTACATTCGTCCATATCAAATGACCGTAAATATGCGAAATTTTTTTTTATTTATTTTTGTTTTTAAATCTTTTTTGTTTTTTAGGGATTTTTTCTAAAATTTTATATGTTTATAGCTGACTTACTAAGTTTGATTAGAAAAAACGGCAAACGGATGAAAATTCCTAAGATGGCAGGTTTTATCTCTATAGTTAGCTCATAACTCTCAAAAATTTGTTGACCTGTGTTATACATATTATTTTAACCAAAACGCACGTTAATTTTAGGATGTCGGCCAAGCTAATGACAAAGTACATTGTAAATTCAAAATAAAATTATACCATTATAGTGGGTGAGAATAAGTGGAGTTGAATCTACTTTGGAATCGATAATTGTGTCATTGATTTCCTAATAAAAAATTTTATTTGTTCAACATCTTAGAGTAGAGTTAAAATCGTGCCGTAATAACCCGGCCTGCCCGACATATTTTTCAATTTAGGCCCGGCCCAAAATTCAGTTTTTATTATAAACCCGGCTCAAATTTACAAATACGGCTCGAGAATTTAATATTACAAGCTAAATTTTTTTTTTAAAATATCAATAAAATAGTTGTAGAAGTAACACCCTTCAACTCATTTTTAGTTCTTGTTAATAACAGTTTAAAAAAAAGTCAAAATAAGATAATGAGCCTGCCCGTAATTCTTTTTTCTAATTTAAACCCGGCCCGGCGGGCCAGTTAAATTTTGGTCTGGCCTGTTTTTCCGGCAGGTCGTCAACGGGTGAAGCTTTCATGTTCCGACTTTGATATCTATCAATATAAATTATGCTAAAAGATTATCATAAGGCAGCTATAGACATATCTCCAGTCATGATTAATTGATGTCGTAGGCCGGTTTCTAAAAAGGGGACGGAACACCTTCTAAAATAATTATCAGGGTTGGTTAACCCGCCAAAGCCGGAACAAAAATGGCCTAAGATATTTGATCGAGCGGAATTGGACTTTGTTAATTTATTACACAGGTCGACGAATATCAATGTCAGAAAAAAAAGTTTATGAAAATATAAATGAATACGTCCCCATGATGGCCTTAACTTATATATATTTTCCGTTTTTTGTAGTTTTCGCCTTAGGCTCCTTAAATCAGTCCATATAAAGAAATGGCCTTTTTTGCCAAAAGTGACAGATTTTGCAACCTTGAGAATAAAAAAAAAAAAAATTCAAGAATCTTTTTTTTATATAAAAATCCCTTGTAACTTCAAATAATGAGATATTTCTTAGTATATTACGCTCTTATATCAACATTTAGATTATATATGGCACGCCAACCTAATTATGACCCAATTCAATATCGGTTGTCAGTAAAAATATTATTTAAAGTTTGAGTTTAACATTTTGATTTAATTACAGTAAATTTTTTTAATATTATTTTATGTTTTTTCTATTTTTGTTTTTTGGAATTTTTTTTTAAATTTTCTATAGCTGACTTATTTATTAGAGCGGTAGACGGATCTGAAAATCCCTAAGATGACGGTGATCTTTGTAGTTAGCTCATAAATATCAAAATTTTGTTGACCTGTGTTTTAATACTAAAATTTGTTCTAAAAAAATACCAACCCTTAGATTTTTATGGTATTATTTCTCTTCTTTACATATCCGTTTACTGAAATCTATTAAAGATTTTGCTTACTTTCTTTTAAAAAATTGCATTTTATTCGGGTCAAATCTCAAACTATTGAAAGATGTTTTCTCATAAAATGTATATGACTTAAAATTCAAATGTAGTTTTAATTTGTAATCTTGCTTTACATGAATTTTTGTCCTGTAAAAAACTTAATGTTATTCAAACTCCTACTTAAAGCAGAATTCTCCTCATATGGCCCGTTGAACTATAACTATTTTATTATATAATCCATGATTGTTAGAACAAAAATTCTATGATTGATTGGACATAAAATGAAACAAATAAAATTAGAATCAGTCATGATTACAGTAGAGATTATCACCGATACATAGATTTTCCCCCAATATTTATTTCTTCATTTAAAAATAAAATAATGAAAAAGAGTTGAAAATTGTTTTATAAATCAATATGGGAGAGCCTGGCTAAACCAAAAATTGAGTTTGATTTATAAAGCTGGTAAGAATACTCTAAAAAAGATTTTGTAACCATAAGATGTAGTTATAAATTAAATACGGATAAATATATAAATATTTAAAAAGCCCATTCCTATGCCAAACCATTATAAAAATTTTCAAATTTCACCCATTACATATATCTTCTATTTCAATATTGTTTTTCAAAAAAAAACACAATTTAAATTAATCATCTAATTAGTACGGGATTGAGCGGGGCCACACAATCAATTGATTTCCATAATAATTATCAGCTGATGGGCCTGGCCCACGAAATTACTAAATCACTAGATCAAGAGAATTTTTTTTAGCGAATTTATATATCTGCAAAACTATTGGTTAGGGACTTCCATAAATATATGTCTTAGGATCTCACCCTTTCTCGCGTGCCCCACATGAATCGGTTGTGGAAGTAGGCGTAGAAAATTTGAGTAGTTTGCAGCGTAGGCGTGATTGCTAAGTAGTAGGGCACGTTCTTCACAAAAACACAAATTTTATTTGGATTCAGGGTTAGCGCAAGGCACATGAAACACACGGTGGGTTGGAAAAGGAGGAGCCAAAGATCGCATCTCATCGAAGTGGTCAACCTCGTGGAATGCCGTTCGTTGAGCCAGGATTTAGGACCGGTTTGAGCTAATTGCGCCATGGACCAAACGACAAACGCATAAACTATGATGGCGTACGAACCACATAGAACTTTAGCGAATTGCATCTAAATCATTGTAAAAACTACACTAATACCTTGGTTTTTATTCAAATAGGTTAAGTGCAATCAAAAAATAGTATTATTTTGATAATATCGTTGAAATATTCTAGTCTATCTTTTTTGGTGAGGGGGTGAAAAAATTTGCTCGTTTAATCCCAAAGCTAGCCTATAAATAGACTGGGAATGGGATCATTAAATAGACCAGTAATTTCTAAGAAGAACAGATGGATCAGCGCGTAATTGTGAAAAAGGTATGTTGATATAAAAAAATTAATTTGTCCGCACAGGTCAGTATTACATTAAAAATTGACCGGTGCATGTAGGGTTAGTTAGGAGTACCTGCTAAAAAGCCAACTCCTTACAACCTCTTCTTTTTTGAGACCGCCATACCCGTTAGGGCTTTGGCACATTATTTCTAGTCTAAGATTGGAAAAATTGTTAATTATCACTAACTTGAATTTTTGGAGGGCAATAATTGCAGCACAAGATAAACGCGAAATTTGTGGCAATGAATATGGCCATAATGGTTTGTGTTGATATTGAAGTTAGGTAATACACCATCAAAATAAGGTATATTAACGTGTTTGTAGGCGCGAGACCAATGTTGATTAATGTAATTACCTTAAATTAAACAGGCAAAAATGAAATAAAATTATAGCAAATTATTTTATTAAGCATCTAGACTTGGTGTATATATCCGGAGTCTGTTTAAGTGTACATTTATAGGCCTATGGACGTTATCTTGCCATTCTAGATTGCTAGGACTTTTATTTATGAAATTAGACCCGCTTACTATGATGTATTGGTACTAGGGGTCTACTTTAGGCTTAAGCTTTTGGTTTGGGCATGCCCTAGCCAGATACTGAGTAGTATTCCTTATCGCCGACATAATTGACATTTTGAGGACCTAACACTGCATATGTAAGCGAAATCATATTCATAGGCTACTAAGACTGAGGAAAACAAAATGTGAAGACAAAAATCTTTGGTCATGATGTAAGTAAGTTGCATTAAAGAAGAAAATAACTGACTCGCTTTTGAAATTATTTTTAAATTATTATAGGCATATTCAAATTTAATTTTTAAACCCAATATAAAACAGTTCTCAACGTAGATATAATCGGAAAGCTATGTTACATAATGAATTATCCATAGGAGTCTGATATCGGTTATTAAGGATATTTTATTATTCCTGGACGATAAATCGTTCACAAGGTAGGCAATGTATTTACACGTACTACAAATGCTTCCCATAATCCATCTACGTCTTTGATTAAATAGTTCCTCAAGTTTTTCAGGCACATAGACATGGCATTTGGATTGAGACACCAATTCAGCTTTTTTCCCGTTTTTGACATAAAGTAAAGTTAAATACCTATTTAAAAATAAATTTGGATAATTGGACTCTCTTGAAAACTAAAAATAACTGTTGCATCAGGTAAAAATAAAATAATGTAATAGCATTTAAATAAGAGCATTTAGGTATAACTATTTAGATATTAATATGACAGATTGCTTCATATTAAACTAAGTAAGGCAATAAAAATTGGTGAACAAAATTATAAACAAAAAAATTTATGAGAAATGAGATTACGTTTAGCAATGTAAACATGTATAACTTATATAAGTAAATTTAATTTTTTATTTTTACAAAAACGCACTTAAAACACACCCTTCGATTTTTATTTATATTATATAACACAGGTCAACAAATTTCAATGGCACAACCGTGAATTTTATGAAAACATAAAAGAATATATCCCCATGATGGCCTTATCTCATATATGCATTTCGTTTTTCTTAGTTTCTTCCGGCATTGGCTCCTAATATCCGTCCATATCGAAAAAATGGCCTTTTTCAAATGAACAAATTGAGAATACCCTAAAAAGAAAAAATTTAAAAATCTTTTTTCATATAATAATCCCTTGTAACTTATAATTATTATATCAAATAATAAGAAATGAATTTATATCAAGCTCTTAAATCAGCATTTAGATAATACAAAATATTTCGCGTCCAAACTCTAATACGACACGATATGTTATCGGTTTTTAATAAAAGTTTTATTTGAAGTTTGAATTTAACAGTTTAGCTGTTGTAAATATGCAAAAAAATTCAATTTATTTTTGTTTTTAAATTTTTTTGTTTTTTTTTTAAATTTTCAATGTTTATAGCTGACTAACTAAGTTTAATTAGAAAAAACGGTAAACGGATTTGAAATTCCTAAGATGGCAGATTTGATCTCCGTAATTAGCTCATAACTCTCAAAAATTTGTTGACCTGTGTAATTGACATACATTCAATCACATCTGATGACCAAGAGTGTTTTTCAAAAAGGGTGCGTCGCCTTATTTCAAATACCATCTGTGCATAGGAGTATAACTTTAAAATAGTAGCCAATATATATACCTGTCTTCAGTGAAGTCGTATTCCAATTTTTGGGCAGTTGTCCGGGGAACCCGTTGAAAACCTTGCATGACCTTTTCATTTAGAAGGTCGCTAGCTCTATGCATAGTAAAGTTTCCAGGGGAACAACGACATGCACCCAGGAATTGTTCGGTCGTTTTGTCGCAACAGTGATTAAGAAAAAATTCCCATTTTTGGTATGAACTATGATTTTAAAATATAAGTAGAAAGCATAAATTTATAAATAGTATGTCAAAGGTTTGTATCATATAAATTTGTTTATTTTTAAGACAAACACATATGGTGGTTAAATGATTAAACAATATAACTTCGTTAGGGCACGTGCAAAGTGAGTTTTTATTTTGGTGAAATTTTTAAAATTTGGAAAAATTTTATTTTGTAATAAAACGCAAATTTTCAAAAAGTTGCCAAATTTAATATATGCACATAAAATGCTTTTTCTGAAATAAAAAATTTTTTAAAAAATTTTATAAAAAAAAATTTTTTTAAATTTTTCAACATTTTACGAAAATAAAAACTCACTTTGCAACTGCCCTTATATAAAATTAAGATTAGGATAAATAAAAACCAAAATAATTTCTTTAAATAATTTCTATTATTCTCTTAAAAAGACAAAGAGATCGAAAAATGGGTTTACTCATATTATTTGATAAATTTATAATAAGTTTCAACATGGTGTGAGAGTATAATTAATATTTTACATGTAAACTAGAAAAAAATATTAGGAAAATATAAAATACGAACTGCTGTTATAATTGCTGCTATTAGGTTAAAAAAAGATTTTGAAATTACCTAACTGGTCCGTTACCACAAGCCACGACCTCACCGAAAACACAGGCTGCTTTAGAGTCAGTTTGACACCCCCGAAGCAGGTCGATAACGGCAGATGGTTCAAAATATGTGTCACCGTCAAATGTGAGTATGTAAGTGTTTTCAATCGTCGTATCACTGGTGTGTGGAATCTTGTAATCTCGTAAATAATTTAGGAACATTACCTGAGTGATTTCAAATAAATAAACATTTTATGTTAGCCCAAAACACTTATCAATCTTTTAATTTTCGGGATTTTCTAGGTAAATAAACTGTAATTGAATTTTATATGTTCTAGGAGACGCATAATTAATTAATTATACCTGATTGAATACTTATGGTACAGACTTCTGACCAATGAATACCTGCTAAAAAACTGGGATAATAAATATTTGCCACTAGGTGTTAAATAAAAAAATATCCATGGAGGAAGAGGAAAGAGTTTAGGAGTTATGTTATTACTTTTTATTTATATTTTCCGCCGATTATAATGGCCCATGTAGAACCGCTATGAACTCTGCTATAGCCTGTTTCAAAATAAAGATAGTGTAGTGTCGAGTAAAGACGCAGTGGAAAGAGGGAATGATACCATTTGCAATCAAAGATTGTTAGCTCCATGTGGTAAACACGATCGTCACAACATTAATATTAAAATAAATTTAACGAGAAATTAAGATCAGAGGTTAAATATTTAACCCATCACTACCCCAATCAAGCTTTGTTTAGCGTCGTTTAGTTTTGTTGATTCTATAGGCTGTAATCTTCAGGCCCAGTGGAGACTTGTGGCAAATAATTTTTGAGGGCTTGTAAGTGGATATAAAACTTGCCCGGCCCAGAAGTTGTTTGATTTAAATTCAGCCAGCTCGGTCAGTTTTTCAAAATTATACGCCGGTGGAAAACTCTAGTGCACTTAATCGAATGAGACACAGTGCTTACTTGACTCCATCTTTTATTCAAGCGAACGTATCGTTTATCCTTTAAATGTACGGTAAGTTCAGATCCACCAGGCAATTGCCAAGTCAGCCGACCACCATAAGAAGTTATCATTACGGTGGGCTCTACACAAACAGCCCTACCATTTAATTCGTCCCAAAAATTGCGGAGAGTCAAGTTAAAAACTTGCAAAAATGTGATTGCATATGAGTTTAGCTTTGAGCGGTTGCGATTTCGCCCCTATATGAAAATTGCGTAATTAATTTTTCAAAAACGTTTTTAATGTTAATATAAAGACCTGAAATAATTTAGCCGATTTTATTATTAATATAGTTTGATATGAATTAATAAGTGTTTAATCATAAAATTATACATTTTGGATGTGATTTGGTCCTTCTAACTCAACAAAGGCATCGTCAAAAAGGATGTGCGATTCAAATGCAAATGTAGAAGCAAGGGCTACCCTTTTCTGATCTAAGCTAGTCAAATAAAAGTTAGGGGTAATGAATGACACATAAAAAACATTGTATTTAGATAAGTTTGAAAATTAAAGTGGGTATGATAGGTCACCCCTCCAATGCAACATGTAACTTATGTTATGCCACGCGACCCAGAATTATTATTTTTCTGCAGATAGATTTATGCAAGATATTGTTAAATATGATTTAAAAAGTATGATCAAAATTACTTGATATTTTCACATGAAACATCTGAGACTAGTAACGGTTAAATATAATGACAAAACCGCTTAATTTCCTGATGTCCAAATTTGTAAAGTGTCCAAGCCTCACATTAAAAAAAAAACACTTAGTTTTTTAGTTACCAAATTCCTCGCCGGGTCATAAGGCCTAGATTTTCTTTTAGTGATGTTATACCACAGTTCAAAAAATTTTGAGGGTTATGAGCTAACTACCGAGATCAAACCGGCCATCTTAGGGATTTTCAAATTTATTTACCGTTTTTTCTAATCAAACTTAGTTAATCAGCTATATACATTAAAAATTTTAGAAAAAAATGCCAAAAAAAAAACAAAAAAGATTTAAAAACAAAAATAAATTGAAAATTTTTTTTCGCATATTTACAAAAGATAAAATATTTAATTCAAAAAATACTTTTAATAAAAACCGATAATATATCGTGTCGTATTTAAGTTTGGACGCGAAATATTTAGTATTATCTAAATGCTGATGTAAGAGCTTGATGTGCTATAAAACTTTATTTTTCATTATTTGAAATGATAAAAATAAGTTAGGAATTTAAAATTCTTAAATTTTTTTCTCTTTAGGGTATTTTCGATCTGTCAATTTGGTCAAAAAAGGCTATTTTTTTGATATGGATGGATGTAAGGAGCCGAAGCCGAAAGAACTAAGAAAAACGAAATATATATATGAGATAAGGCCATCACAGGGATAAATTCTTTTATGTTTTTATAAAATTCACGGTTGTGCCATTGAAATTTGTTGACCTGGGTATCAAACAATTGTACATTTTATATCCTTTTTGGTTTTGCTTTATTCAAAAATAACATAAATATTTTTTTTCATTTATATTAGGGCACGTGCAAAGTGAGTTTTTATTTTCGTAAAAGACAATTTCAGAAAAAGTTTATATGCATAAACTAATATTGGCAACTTTTTAAAAATTTGCGTTTTATTATAAAATAAAATTTTTTAAAATTTTGATAATATCAAATAAGAACTACTTTTGCACGTGCCCTAAATAAAAAATGTAGACGTGAATTAAACAATCAGTTAATGAGCGGGCTTATGATTTGAACATATTGATTAAACCGACCATTCAGGACCAAATATTTATTTAATGAACGAGGGGGGGGGGGGTACTGAAATGTTACAACTGGAAATTACTAACCTAAATATAGAGTCGAGTGCACCACGAATTTCCTGTTCCGTTTCATGCCACAAGGTCATACAAACATAAATTTTAGGTACCGGCGTGAGGGCAATCCTGTTCTTCGGGTTAAAATTATAGTTTAATAACAATCGATCCATCCAACAACGTTTATCGCCAAATTCTTTAAGAAATATACCTAGCTATAAGATTGAATTTAGCAGATTTTATCATCAAAGAATAGCAAGGTTAATTTAGCGCCCCATACGCCTAGGGTAAAATATTTTTTGGACATGAAATAAGGACAATATACCATTTGCTACATCTCTAAGATTCGTTATGGATTGCAAAAATATTGCTTCATATATAATATAAAAATTTTTGTATTTAGATGAAATTTCATGATCCGTGAAAATGAAATCTTAACCCAAACACCAATAAACAAATTGTGCTCTCTTTTAAATAATTTAAGATTTTTTTAACAGGTCTAACAACATGTTGTTAACCTAATACAATTTGATACAAAATTACAGGTACAAGTTTTTGATAGTTATAAGCTCTATGGAGATCAAGCCTGCCATCTTAGGGATTCTCAAATCCGTTTACCGTTTTTTCTAATCAAATTTAGTTAGTCAGCTATAAACATTGAAAATTTTAGGAAATATGCCAAAAAAAAACAAAAAAGATTCAAAAACAAAAATAAAATGGATTTTTTTTGCATATTTCCAACAGCTAAACTGCTAAATTTAAACTTCAAATATAACTTTAATTAAAAACCGATAGCGATAATATATCGTGTCGTATTTATGTGGACGCGAAATATTTTGTATTATTTAAATGCTGATGTTAGAGCTTGATATATTAAAAAAGTTTATTTCTAATTATTTGATATGATAAATATAAGATAAAAGGAATTTTTATATAAAAAAAAAGGATTCAAAAATTTTTTCTTTTTAGGGTATTCTCAATCTGTCAATTTGGTCATAAAAGGCCATTTTTTCGTTATGGACGGATGTAAGGAGCCAAGGCCGGAAGAAAATAAGAAAAACCAAATATATATATGAGATAAGGCCATTACAGGGATAAATTCTTTTATGTTTTCATAAAATTCACGGTTTTGCCATTGATATTTGCCCGCCCAAATTGCAACTATAGATAATGATCGAACAGCAATCCAACAAGTGTTGAACCAATATGCCCTTATCATATGCTTTCGATTTTTTACCAATCTAAAAATGAGATTGCGATAGAACATGGCATGTAAGGTCTTATTTGTTTGTAGTCGTGCTATACTTAACCACGTCTTAAAACATGTACTCAATGAAATAACCAAAACGCTAAAGAAACAATTTCCCATAAACACGACAATATGGATTTTTGTCGAACTTTTGAAGGAACAATCAATAAATATTTGGCACGGTGTCTAGTGTCTATAAATAAAAACCTTTAAGGGTTTTTACCATGCTTTCTGTAATTTTGTAAGTACACTGTGTGTAACCAGGCTCCATGAATTTAATCAAAACATTAATTTGAATTACAAGACTTGTTGGACATGGACTGAACTCCATCTACATAAGTGTGCAAAATTTAGTATATCTCAAGAACCAATACAATTCGCTGGTCAAAACCAGGGCCACCTTAACTATGAATCGGCCCATGGGCGGTAAGCCAAAAAAAAATGCTCATTATAATGAAAGTTTAACAAATATAAAAAATGGTTGTAAATTTCTCTTGACATGCCCCACTTTTTATCAACTCGACCTAGCCCGGGCCAACAGGATTTGTTAAAAAGCTCGGACAATTTGAATATAAGGAGCGATGGCCAATTGCCGCAAACCAGATTTAATGCTTCCTACCCAAAAAACCAGCAAATCGATTAGAAACAACGAATAATAAATATATTGATTGTCTCTACGTCGATTAGACCAAAGCTATAGTTTAAAATAAAATTTTCTATACATTTTGTATTCTTTGTAGAGAGGCCTCATAATGTATATGTTGTCAACTTAAGCTAAATCACGTGTCAGATTAACCCAGACGGGTAGATTTTCAGATATTTATGATTTAAGGTAAGGTAATCATAATTTCGAAATAACCTTAAAACAGCTGTTAAGAGTCATTTTTTGGGCGATAACGGTCATGTTTATCCGCCGACTATCTATAAATATAATAATCTATGTTTTAAGGACAAAGATTAGGTGCCTTGAAAAACACGTAATAACAAAATTCGCAGAATTTTTAAATTTTTGCGGTGTATTGATTTTATCTAGGTAATTTACACATTTAAAGTTTGTCGTCTGCCTCTTATAAGGTCTATTTTTCCCAAATAACAACACGTGCGTTCATCGTTTACCAAGGCGGTCCATCGATAAGAGCATTTCAAGCCAGTGCTGGGAAAACAATGAGCCAAAAAACTTTGGCTCATTTTTTCCCCCAAAACATAAAAAAAGAAAGGGGGCTACAATCAAAGGGCCAAAATAGGAATTCAAAAAAAGCCCTTACTAAGAAAAGGAGCAAAAAAAACCCCACAAAGAGTGGCTCTTAAAAAAAGCCCCAAAAAGCCCATTTTTTGTTTTCTTTATAATAATTTCGAAAAATTTTGATTTTTTCTTTATAATAATGATGGGTGGGTTATTTTTTTTTAAAGCTCCTAATTTTTTTTAGAAAAAGGGGCTTTTCTAGGCCCCTTTACTTTAAGCAAGAAAAGGGGCTTTTCTTTTGCCATGCCCACGAGTTTGTGGGCATTTGGGGAAAAAAACTCAAAAACTTGTTAAAAAAAACCCATTTAGTTTTTTTTCCCAGCCCTGTTTCAAGCAATGCCTAAGGGAGTTCGACAAATTTTAGAGCATGGTAACATATAATGAATAAAAAAATCTTATGGGTGGTTGGAACAGTTTGTCGGGGCTTCGATGTAGCCCCTGTCATTTACATTGACGTTCAACCGGGTGCTAAATTCGCTCAATAAGGCCGCGTTTAGACTTCACTAAAATTGAATTTTTAGTATTAAAAAAAAATATTGGTCCAATGTTAAAATATTTTTTAGGGGGTAACAATTTTTCTAATAGTTTTTTTGAAGCGATTATCAGCTATGTTTATATAGATTTAGATATAAATTAAAGATTCATAAATGTACATAGAACAAATGCTTCGAGTGTTAGAAAATATTGTAAAAACTATGGTATATTTTCGATATAACAACTCAAATTTTTTTTAAAACAGTCTGAACGCGCCCTATATTATAAATCCAATGTTCAGCCAAATCAAATGTGTGTCATTCGACAAAGTTAAATAAGAGGATAGTTAGATATGTTAAAATAGAACAAAATAATTACTTTCGGTCTTGTGAATTTCGCTATTATTCGACAGAGTTGTTGTTTTTCTGGGTAAATGGAATAAACCCGTTGAATAATATTCTGAAATTTTCGACTTTTGGCAAGGTAAGATATTACAAATATGCCTCCAGTCACCAGAGTAGCAAGAAAACTCCAAAAGGTAAAGAATTCAACCATTATTTTTACGGCCACAGCAAATTTAATATTAATTTTTTTTCAATATTTACAGTCTCAATTTATAAGGGGACCCAATGTGTATCATATAGGTAAAAATTAGGTACAGTGCCAAATTTGTTTATTATTTATCATGGACAAAGCAACGGGTGTGTTCGTTTTCATGCAACGAGAGACAAAGAAATGGCAATGAACTCTCGGGTTCGGCTAAACCGGATTTTTAAATAAATCTTCTCAAAAAAAATTTTTTTTTGTGCCTCTAACACAGGCCACCCAGCATTTTTAATTAATAATGTTTCAAAATTTACAAAGGGTCTGTATTAATCAAATGGCCAGGTTTTGTGTGTATTACAATATTTTAATTTGAATATTCTGGATTACTTTTGCACCATGTTCTAAAAATAAGCTAAAGAGAGAGGTGGAGACATGGCATAGTATGATAACCACATTTAAATAATTTTCTCATCTGCCTAGATGTATTAAGTCAGTTTGGCCCGTTAAACCTAATTTATACAAGGGAATGGCGTTTTAAATTTTCATGAAAATGGTAGACAAACAAAACTGGTTTGAGGTTTTCCCCATACCTTTCCCCCCTTAGGGGTGCCATACCCGTTAGGGCTTTGACTCTTTAACCCGAGCAAAGCAATTAATATTGCCGACGGGTTAAATAGTAAGATTTGCACGCACGCCGGCGACCTGAGTTTTTAGCCTAGACTCTTACTTTTAGACATATCGTTTAATACCTACTGCCTAAGCAGGCCACTCAGAAGCTGTAAAGTGGTTGCACATGTGTGCTATTTTTTTAAAGAAAAAAGCTACTGTGCACGGATTTGAACTCGCAACCTCCTGCGTCTAAGGCAGAAGGTTTGCCACTGAGCTATCTGAGCCGATATGAAAATGTAAACCTATAAATTTCCAATAAATATTGATGTCAATAACATATTGACTAACATTTTGGCAACTTGTAGTATTTTTAATCCATTTTTAAATGTTTACTTTTTTGACTATTGGTGCAATCCCCCGTTATTTCGAAAGTTATAAATAAGGCAAAAAACATTTCGAAAGTCAATAACTTTAAACTGTTAAAGAAATTTTAGTAATTAAACACAATTTGATAACTAAAATTTTAAAATGAGTTTATTTATATGTGTTCAAAAATAAAAATAATGGATAAATTAAAAACTGAAAAAAAAAATTAAAAAAAAATCGAATGAAACAAATTAACTAAAGAATAAAATTCTAACAAAAAGGCTAATAAAATTATCAAAACCTTGTCATCAAGTTATTTTTCTCAACTTATTAGCCACTGACCTATATATCCATGTTAAAATAAATGTCGTCTCCTCTCACTTTAATTAAATTCAACAGGTGTACGGTTTTAATGCTCTTATATATTTTGGTAATTCATTACATTAACATAAAATACAAAAGAACACCAAAACATATTCTCAAAATAAAATTTATGCAAGGGGCGCCTCAAATCTTCAAATTAAAATTTTTTATATATAAAGATATTTTTACAAAATTTTATCATGTAAATTAAGGGCTATAAACAGATTTAAAGCAATATTATTCGGTATGCCAAATTTTTATTATTTCCTTAACATTTAATTTGGTTTTGGGCTATGTTTATTAGTTATTGTCATAGCCAAACCGTAAAAAATGCTTTATACTTTTGTTTCTCATCGAGATGAATAAAAATTACAAGGGATATTTATATAAAAAATTCTTATTTTATTATTAGGGTATTCGTCAATTTAAAAAAAGGCCATTTTTTAATGTGGGCGAAAGGGGTCGAAGGCGTAGGAAACTACGAAAAACGGTAAAAATATATGAGATAAGGCCATCACAGGGATTCAATTATATTTTCATAAACTTTTTTTCTGACAGGAATATTAGTCGACATGTGAAATAAAAACATACAGAAGAATTTGTATAAAAAATCAAGAAAAAATAGGAAAAGCAAGAAAAAAAAATAAAACAAAACTTCAATAAACCATAAGTTTAATTTAATTACAAAGGGGTACAATAAATCTATTCATATAAGGATATAGTATACGGTTATTAATCTTATCAACAAGCTGGCAATTGCGAATACAGTCACAAACTTTCATACAATGCGTTAATATTTTTAACAATTGTTGGGCAATATTATTTTGCAAACTTTTCAATAAATAATGAAGACAAAGCCTTGGTGTAGAATTTTTTTTATAGATAGAATAGGTGAGGATTAAAATATGAGGAAATATAAAAAAATTTAAGCAACGTAATGATATGTGTTAGTATTTTCTTTGTCCCGATGCATATAATCTCGTTCTATCAGACTCTCAATCCGTTTTTTCAGGTCGGAAGGCTAAAGAAATAAAAAGTAGGATTGTTCTAATTAAATAAATCGTTTAATAAATATATTAAAAATTTTTGACATGTTAATTAGACACAAATGCTAAAATTCCATTTGTTTTATTTTTCAAATTATATGTATTAAAAGGTATTTAAATTTTTTTTAGCTTTCAATTATATAGGTCTTTAAATGCAAAAAATTTAATTTAGAAACTTGCAATTGTGAGGTAAACTAACTATGGTTTCATTTTCATTTTGTTATGTAATTTGTTATTTCCAAATTATTGAAATTCCGAATGTTTTATAATTAGAAAATACACGAATATATAAAAAAACAGGTTAAAAAAATTTGTAAGTAAGAACTAAGGGTTCAAACTAAAATCTGTCTTTTCAATCCTTTTTCCATATTTTCATGAAAATTTTTAAGCTGATACAAATATTAAATAGTCATAATAAACAAATATTCTTTCATAAGTAAATCAATTTACAAGTCCATTTTAATATATTATGTGGCAAATTAAAAAACAAACATAATAAATAAAAAAATTTTAAGGGCTAATAAAATATCGCTAACCGTCTTCATTTCATTATAATATTATAAATGTCTTTCTGTCTAATCATGTTGGAAATTTTCCAAATTTGAGCTTGACCGTAAAAAAATTAGCAATATTGATTGAGGAAAGTGTTAACAAGGGAAGAATATAAGAGGTCAATCAGGTGTTTATAAAAACTTTTTTATTTTTAAATATTAAAAACACCACTTTTGGCACGAAAATGTTTTATTCAGATTAAATATGCCAATAAACATAAGATAGTTCCATTTTGCTCATTTTAATTTATATCCCAGACCTAATTTAAATTTTTTGACCGTTCTATGTAATTTAATAAATTAAAAATAAAAGTGTGCTATACTTTGACGGGAAATTTGAGTTGTGTATAGAGTTCGGAGAGAAGAAGGGCGTGCGTGAGTGTTTTACGCGTTTTCATGATTCGAACGATCGCAGCATCAATTTGGTATTGACGGTCCTGAATTACGCCTTCCTGTGTGGCAGTATTTTCCTCTTTCTATAATGCAAAAATATAATGTAACAGACGCAATAACAATACATTTAATAAAATAAGAAACGAATATAGTAGCCATTTAGGTTGCCAAAAATTATGTAATAAACATACTTTCCATAATACTAATATTCATAGGTCAACAAATTTTTGAGTGTTATGAGCTAACTAGAGAACCTGCCATCTTAGGGATTTTCAAATCCGTTTTCCGTTTTTTCTAATCAATGTGTATCAGCTGAAAACATTGAAATTTTTTTATAAATTTTTAAAAAAAAACAAAAAAGATTTAAAATAATATAAATTAAAAGCATATTCACAACAGCTAAACTGTTAATTTCAAACTTCAAATAATATTTTAATTAAAACCCGATAATATATCGTATTTTTGTTTGAAGGCAGAATTTTGTATTATCTAAATGCTGATGTAAGAGCTTGATATATTATTCAAAAAATTTATTTTTCATTATTTGAGATAAAATATATATGTTACAAGTGATTTTAATAAGAAAAAAAATTCTTAAATTTTGTCTCTTTGGCCTACATTCTCAAGATGGCAAAATCTGTTATTTAGATCAGAAAAGGCCATTTTTTTGATGAGGACATAGCAAAATCACTGAAGACAAAAGAAATTACGAAAAACAATATGAGATAAGGGGACCCATTCATTTTAGTTTTCAAATTTTTTTTTTCTGGTGCCTTGTAAGCCTAGGCTGTTGTGTGGAGGACGGATCGGACAGGGCCGAAAAAAATAGGACAGGGCCAAATTAAATTTTATGTGATCAAACTGGATCAATCAACTCAAGGCTAGTTTTTTTATTTTGTGACCGATGACATTCCTTAAAACGACCATAAAACACCTTATCAATATTATAGAGTTTAATTTAAAAAACTAAGTCTCTGTGAAAAAAAGGCATAAATGGGCAAGAAGCAATAAATATTTATTTAAAGAAGAAAGACCGTTTCTTTCATCTGAATTTGATTGATTTTGACGCGGAACAATTTGTGACTAAATTTGGTGTTGTAAGCGAAACTATCGGTTGTTTCGACATCTTTGCCCTATTATTAGGTGTATCAATTATGTATATAAAAAATTATTGAGAGATATAGCAAAATGTATGATTCTTCTAACTTACAAAAAATATGTAATAAGTCAAAAGGGGAAAAATGAGCCAAATTTATGGGGAAAAAAACAGTTTCAGCCCAATTCATTAAAGGTAAGTAGTAAACTAGATATAAAATTTCCCCAAAACAACATAAAGGTTGTCGAAAAAATGTGTAAATATAATGCATAATTTATGCAAAAGGCTTCCATGTTGAATATTATTACTTTTTTGCCAAAATATTACAAAAAATTGATTTAAAGTATCAATGCCGATACTTACCGCAGGTATTTTTCTAATCACGCGGGCTTTGCCACATGCCAGAGATTGTAGAGTCCTTTTTAGTTCATCAGGTTCTAAGAAAAACATTAAAGAAAATTATCAAGTTTAAACCACAATGTTTTTATATCTAAAGCATAGCTTACTAAGACTGTATCCTAATTATACAAAATGAAAAAAATTTTTTTTGAGGTTAAACACAGGTTTAATGGTTAATTTTAGCAATTTTTTTTAATGCCTGCTGTACAAGATACATTGTAAAGGAACCTTTTGAGGTAGTCATATGAGGGCTGGTCATAAAAACTATAAAAAATGAATAAATGGTTCCACTAAAGTTTAAAAATAGGGAAAAAACAAAAATTTTTACCAATTGCCGTTAATGTTTGTATTTCGTTAAAGGTTAATTCATCGCGATCATTGAAAAGAAGTAAGCATAAAGCTTGGAATAGAGAAACTTGCAATTCCTTTTTGCTCGACTAAAACAAAATTATATAAAGAATTAAAATTGTAAGGCTAACGAATATGATCAGCATTAAATGTGTTGCCCTTATAGAACCGACACTAGTTTATACATATTCTCACTGAATGAAGACTGTACAGTAAAATATAAATTTATTTAAGGGCACGTGCATGAATTTTTATTTTTGTGAAAATTTCTAAATTTTGAGAAATTTTATTTTGAAATAAAACGCAAAATTTTTTAAAGTTGCCAAATTTAGTTTATCTAAATAAAATGCTTTTTTCTGAAATAATAAATTTTTAAGAAAATTTTGAAAAAAATAAAATATTTAAAAATTTCAGAATTTTCAAAATTTTACGAAAATAAAAACTCACTTTGCACGTGCCCTAATGTAAGCCATCATTAATCAGGGTTAACATATATAAAATAATGCGCCAAATAAAAAAAAATTAAAAATATTACGTCTTCAAAAGTAGCTTTAATAACGCAATGTCCAAGTGTCGATTGCCATTTAAGTTTACGGCCACTATGTTTGCTTAGGTAGAATTTTTGAAAGGTTTCTTTGTATTCCATCATCTAAAGAATGTTGGAGTAATGAAATGCTTGAATAATTTATTTTGCAATTTTACGAAGTCACACTCATATTAAATAATTCTATTTAAGTAAAAATAAGAAGCAATATAAAATAGTTACAAAAACGTTGAATATTTCTATACCTTTGGAGGCATTATAACCTCCGTTGGGGTATAGGTAGGCCAATATCCCATAGTAAGTATATTAACGTTAAGATCAATGTCTTCCGAAATGGGATGGTTAGTGAGGAACTGAGAAAGTTATATTAAAGGTTTAAATATTCAAATGGCAATAAAGAATAAGAAATACATTAAATATGATAAATTATATTTTGATTTAAGCTTCATATATTTAAATTTTATATAACCAGCGACAACAATTTCAATTGTCCTCAAACAATAGCTAAATAAATGATATTTGTGTTTACTTGTTTAAAGGCAATCATAATGTCCCGTGATAAGTCCATGTCCTTAAACATACCTTCGAGTTTACTGGTATATCCTCCACCACATTCTGAAATACATATTAATAGAAGTCGGCATTAAAAAACAAATATTTCTGTCAATAACTGGCTTTTTCCGGGATTTTGCCAAAAATGTCTTTGATTTTGAAGGTTTTTTGTCAGATTCACTTTGGTTTTGTTGATTTTTTCTACGTTGCTTTTATTTTTAGTTTTTGACATTAATTCTTGCTTTTGTTTTGTTTCTTAATAGAATTTTTGACCGTGGGTTATTTTACAATTATAGGCTTCTATTTATTCTATATATTTTCAAAAAAAAAAGTTAAATTATCTTTATATTAGCCAACGTGTATTTGTTTTTGCGCCAAGCTTTATAAATTATTTTAATTATATTTAAAAGCTGCTTGTAAGCAAATTGTGTTGTAATGTATATTGAATTACGTTAATACAAATCATTTTTTTTTAAAAGGCATAAATTAGGTTTACTGTTTAAATTAAAACAAACTAGGATATTTTCAAAATAAAATATAATTAAATAATAGCTAATAAAATGTATCAACACTTTTTTATGAGTTGCTCTTTATGATAAGTCAATGGAAAATTTTTAAAAATTTGTTGGTTCTTGATGATTAAATAGAGAAAAGAAAAAATATAATTTTAAAGAAACATTCTTAACAATTATACTTTTACTTGAGCAAAGGGGCAAGTCTTGGTTATCAATATATAAGCATGATTTACATTGCTAATTAGAAAGAAAATCCTTTAAATCAATAATTTGACCTAGGTTTTTATTACTCTACCACCTTAAGATCCCCAACCAACAAACAAAATTTGCATTTTAAGTTTTTGATGTATGACCTTTGTGTAATCTTCTTAAAATTAATGACGGCCAGGGTCAGGTCATCGTAAAAAAAAATTCATCTCACTTATCTATAAAACAGACCAATTCACTTGTATACTGTTATTAACGAATCCAATAAATCCTATTTTTACGGTTTTAAAGCCTATAATACGAATCGTGTTCTACCTTATCTATGCCAGAGGTAAACCGCAGACTCTTAAAATTTTAAATTTCAACCATCTCATGTAATTATTTAGGTAGGTTTCAAATTTATTATATAATGACAGTGAATAAAGAAACTAATTTTCGCATGATTAAAAATAGTTTGAGATTGCAAACCAATTTTATCTGTACACATAGTAATGAACTCCAATTAGATTTCAATTTTACGGGCTCTACTTAGCTATTTAACTACAAAAAATTAACTTAGGCAATCAATATTAACGTACAGATACATATAATAAATTCGCAAAAAAGTATTTGCAACACGCTGTGACATTAACAAATATATATTATTTTTAAATAATTACTAGAGCCTAAATTATAAAGATATATACTTGAAAAATAATAAGATATATGTTATAACCTAATAACAAAAGAAAATATAAAAGACTATTGAAACCTTGTTTGAGTTTAGTTAACATTGATTTTTCAGCATCGATGGAGGCACTTTTGCCCACCAGAAGTCGTTTAGCCAAATCCTTTTTATAAAATGCTTCAAACACATCCTTGCCTAATAAATAAATTAGCTCAAAGACCATGTATTTTGTATACCTTAAACCTCAATGGAGGTTTTCATTAATATACTAGTTTTTAATATGAAAAAACACATTAAACAAGAAAAAATTAAAATTCAACAACCAAAACTAAGTTTTACCATGTATAAAACGGAATATAACCATGACCTTATCCAAAATTTTTTCGAGTTCATCTTCTGTGGCCTCCTAAATTAAACGTATATACAGATTTATTAGTTTCTTAAATTTACAACTCAAAAGGCAAAATAGAATATTTTAAGCAAAATGCCATTAAATTAGATATCTAAATATGTGTAAAAATATTAAAATTACTTTGTTCCCTGCTCTAAGTTTGAGATCGACGTATTTGGCTAAATCAGAAAAAGAAGGTTGAATTTTTTTGTAACATAAAAATTTAATTAAGATAAATATAGTAATTTTTTTGTGACAAACCAAGCTGCAATGCTTAATTTTATATTAAAAATATTTATAAACCATAAGAATTTCAATTAAGCTTTGACATTTGCAATATAATTTGAAACGAAATGAGTAGGAAAATCACAATTATATTTATAACACCTGAAATAGGGTAAAAACTTGTTCACAAAAATTAAAAATTGATATAAAATTATGAGAGTTATGCTAACTTCTAGGATTTTTTAATTCTTAACCATTTATTTAAATCAAATTTTGTAAACCAGCTAAACATTAAAAATTGAAAAAACGTTAAAAAAACAAAAAAAATTTAAAACAAAAAAATATTTAAAAAAATTATTTTTTTATATTTAAAAAAGCTAAACTGTTAAGGTCAATCAAATTATTTTTTTATTTCAAAACCAATAATATATCTCCTAGAAGAAAATGCCAAACATACTTTATAACTTTAATATTTATGTAAAAATTTGATATACTTCAAAATTCTAATTTCTCATTTGAGATAAAAAATATAAATTACAAGTGATTTATATATAAAATAGGTATTCTTGAGGTCGCAGATAGTCAATTTAGTCAAATTTGGCATATTTATCAGTAGCCAAATTTTGAAGAACTTTAAAAAAAGTAAAAAATATATAAGATAAGGCAATCACGATTTTTACCAAAATGTCATTTTATTTTTTCAATTGATTTTGACGACCTGTGGAATCAAATTCATTTCGATCACCTACTTGTTGCAATTTTTTTCCTTTTCATTCGCTTTTATGTTTAAGTACAAATATTTTGCCCAAAATATGGTTAAGTATATCAATTTGGACCCAAGCCCGCCCGAGAAAAAGGCTAGACTTTTATTGTTAAAATAATTTTGGCCCGTGCTGGGCCAATATTTAATATTGCAATCAGTTATTCTAAAAAAAGAGTAAAATGGACAGATTTATTATCACATACAGTGCTCACAACAATTTGGCACATGTTAGAAATAGAATGATCAATAGACACATAAAATGTGGCCATCAGCTACTATATTTTTGATCGTTGTCACTAATTAAATGATCACGATCACAATTAAATGAAGATCACAACTAAATGGCCAAGATGATGTTTTCATGATTAATATCAGTACACAACTTAGTGATGTTTACCTTGAAATCATCATCTTGGCTAATAAATTGTGATCGTGATCATTTTATTAGTGACCGCGATCAAAAAAATAGTAGTTGATGGCCACATTTTATGTGTCTATTAATCATTCTATTTCTAACATGTGCCAATTTATTGAAGCTAGCACTGTAAAAGAGTAATGCTGACACAGTAACAGATAATATCTATATTGCAAAAAATTTAGAGCTTAAAATATTTTCTGGGCCGTATTTCCGATTTCGGACCAAGCAGGGTTGGACCGATCCACATGTTCAACCGGACCGGGCCTAAGTTGCAAAATTTTTCGGGCGGGACGGATCAGATAATCACGGGCGGGCCGGATCAGATAATCACGGGCCGGTTTGAACTCTAATTTGATCACCTAATAGTTCAGCTGGCTTGTTAGGACGTTGGTTAACAAAATTTTCAAAGGCTTCCTTAACCGCAAGAGAAAATTTTTCGTTAGATTCAAAGCAATTTTCCGTTATTTCATCAAGCCTTTCTTTGAAATCTAGCAAATCCTGAATCATGGTTTTATCACGTTCTGTATCCATAACGATTTCACGCCCTTTAATCTGACAAGAGAAAAATAGACATAATATCAATTTTTTAGATCAAGTCAAAAAATTCAAATACTATAGTTTTTAATATATTTATTAATCTAATCACATAAATTTATATATCATTAAATTCTCCTGCAAATATTTATGCATAGTTAAAATAACAATAATAGAAAATAATAATAATAATAATAATAATAATAAAATTAATTTTTAAAAAATGTAGGTGCAGTAAAAGATTTAACACCTGTGCAAATTTTATTTAAATGGTCTTTTTTAATATTTGATATAAAGAAATATAACAAATAATTTTTATCGACAATTTATTTCATATTTAATTAAATAACATGTCAAGATTAACGCATGTAAATATTATACTTTAATGTAGGCCGTAAAATGATTGCACAGCTCTTTGAGACCATCGTTAATTTTTGAAAGTAATTGATACAAAACAGCAAGTTCGGTTATGCGACATTGACTTAACATAGGTTCTAGACCTGTTATGAAATAAATGTAAAAAAAGTTAATTACAATGGTGAATAAAAATCATAAAGAAAATACAAAACAAAAAAAATAATATAAAACAATATTTCATTTTTAAGATTTAATCCTGTTATCCGTAGTTATGTCATTTAATTTGAAAAAAATGAGAAGCTTTCACATAACTAAAATGTTTTAAATAATATATTAAAGGAATCTTCGAATTTTGATGATTCATAAAAATATCAAATTTTTTTTTGTTAATCAAACTTTATGTTTTTTTAATGCCCATGGGTTATAAAAAATGTTTTTCGTCTAAGATTTATTATGGCTAAATTTTCTAGAGACAAAATAAAAATGTAAGTTAAATTATGCGTATAAATTTTGATTAATTTAATAATAATTTTTTTTGCAATATATTGAAGTTTTTGCGACTCTGTGTTTTTCATATTTTTGTGGTTATTAATAAATATATAAAAAAATATACAATAGGAAATATAAAAGTACATATAATTAGCTACTTAAATAAGATATCAATTGACCTAGTTAAATCAAAAATTATTTTCAACGTTAATAATAGTTAATTAAAGAAAGTGCTATAACAATACAAATATTAAAACATTTTATAAATTTTAATTTGATCGTAACCCGCGACAGGTAAAGGGGTCTACAAACAAATTTTTTACCTTTCGTGTGTTAAATTTTAATTTATAAATGAAAAAATATCTAAGAGATAGAGAATGATTTTATTTATAATCGTGTCATAACAAATATTTAAAAAATGTGAAAATTAAACCAAAAAATATTATTGTATTAAAAAAATTAACATATACAATGCCATATTAAATATAAATTGAATTGTTATTATTTTGTATTATATAGGGTTGCAAAATCACTTGATACCATGTTTTATTTTTAAATATTAAAATATAAATGTAAGATATATGTATAAATAAAAAAATTATTTCATTCATTAATTAAATGAAAAACCTTTAGATAATATAATTTGCAAATGATCTTCCAATAACCGTTTTTCGACCGTTTGAATAAGAGGTGACCTAATGAAAAGTCGATTGTAAAATATTCTTATTTTGGAAATACAGTACACCAGAATCAAATAAAAGAATATTAATTTGCAAAATGTCAAATTACCATGAAAAATTATTGAGGACCAAAAAAACGAATTCTAAGTAAAGCCGGCAAAAAAAACTTTAAAGCAAATGTTTGTATTAATACCTAAAAATTATTTCAAACTTTAAAACTAACCATTATGATTTAAATAAAAACGCTATTTTTTCTGGTCTTTTGTGAGCTTGCTATAAACATTAAAAATTTAAATAAAAATATAATAAAAAATACCAATAATGATAAAAAAAATTATTTATTAAATATAAAGTAAAATTTGGACCCGGAATATTTTTACCCAAATATGGATTTAGTTTTAATATAGTAAAAATTCAATGTTTTATCATTTTACAAAAAAAATTTAAGTTTTTAATTTTAATATAAATTTTTTTTATTTCATTAT